>OZ025298.1:273792634-274174596 GCA_964019185.1 Maratus speculifer
TAAATATAGCTTTTTTCTGTATACTTATCTCTCTATATATTTTTTAAATAGTATACTTTAAATCCGCGTAGTAAATACTAGTAAAGCTGCAGGATTAAATATGAAAGACAAACATATTTATTTTCTTATAATTATAATCATCATAATTCATATTCTAAAAATGGTTTAATTTTATAACCAAATTATGAAAACGTTTTTAATTATAAAAATATTCAATAAATGTTTCAAGATTATAATTTCATAAATCGTAAGAAATTTTATAACATTTATGCAAGATTTTTTATTTTTAATGTTATTATAATTAATTATTATGATAATTTTAATGTTTGATCTCAGAATTTCAGCATCACTATATTATCAAAACTTTTAGTGAAATGTCAGCTTACGTTGAAGATATTATTTTACAATTTTTTAATATAATATATATAAATAAAAAGTACATGGTTAGATTAATTAACTTTTGAAAATTCTACTTTTTTAAAATATGAATTAAAATCCTATGATTTACATTGCTGCTATAATCGTTTTCTCGTGTCCTAACACAATAGCTACTTTAACCCTGTTCGAGTGTATTTCAACCCAAAAGCCATAATTCAGAGTAGTTGAACCTGCGGCTTTTTGCATACCACTATCATTTTAGTTAAATTGCTCAAAAGTTCCAATTAAATAAAAGAACATTTTCAGAATTAAAATAGTGGTAGGAAACTTGGAAGCTCCGCATATTTGAAATAATGTACATTCAAAATGAATACTGCATCAGGCTTAAAAACTGGTTTTAATAAAACGACGTTGCAATGAAGATATTAAAAGCTTTGTTTAAATATTTTGGCATTTAATTAATCTTGCTGACTTTGAAAATAAGCCTGTTATAATAAGAAGCATTATTCTATGAAAAATGTTTCACAAATCTGAATTTGTTATCAGCTTTTTAGGTGCATTTGTAATTATGTAAAAATGCAGCACATATAGTCATCATTCAATACGTCCGTCCATCTGTCAATCTGCATATTACAATGCAAAAACTACCCAACCAAATCTTTTGCAACTTGAAATATATACTTGTTGTATAATTTTGTTGTGTCATTTCAAATTTTATAAAAATCGGATGTATAGTTTAATTACAGGGACAATCAAAAATATTCCATTACATTATATGAGAAAAAATAGTTTCAAATGCTTTTTATTGATGCTGCCCTCTTTCGAACATAAAATTGATTTGCATCTATAAAGTATGTACTAAAATATACATTCTGTAAAATCTGTGGTGCAAAGAACATTTGTTATTCATTTACAGGGCCACACAAAAGTGTTCAATTACATAATGGTATAGGGGAAAGATTGTTTGAGGCGCGATTTAATTGTATTAAACTATTTCACATTTTATGAAATTGATATGCGATGCTGACGTACACTACAAGTTACTCCCCGTATACTAGAAAGCAGATAGTATTTACAAGGACACACAAAATATTTCGGATACTTTCACTATATCCGAAGTACTATATACTATTACCCTAATACCTGAATATTATAAGAACTTCGTTATGGTACGAACACACCTCATTTGCTAAGTTTGATGTGCAATTACCGACTTGTTTAACTCTATAATACAGCAGCCACTTGTTATATCATTGCTCCATTTTTGTGTGTACGTGTGTGTCTCTCGAAAAAGAAATAAAAAGCGCACATAACGCACTTTTTACATTTAAACATTTATTATGCTGATTATACATTTAAACATTTATTAGGCAAAAACTAACCCGGTTGTAAATCGTTCTCAGCTACCCTAAGCCCCCCCCCCCAAAAAAAAAAATCACGTAAAAATATCAATATTTGAGCGAGATATTTGAAAATAACGCCCCCATAGACGTAACAGTATCATCCGGGGCTTTTTCCAATGACTCGAGTGGCATCTTAATCAGACCATTTTCGCAATTCAATGGCAGAAAATTTTATGTTTTGAAAAACCGGACGTAAAAGATTAAAAATTAGGTAAAGGTTTTTCGTCACGAAGGGGTTAATTTTTTTAATTCTATCAATTATATTCAAATAATATTGATAGCTCAAATAATTATACTTTCAAAGAATCTCTGCTGTTAGTGTATTATGAATTTCAATTAATTTAGCTGATGTAATTATATTTTGTGTTCATATTATATACAATCGAACCTCGTTAATTCGAAATCGGATAATTCGAATCTTCGCTTAATTCGAACTAACCATGAAGTCCCGAAATTTCCAATGGTCGAATAACGTTAAACTTTTTCATTAATTCGAACTCATTTTCTCTTGACATCGTTTAATTCGAACTAATGAGAATTCCGATTTTTCATTCTTCCTTTATTTCTCACGGTTTTCAGATCATTTAAATAACTTTCTTTCTTTGATTTTAGTGAAAATCGTTCCGAATGAGTATACATATAATCCAATGCATTTGATATCCACTTTCTTAGTGCCCCGTCTGTTCATCAGTGACGCTACAAATTTTTCTTCCATTCTACTTGTTTCTAATAATTTAATTAGTTTATGTATTTATACATTCTAATTTTATATTAAATCATATTCTAATAATAACACACGAAATAAATTAAAAAAACATTATAGATTAATTCCTTTGTAATAGTACCATATTAAGCATGTTTTCATTTCATATTTTCCATAATTCGAACATTTCTTGAGGTCCCGACGAGTTCGAATCAACGAGAGCCGACTGTATTTTGCAATTAATTTCCTATAATACAGTTCTATTTTACTTTCTTAATGGATTTTTAAACTTAATTAATTTAACACACAATCCTCGTAAACAATTTGTAATACGAGGTGCAAGAAATCAATCAACTGCATCCGGAACCTATTCCGTTACCTAAAGCACGGGAACAAACAGTATAAACGTTTCAGACTGTAGTTATACTCCAGTAGTTCGAAGAAAGCTCGAACGACCTACAAGTGAAACCGTTTTAACCCTTTTAATTCCACGATAATCATCCGCTTTACCTTTGAAAAACCTTCCACACATGACTGGAGTTTCAATACTTTTTCTTCCTCCTTAAGCAATGCTCTGCTGCGCACTCTAACTGCTGCCATGTTCTGATGCACAATATTGAAAAGGAAACGTTATAGCAGAGAAGGCACGCTCGGATTGTTTTCACTTCAGTTCCATTCAGATGCATATCGTTTGCTAGCTGAATATCGTCTGAAAGAGTTAAAAATCATTATCGTTTGATGAGTTAAAAACAGTTTATTTTATTTTGTAAGTGTAACAATATAATGGATTCATTGTTTCCGAAAGAATTCTGATTGAGGAAGCGTGTTTTGAAAACTGACCGTTGTTTCGAATAATACCTGCTTTAAAATTATTACTTATATCTTAATGGCTTTTATACTCATATTTCATGTGTTAAATTGATTCTATATTTTTTTTTCTTATATCGTCGATAGTAAACTGTTGAATGTGAATTAAATTATTTTATAGCTTTACTAAAACAAATTGTTCTTGTTGAAACACATCCTTGTTCAGTGTGAAATCATCTCCGAAAGCCGTTAGTAACGCGAAGACAGTCCCAAGCTTATGTTAAACCGATTTAATGTTTTCTTTTCAAATTTCTCGCATAATTTTCTATACTTGTATTTGAATTTATTTATTTATTGGGCCGGATATCTGTGACCGATATCTTACCGCGCACTATTTTATTTTTTTTAAATCGGTTGCATTTTTTTTTTTTTTTTTTTTTTTTTTTTGAGAACGTTTTTACTTTTATAAGCGTTTAAAAAAATTGAGAAAGTGAAAGTGTGGTCAGCAATTCTTCGAATAAAATCTAACATCAATTAAAACCAAAAAAAGTACAAAAATACCAATCAGATGTCAATCTCGGATATCCTGTGCGAAATAAATAATAAAAATAATAAGAAGAATGGATATATACCAATATACCACTGTATATTCTAAATAATACTTTATAAATTGGTAAATAAATTGGTGTAAACTGTATGTACCCATTAGATGTCAATATCGGATATCCTGTGCAAAATAAATAAATAAATAAGTGGAAAAATAAATAGATAAATAACAAAAATAATAATAAGGAGAATATCGAATCGTAACGAATAAATTTTTCGTTAATTGATTAAACGTCTAATATTCAGTGTTGAATTCAGGGGTGGCCTGGTAGTCACCCTTTTCCCCAGACCAAAGACATGTCTCCCGGAAGGTTTAAAATTTTGTGTTTACAATGGCCAAAAAGTGCGATTCCTATACCGGAGCCATAAAAATAACTCGTAGAGAAAAATATCTGAATTTAACATTGATAATATTATCCTTCTCAGTTCTAATATCACCTGGAGGCGACACTAAAAAACACCTTTTAAATTAATTTAAATGCTTTTAGAATTGTAAAAGTTACATCTAGACTTTTTTTTTATAAATAAATGTATGTTACAAGCATCAATATATATATTTCGGCATCTTTGGTGATGTTTTATAATAATTTTAAACTGGTTTTTGTTGCCCCACGTAAAATTTGTCTCAGGACTGAGGAGGTTAATGTTATAATTCCCTTTTTACTCTGTCTAAGAATTTCTTCTTCAGAATACAATACATTAAATAAATAAATGATTGCATTATCACACAATCCGCTGCCCCCATTCTTCGCAACAGTAATCTCTCCTCTCCAATTGAATGATTTACAAAAGTGGTATAGACTTCATTATATCTGTGGCTTTCGGTAAAAGCCAGGTAAGGCACATTTTTGAAAAAATTGAGATAATTTGGGAAAATGTAATTTTAAAAGAGTACTTTCATCTGCCATAGTACTGAAAAATTAAAATCGAATGCTTCCCGTCATAGGGCCACTATAAATTTTCATTTAAAAATTGAAAAAAAAAACAGTAATAATCGTTCTCAATTAATAAAAACCATTTTTATATAATTATTTTGACAAAAAAAAGAAGTTCTTATATCCTAATTGAATGTAGTGAAAATTATTAAGTTCTAATCTACACTCTCAGAAATAAAACTCTCATTTTTGACGATTCAGAAATCCTTGAGCCTTATTTCGTCGTTTTTGACGATCATTTCGTATCAAAATCACGTGACTTTTAACGACACGTGAACTCTCAAATATTTGACGAAAGTGCTTCCTTAATCATGGCCAGATTTGATGAATTTTAAGGAAACTGTCGCTGTAGCTGTTTATAGAAGGACCCGCTATTATACCTCCCCAAATCTTGCGATTTTAGCAGGGATGTATTTCTTGTTTAAAACAGTACTTTTTATCGTTTTTCAGAAAATAATGAAATGTAAGCAATTACTCTTGCTACATTAGTTGGGTTTTTTTTTTGGGGGGGGGGGGGGATGTTTATTACTATTTTCATTTATTTATTTGTAAGTTGTATTTCGTTTTGATTTCGTTCGAAAAAAATTTACTTCGTTCTACAAAACCGTCCAAAAAGTAAATTTGATCAGAAAAATTTCAAAATTCTAAGATCTGTTTTATATCCAATATCTACTTTTTTCACTCAAATTAAAAATATATACATATTTTTTCTCTCTCCCCTCTATAAACAGTAAATTGTTAAAATCTTATCCACCTACTTAAAGTCTCGCTTAAAGTAGTAAAATCTCTCCCAAAAAGCACTTCATAATTCGTTATTTCTGAGCAACAAACTAACCAGCCCGTATTTTAATCATTCTTTAAACAAATAAATTTCCTCTAGATGTTATTTAACTAAGCCATATTATAATTATTCATTAACCATTAGAAAATCAAAATAATAAATTCGTCTTATTATTTAAAACTTGCAAGATTTATAACAGAATCGATAAAAGTACTATCACAATTATAAAAATTTAAACACACTCTATAATCCACTATATGCCTTTATAATCATGCTTGTCTGAGTAATCTGTAGCGTGAACGTAGGGCGTCGGATTGCCACACTGTACGTTATGAGTTCGAACCCCACGTGTGATATGTCTCTTTTGCTTCTGTCATTGAATATAGGAGCTTCTAAGAAATTCAATAGATGGCAGCACTAGTCCCTTTTTGACGAAATTTTTTGACGATTTGGTATCGTCAAACGAGTGAGGGAAGTGATTTCATCAATTTGATGAAATATTTGTTCGGAGCATTTCCCAGGAAACGGTTTCGTCAAAAACGAGGAGAATTTCGTGAAATCTGAGTATTCATTTCTGAGTGTGTATTTTATAAAAGTAATGATAAAAATACATTTGAAAACTTTAAACGTTAATTACTCAAAATAATAAAAATGTGCCTTACCTGGTTTTTACCGGAAGCCACAGATATAGAATCCATTATAGAATCCATTTTTCATAATGTGGTTATTAATTTATATGTTAGTAATGTTTAAAGTCAAGGTTCAGTAGAAAAAATACCGTTACGTAGAAAATTTCGCTAATTAGGGATTTGGTTGAAAGTTCCACTGTAATTCAAAATGCATATGGAGTAATTTAGTTTGCCCAAGAAAATTTTATCTTTAAATTCCTTTATTTATTTACACACCGTTTTAATTTTTTCAATGCTATTTAAAAAATTCTGTTATAACTAATGAAAAATCTTTCTTTTTAATTTATTTATATCATTATTTAGAATTATCATTGTTGTTCATTATTTATCTAAACGCATAAAATTAATTAAAAAATAAGTTATTTTTATTACTAAGATGTTATTTTTGCATATTTACTAAATAAACGATGCTCCTCTTAAGAAACTAAATGTTATATAAATATTTTTTAAAAGAAACCTATCATTTAATTTAATTAATGTACGACCAAACTCATTTTTTTCTGATTTCATAAAATTTCATAAATATTTTAACGATTATTATGTTTATATATTAAAACTTTTCCTGAAATTTTTATGCGTAAATATTTTTCAATTAATGCCGAAAAGCTATTAAAACATCTGAATCCAAAATGAGTTTAAAGATATTCTCTGAATAAAATTACAGTGACTTTTAAGTGAATACTTTTCCATTTAAATTCTATTTAAAGACGTACTTCCATAATGGATTTCTAATGGGACTTCGTTATCTGCCGAATCGTAAGTTAAAATCATTTGAGGTAATTGTGACTGGAAGTCGATGGAAAATGTCAATTATCGCTTTATAACTGCAGATTAATGTGCTACGTTGGAAATTAGCTTGATATTTCCAAATGAAGAACATTTTATTATAGACTTGGTTTGAAATATAGTAGATCTATTTGCCCATCTGCTTGTCATCTCCTGACTAGATTTGGGAATTATTATCGTTCATTTTTTTACTATTGTTCAAATATGCAAATTAGCTACTTACTAATACATTCACGAAGTTACTTTTAAAATTTGAAAAAGTCTCAATGAAACATAAAATTTAAAGCTATCCTTATTTATATAAACAGAAATTGAATGGCGTTTTCCGTTTTCATAGAAAGGCTAGCATTCTGACATACTTAGCTTACTTAAGGTTTCTGTCTCTGGCAGACAAAATGCTCGCGAGTTAATGTTATTCCTATGGGGAGGATATTTTCTAACATCTGGTTTAAATTTTGACATTTTTAAGAAAATTTTTAGTATTGGATAGCTGAGATGCATATCAACATGACTCCTTTTTTACTTTTTCGGTTTTGGTTGCAGATATTTTTTTTAAAAAGCACTTTCACTTTTGAAACCGGTTTTGAAAGTGAAACTAATTTTATAAGAAATACTTGCATTCAAAATCAAAAAAGTAAAAAAAAAAAAAAAAAAAAAAAAAAAAGCGATGTCGATATGTAACTTAACTATATAATGCAAATAAATAAATATAATAAAGAGTCAAAATTTAAATTAGATATTAGAAAATAACCTTCCCAAAGAAATGGTATTAGCTCGCTCGCGTTTTGTCTTCCAGCAACAGGAGCCTTAATAATATTTTCGCGAAATTGAATCAAATGTTTCAATCTTAAAACTGTGTTAATATTCAACAAAATGACACCTTGTATTAATATTTTATTTCTATTGCTATTTGTAGTTTGATTTCCTTTAAACTGAATGCAAAAAAACGGAATAATGGCGTTTCAGTTTAATGCAAATCAAAGTATAAAATCTAAATTAATGCACAGAAATTATGACACGAGTGGCTCAGTGGTATAAAAAAATGGAAATTAAAATCCAAGTAAGATAAGAAATAAAAAAGACGTGTAGCACATGAAAAACAGAATGATTGTGTTTTCTTTCAATGCCCCTTAGACTTTGGAATATCATTATTAATTTGTTTTGAAAATGACTCTGTGATGAGTTGAAACATGTCAACAAAATAAAACACTTTTTCTCTTTTTAAAATCTTCCTTATCACTTTTTAACAATTAGAAATAATCTCTTAAAACTGTGCTTTTTTAGATACCAAAAAATCGATTAGCATTTTCGCTTTTCATATTAAGATGTTTATACAATGTAAAATAATTTGTTGACAAATTTTGTGATCCAATAGTCCAGGAAATGGAAAAGTATATAATAATTTAAAATCCCTGAGACCTATATTAACATGATGTTCAATCAAAATCACTTCGTTTGACTTACATTTGAGAAATATCAACATGAGATGAAAATCGGAATTACGGTGCGAGACAAAATTACGGCCAGCAATCTCATTAAACTCTGACTTTGCACTGTTAAAAATCTCATCCTAGTTTGAACCAAGTTTAGGTGCTCAATAGCTGCCACTGTAAGATGGTTAAATCTTGAACCAGTATTTGGAGCTCCTGTTAAAGCATAGTTCCAATAATAGAGGTTGATGGAGCGAAATTGGTGGATTGGAAGGAGGTTGAAATAGGAAGCTCCAAATGTTGGTACGAGATTCCACCATCTTATGGTAGCAGCTACTGAACACCAAAATTTGGTTCAAACTGGAGCAAAAATTTTAACAATATAGAACAAGTTTTTGAGTCAGAAGTTTTCTGCTACTGTTTTATTTTTGGTAACTTGTATTATTCAATTTTTTCAGTAAATGTGTGATGAACGTAATGGATGAGTGCTTTTTATTTATTTTGTTGAAACGCAATGTCCTAGAATGTGATATATGTGACTTTAGCTCTACCGTATTTTAAAAATGGAAGTTTCTTATGTAAAAATGTTGTTTCAATTTTAGATGATGATTATTCTAAATTTACATAATTATTGGAAATTTTTCTGTAGAAAATCTCTCACGCATTGCATTCAATAATCTTTTATATTTTAATTGCTTAAAAGGCGTATAGCCAACAGAGTGAAAAGGTGTCCAAGCCGGGACTCGAACCCGGGTAATCGTAATAGTGCACCGACGTTCTACCAACTGAACCACTTGGAACGATACATCGACTGCCACTTTTCACTACATATGCACAAGGCTACAATGACATGGCAATCCGAGCATATTTAAAACAATTGGAACACGTATAGACGGACAGACAGACAAACCGAAAAAAGTTAAAATAATGTTGAATTCAGACACTTTCTTAGGGAGGGATTTTTTGTGACTCCGTGTTGGGGGGAAGGGGAGACATTGTAGAATTCAGGAAGTGAATTTACTCTTTTTACCACTGAAAACACAAAACCTCAAACCTTCCGGGGGGACTCCCCTTCCCCCCCGGGAGCAATGAAATGAATCCCTGAATCAACATTGTGTTAAAAAGTTTGAATCTGTCAATCTTTGCAATCTATAGAAGAAACAAAAATGAAACTTTTTAACATTGGATAGCCCAACAAATAAGTGCAGAAGTTGAATGACATATGAATTGAGAAATATTTATTTCTTACACTAATTAAATCAAAACATTAAAAGGAATATGTTAAAAGTATTCTGACCCAATTTTCTGGCTGTGTTCATCTTCCTTCTTTCTAACAGGTCGTTGCCATTTTTTTTTAAACGGGCATGAACTTGACTTAAAAAGTGGAACGCGATGATTTTTATTGGCCTTCATTCACTTTTCCTCTTCGGCAACAGTCAAGATTAACAACGATTTTCAACCCTTGCTTCCAAACTCATTTGTTTAACAAGATCAGAAAAGAAAGAATCGATGTCGCTTTTTGAATCGTTATCGACAGCTCTTTGCCTGGAGCGTCTATTCGTTGATCACGTACTGCTGAAGATATTTCGAAAGCTTTTTAAACATTCTTTATGGAATCATTTCTCGGAATAAATTCTATTAAATTGTTGATATGCAGAAATTTTTTATGCTTTTTTTTCTTAATTGAAAAAAGAACGATAATAATAAAATAAAATATATGAATTATTTTATTCTTTATAGTATTAACATAGTTTATTTAATCTAAGGCTTGTTTTTTTTGTATAATTTATTTTGTTGTTTTCTTTTAAATTATTTTTTATGACTTACAAATAAGGTTTTTTTTCTTTTCTTTTAGGTAAGAATTTTGATTTTTTTCGTCGTAAATTATACGTGAAAACGAAGGAAAAAAAGATTGACAACATGTATTAGGTTTGTAAAAAAATGTCTTACTCATAATATACAATTTTTCTGTTATTATGTAAGTCTTTTTATCTGCTAATAACGTTATTTGCATTTAATGCTTACAATAGTTATCTTAAATGTCCTTTTCCATGAAAAATTCCAGGAAATTCATACAAATAATAATAATTATAACAATACTAAAATGGCACTTTTACGTGCTTGTTAAGCTAGATAAAAAAAAAGACTTGAAGAGAAGAGAAAATTGTTCATGTTTATTTTCTGTCAAGCCTGTTCTTTTTTCATATGCATAAGCAATTTGTTTTCGATATTTATGCAACTTATTTAATATTTTTTAAGTATCCGCCATTTTGAGTTATATGGTAAAGGATAAGTTGTGAAGAAATCTCTTATGTATTAAAAGTGATTTGGGAAAAATAGGAAAATAAATTGTGTTATAGGAAAAAAAAGAACTTTAATGTGCAAAGTGACTGATTAATGAACTGGCGATTTCTGGAAATTAGTTAAAATAGAAGTCGATATAGACGCTTTATGCAATTCAAGCCATGTGAATAATAAATGTCCAGATACTGGAGTAATGGAGTTATCGAGTCTCTATTTATTATGCTTTCATTGTACATACAGACAATGTATATTTTTGTTTGTAATTTTCATCTTAGCATTTTTCGGCAATGAAGTTCCTTGTATTTTATTATTATTATTATTATTAGCTTATATCAAAAATGCCCTACCTATCAATAAGAGGAAGCTCAGGTCATCTATGGTGTTTAGTCCTTATTAACACGATTGGCAACATAGATCAATATTATCTCACTATAGCAAGGATAGCAGTAGAAACACGTCTTATAAGATGGACAATGGAAGCCATAAAATCCTTATGCTATAGTGGTCTATTTAAAAATAAATTGCAAAAAATATATAATTCATAACAAATTTAGATTTACTTTCTTTTTGGAGGGAAAGGGGTCTATTTTAAAGAATCCAAAATATTAGCCTCTTCGCGATGAGCGCCTTTTACAGACTTTTTAATTTCTTATCACCGGTTTCTCAAAAGAGAAATTTTTGCCTGACAGAATCGAGAAAATGCCTGAATATGTAAGAGAAACTTTATAATACAAATAACTGGTGGTAATAATCGAGGATTCTGAGCACTTTGTGTGTCAAGTATACGTGACTGAGTGATTGTGTTATTACAAAGAATCATGTAAAACCTAATGACGTTAAAGAATGCATCTTTTCAAATTGACTTTTTAACCACGATTGACAGGAAATATTCAAATGGTTATGAGAAAGGCCTCAATCAATACTTTGATGGCTTCAACCCCCATTGGATAGTTTTGCTTTTTACCATGAAACTCAGAAATGCGCAATAATTGTAAATTTTTTGGTTAATTCTTCGGCACATAGGGATTTCTGAATTTTCAGGCCCATAGCATTCGTCATACCATGATTACGCCACTGCGATTTTTATAGACTTTGTATATTTCGCTACTTTTAGATGTGATTAGGTGAGAAATCTTGCAAGTCTCAGTTTTGCCCACAATTATGCACTTTTTGAATTATGACTATTGACAAAATTATGACAATTATCATATATTGCAAAATAATCACCATATAATGGTGAATCACGTTTTGGAAGTATAATATTATAATAATTAGTCAAACAGTTATCGATATATTAAAGCATCGCTGTATAAAAACAAATACAGGGGATACAAATACAAATATTTATCAAAATCGGCCTTGTCGTATAGAATTTAGATTGGACTCAATGAAATAGATTTCCGTTTCTTTATAATCGGAGAAATAACTTACTACAATAATAGATAATATTAAAATAAACTTTTATTTGATTTATAAAAAAGAGCATTTTTTTTTAAATATTTATTCTAGTGAATTATTTAAAACCATAAGGTGTGAAGAAAAAAAGAATTTTTTTTATTAAATATTTATTAATTTTCATATCACGCGACGCTTGGTTGATTCCATTTTCTTTTAAAGGGAAGAAAGGCAACCCAGAAAAAATATAAACGAAAAAAAAAATGAAAGATGTTCAAGTTGTTTTAAAAGCATAATGCATTTAGTTTTACATCAAATATTTACTTTATGGTCTCTTAAGTTAAGAGGTTTTATTTTTCCTTTTATTTCTTCAAATTTTAAAGAGGGTCGAATACTTGATTTAGAGTAAATGGCAAAAATGTTCTAAAATTTTTATGCAGCATGTATTCGTACCGTCTGTAAAAATGTTTTGCCAATATTCTGAGAGTTCTCCTGATAGATATGTTTGAATAGCTATAGTATAAATGTCAATAAACCCGGAAGAGATAGTTTTCTTTTCCTATAAAACATTATGTAACTATTAGAGTCAATTTATTCGAATAAACATTCCGATGATGTTTGTATTCAAAATATGCTGTTATGAATTTATAGTTTTATTGAAAGTTCTCTAAAAAATAAATTGCTCTGAAATGTTGCTTTTTTTTTTCATTTAAAAATGGAAAAGCTTTTTAGGAATGATATTTCAAAATTCAAACATTTCTGTTTCACTTCGGTTATTTCTGTTATTTTGTAATGTATTTTCTGTTTGTTCAAACAGCTATGTAATGTATTTTAATACTTTTATTTTAAAAGCTTAATGCTATTACACTGTTTTGTTTGCATTTAACGTTAAAATCCAAACCCTTTATTCTATGATTTTTTACCTTTTACTATATGATTTTTTTAAATTCTTTATGCAAAATGTTTATATATATATACATTCAACTGTGTAAAATTAAAAATATATTTTTGGAAAAAAAGTCATTCTCATTTGCTTTTTTAATTAATACTATTATTTATTATTATTTGTCGTTACATAAATAGTACATAAATTACAATTTGTGACAAGGAAAATCGCAACTCTGACCTTTAACCCTTTCAGGGACAAAGTATTCTTAATCACAAAAAGTTGAAATAAGTAATTCACACCAGGATTTAAAAACAAATTTATTTGAAAATAAGCGAAAACATTTGTTCACGAACTTAAGAAAAAGATATTTTTCATTAAAATATTCTGGTGCCAATGTGGCGTTTTGGGATTAAAATTATGTGGTCCAAAAATGAACCACTGCCCTTAAGGCCCCACAAAAGTCACTGAAAGAAACCCGGATGATAATGTAAAGTCTATGGGGGCGTTGTTTTCAAATATCTCGCTCAAATTTTTATATTTGTACATGATTTTTTTGCATAGGATAGCTGAGGACGATCTACAACCGTGCTAGTTTTTACTTTTTCGATTTTGCTTACATATTTTTTATATTATGATAGCTTCAATTTCAGAACCGGTTTAAACCGGTTTTGAAAGTTAAAGTAATTAAAACAAAAAAACTCTGAAACCAAAATTGAAAAATTAAAAACTAGGCCGATTGTGGATCGTCCTCAGCTATCCTATGCAAAAAAAATCATGTAAAAATATTAAAATTTGAGGGAGATATTAGAAAAGAACGCTCCCACAGACTTTAAATTATCATCCGGGTCTTTTTATGTGACTAGTATTGCGTCTTAAAGGGGTAAAAGTTCTTTGCGATAGTTTTTATTTGGATACGAACATCTGGCTGTCGTACATAACATTGAATATCTGAATGAACGATGCTCTTCTAGTGAATCTCTTACGGGGTTCCGGGACACAGAATAATTTTTATTTATTGAGTTCAAATTTTGAAATTTTTTTGAGATGATTAATCATATTATTTGTAAACAAAATCACATGATAAAACTTCTCAGATTTTTTTTATTAAAATTTATTAAAAAGGTGGGGTGGTTTAGAATCGGTATAACTCAAAATATTATTTTTAGAATTTATTTATTTATTTATTTATTTTTTTATCATTTATCATTTTTAATTTTTTTTTCTTTTTTTTTCATTTTTGTCATTTTCCATCTTTGTGTTTATTTATATATTTTGTTTTTCTGATGATGATTGAGTAAATTCAATCGAAACATGTCAAATTATTAAGATCTTTTAATGTATTTTATTAGTATTTGACGTCCTTTTTAGCAATTAAATATTTTTTTATATTTTTTTGAAATTCATTTTTTTTGTTTGTTAAATAAGCAGAAATACATAAATTTTAATTTTGATTCAGAATTTTAAAAAATATTAAGTTAAATAAAAAAAAAAATTCTAAATAAAAAAAAAATAATAATAATAATAATGGTGTAACTCATATTTTCAAAAGTAAATAATTTTTTTTTTAATTTGCTAAATCAAAATTAAAGTAAAATAATTGAAAAAAACACGTTTTAAATTTGAATCATGCATCTTTAACGGTTCTTGAGTTATAATAATTTAAATACGAGAAACGGTGAAATAACCTATGATGAAGAAAAATACATTATCACAAGATGTCGTTATCATGACTTTCATTGCTTGAAAGGAAGATTTTGAAAACAAACCAAAAACGAGGAAATTTATAGTTCCAGTTCCAATTAAGATATAGACACGATTTAAACATCATTTTAAGCAAAAAATAAAAATAAAATAAAATTATTTTAGAAAGTTTGAAGATTTTTGTTTCCCGGACCCGCTAAGTTTTAATGTTGTGAGTGAACCTGTTAAAGTGGATCTTTCTTTGTAATTTAAGTAAGATAATACGATTTAAAACATTGTTGTTGGATACTATAAAATACAAGGTTTAACTTAATATAGCATGGTATTTATTATGCGATTTATTCTTCTTTTAGACAAAATTAGATGCGTCGTATAAACAATAAGATCGAAAATGTTAGAACTTAAAGTTTGATTTAAAATCACGTATCCTTCCCAGTTTAAAGAATTTAAAATCATCATTTTCTCTCAACTTTGATTGAATAAACGATAATATTGGCTAAAAACACGGTGATTTCAATTAGAGAAAAAAATGGTCCACATGTTGTTAAGTGGATGAAACTAATCTATTCAAATTATCGTGCAAAGCTTGAACAAAGTTACCCAATATATATGTATATGAATTATGCTTAGAAACATTTAACTTATTTTGAGCTATTACGCAGTTAAAATAGAGCCACGCTATCTATTGATTAAATTTCAAACTATTTTTAAATATTATTTCAAACATAATTTATTAATTTAATTATAGGCATGTCACTTATTTCATCATCTTATTCTACATGAATGATATATTTATTAAATTCGGATTCTCTTTTTTAGACATACTTTTGATATACATTCATTAATGTTACAAAAAATAATATTAATTAATTTAGATATGCACAACTAAACGTGTTGCATCTTATTTATCTTAATGTTTATTATTAAAAAAACGCTATTAAATAACATACAATTTCAATACAAAACAGGAGTTAAAATTGTTTTAAGTCTTAAAAAATAATCTTAACATTAAAATGCTTTATACTTCATTTATTCATAATTTATTTACATTGCATGTTATGCCACACCCATTATAATATTTAAAAATATCTTTTTTTAAAAATTGCGGCATGCATATTAAAAATACTTTTCATTTAAAAGAAAACTCTTTGGTAATTGGGGTTTTAATTTCTAAAAATATTACTGAGAAAAAAATTTGAAAGTCGAATATTAACCAAATGATTTAAATATATTTCTTTAATATCTATTGAAATGCCTTAAGCAAAGATGAGAAATTGCTATGTCCTGACAAAAAAAGTCACCTCATTGTTAAAACAACTCTCTAAATTGCTTAGATTTGCCACTTAACAGCTTCCTTTTGCTCTAGGGGACACAATTAAAGACGATTGAACATAAAAAGCAAACTTCAGTTATCATTTCCTTCTTTATTTATATTCTTAGTTATATCTTTCTTCATTTGTAGAACATGAGATTCGTAAAAGCGAAATTGTTAAAAGCTTTTGACGTTCGAATATGTTTCATCTCTCGTATTTTTCTTATTTTATTTCATTTATTTCTGTATATATCGTTTTCCAGATTTCAAATTGTGCTATAAATTTTGCTTCGATAATGCTTTATACTTTGATTTTGTTTGTGCTGTTTTAGCATACCTTCGAAACACTGTTGGTATTAGGTAAAATGCTCCAGGTTATCTGATAATTGCAAATGTATTCTATACTTCAGAAAAAATAGAAAAATCCCTTTACCGGGAAAGAATTTAAATTAAGCGCATTTCGAAAATGATTGATGGCACATTTAAAATTACATGCAGCTAATTTTGATTAATGTTTATTAACTGAACAGTCTTGTTTTTAAAAAGTATCTAGATCATTCCCTTTTTGTTTTATTTTTTGTTTATAACTATGAATTTCCAAAATTTTGAAATGATAAAAATCTTTTATTGGTTTGAAAACATTTTGAGTTGTTGGACCCTTAAAATACAATAGGATGGGCAGAAGCTTAATGTAATTATTTGTAATCGAGGTCAGAGTATTAGAATTATAATGTTGAAATGCAATAAAGTTTTACATAAAGAGTGTTATGGTTTAATAAATTTAGTTAATTACAAAATGGTACAATATCTATTCGATTACGCTTTAAAAAGTATACTCAATAAATATACTTGCGATCTGTTTAACCTTAAGAATGATAAGTAGAATGTTTTGAAATTTTGAAGACGTCTTCAATTACGAATTCGGTAATTGGACGAAATTAGTTATTTGTACTCAAAATTTCATGATATTAAAATATTAATGTAATATCTGGTGAAAGAATACGAATCTAAATGTTTAAGTTATTTTTAAAATGTTATGAAAAATATAAAAAATTAACATGCTTCGAAATAAATTAAACTTTTTTATTTTGTCTAGAAGACAATCAAACTATCGGAAATTAGTAGAAAAAGGTATTTTTGAAAGCAAGCAAGAAAGAAAGCGAGATAAGTGTAAAAAGAATAAAATCTAGTTAAAAGTGTTAGTAAGTTAGTCCTTTTTAACAATTATATCAAAATGTTCAGAACAGATAGGAGTTTAACATCTGAAAACTTTAAGTTCAGAATATTTTGGAAGTCCTGAGGCCTCTTAAAAATTGATTTTCTTAATAGGAGCTTTAAAGTTTAAATTGATTGCTAAAATTTACATTCCATTAAAAAAAAAAAACTCTACATAATACATTTTGGTTTCTTTTTTCCTCAAATAATTGTGCATCTGAAATGTTCAGAAAGTTAATACTTTTTAAATTATCCTTTAAAATTTTGATAAATATGATATACCAATAGTTAGTTTTTAATTTTAAAAAATCGTTGAAACAATGATTGTTTCGAAGAATATGTAGATCAGATATATATATATTAAAAAAAAGGATGATTAAAATTGATAATTATTAAAAAAAAAAGGATGATTGTTTTCAGATAAAAGATAAATTATGACCCTTTTCAATATTGCAAATATATATATATATATATATATATATATATATATATATTTGCAATATTGGAAAGGGTCATAATTTATCTTTTATCTGAAAACAATCATCCTTTTTTTTTAATAATTTAGAAGAAATATTTTATAGACGAATGGCAAAATTAGAATTTTATGTATGTATATATATGCATACATATATGTATACATACATAACCACACATATAAACAGCATTAAATAAAAATTTGAAAACTACAATGATCATTATACTTGATGATGTTTTCAGCATCCATAAAAATGAAATCGTTTGAACAAATTGTATTCTTTTAAATCATGTTTCAAAATAAATGCTTCCATAATTTATCGTCCAGGAAATTTCTTTAAATATATAAGAGTTATAATCATAAGTTACGTTTAAAATTATGAAAAAGAATGGTTTCACAAAAAAAGAGATGTAAAAGAATATTTTATACTTGCAGCCAGGGAAAATATTTTTCTAGTTTACTATTTCTCATAATCAAAAATAAATCCTAAGGGCATAAATATGCCATGATATATAGCTCGCTTTTGTATTAGATTACATAGTTATTTATTACACAGAATAAATAATATATTATTTTGTTATATATAGCTGCGAGTTTGTTTACTCTACAGCAAAGTCCCATAAATCTGAATAAATTACCCAGTGCTCCTTTTTATTGATAATACACGCTGGAAAAGCTTTTTATCCTACGTTATTCTTTGTTTAAAATAAAGGAGCATGAAAAAAAAAGAGGGTCTCCAAGCATTTTCAGCTTCGTTTAAACATTTTAAATTGCACAACACGTTTTCGATTCTAACACGTAATTGACTTTCAGATTGAAATCCAAATCTTTTCTGAAATCAATCTCATTCAGAATATAGGTAGCATAAAATAAGAAAATAATAAAATATCGTCTGCCTTCTTTTTCATTCAGTTTTTGTTAGGCTATAACTGTTACTGTATTACATTCGCAAAGAAAAATTGCTACTGAAATAGAAGAATTTTGTCTAAAATTGAGGTAATGTGCTTGTATACACAAGATAATAATAACAATAATAAACAAAAATAAATAAGATAAAATAAAATAAAAACTTTAGAAAATTCGAAATTGAAAATAAAATAAAGCATCTAAGCGAATAAAGACGATTGAAAATGTGACACTTTAATTCTGGTGATCTGAAAATGGTTGTCAGATTGTATAAAGCTTCCATTTTCTCTTTCAACCAGAAATAAAATAAAAAACTACTTTCCCCCACCCTCTGCAATATTCTTTTGACGGTAGAAGCAATATTCCCTGTTTTGAAGAACATCATTTTTTTTCTCTAAGATTGAAGTTTGGTGAGGGATGTAGGGGGAGTTACGGAATATAATACCTTTTTAAATCTTAAATGCGCGTGCAGTATAGAAATAAAAGTCTACACTCCTTTGTTATGTAAATGTATCTGCTTCCATAACCCCATGTAGTGAATATGTGGTAGTAAGAATATGTTTGCTTTAATGGCTGCCCTCCAAATCGTTTGCATAGAATATTTAATCAGCGTATTGATGAAAGAGATCGAAAAATGTTATCTTCATTATTTTAGTCCTCATATTTATGAGGCATTAAAGGAAATGTTTTATTATACGTATTTTATTACAGAAAGCTATTAAAGTGTTGACAAAACTGGCTTTTCTCATCAATAAAATATTTAACATCGCTTTCAACATTATTTTTTATAGAGTTACTTGTAATTTTTATGTTACCCCGCTGTATCATTTAAATATTTTTACGAGAGATATATTTCTTAGATTGTTATTGTCTTCAAAATGATCCAAAAAAATGGGGGAAAAAAGAAACACGCATATGTGCAGATATGTAATGTAATTGTTTAATACAAAAATTATAAATAATTATGAATAAGTGATTTTATTAATATAATTACTGGATGAATATTTTATTTATTACGCATTCTATTTCTGCTTTTCATTTCTGTTTTAAAGATGTAAATGTAGCGTTTATGACCCCCCCCCCCCCCAAAAAAAAAAAACTTTTTAAAAATCTAAAAAATTGTGAATTAATCTTGTTAAAATCTGCGGAATATCTAAATTTTCATTAAATTAATAAACATTTTTAACGTTTCTAATCCGACTTTTTTTTCAGCGCTTTTAAACTGTATAATTATGAAAAACCAAAGAATTTTACACTATTTCGAAACCTGTTCACATCAATTCAATTGTACTTAAAAAGAATTTTTTTTTTTCAAATATCTATTAAAAGATTATTTACAAGGATAAACAACTACTTAGACTACTAAAGTATAGTATTTCTTTGTATTGTAGGACTTTTAGGAAAAAATGTATATAGAAGCATTCCCAAGTTGAACTTTTTTAAAATAATGGTGATTAAAATATTGAGAGAAATGTCCCTGTATTGAAAGGAATTCTATTCCAAGAGAAAATGGGTGTAGGACAATAACAAGCACATTATTGTTGAGTTTTTTTTTTTTTTTTTTTTTTTTTTTTTTTTTTTTTTTTTTTAATGGGGGTGGTCAATTACAGGTAAATGACCATTAATCGCTTTTAATCTCTCTAATCTAGATCCATATATGATTACTTAAAAGATTTGTCAGTTCGCCGATTATCTGCGATTTTAACTACTTTGTGTATAAGTCAATTTTCAACTCCCACATTTTGTCTAAAATTTTTTGACTTATACACGAGTATATACGATACATATATATATAATTAAATGTATATAAACTGAAATATAGAAAGCAAAATGAAACGTGCTTTGATTTTAAATTTGATTTTAACTTTTCTTTTCTTGCTATAAATTGGCAAGACTTATAAACACTGTCTCAATTTACAAACTATGCATATCTTCATGTTACATAATGAATTGTTATTTTATTTTATTTTTGTCATAAAAGCTACGTTTACATCTTGAGAACAAAAATATGTATGCTAACTAGAATGTGTAATAGATTAAATATTTTTCTAAATGCTAAATTAATAAAATCACTAATTTATATATTTTTAAAATTATTTATCTCACTATTACATTTGTGTACACATGTGCATTACATCCCCCCCCTTTTTTTTTGGTCAACTAGGATAGATAACCACTGTATTTTAAAAATTATTATTGTTCATTATTTTTTTACGAACGTTTTATCGGAGTACCGCCGAAATTTTTTTATAATCATATACATTCACATAAAAACAATATTCTGTATTTTTTTTTCAGAATTTTCTGAGTATTCCCGTATGGAGACCTTCCTTGTTAGTCGGAATTGTCTAATAATACTCTATTTCTAGTTGCACTTCTTGTTTATTGGCAAGCTACGCATTTGCTTTACTATGCACAGCATGCAGAACATCAGATTCGATGAAATCTTCCACATATTTTTAAATACTCAAGTTATTAAAATATGTTTTTAACTTTTATCTGCACAATGTCTCATATGCATTAGTTTTCATTCAATTTCTGTTACAATTTTATAAAATTTCTTTCAGACCAACGCACATGCAAAAAATATCCTGGTGTACACACACTCGAATAAATACAAAGTATACCATACATACACATTGTTTTAATCCTTTATTTTATGGTATCGTAACGCACTTCCATAAAATCACTTTCTGTAATAACTTTACATCACAATAGATAAAACAGCATGGTTTTTGTAGTTTGCCTATACGAGATATCTATATGGATCTGTATATCTATATAGGATCTATGGATCTAGATATCTATATAGATGACTATATCGCCTATACGAGATTTTATTTGGGTTTATTACTGTTATGATTTAATTCTAATTCATATTTAATTTTAAAAATGAGATTTGTTTTAAAGCATTCTGCAATCTAAAAATTGTATTTTAATAAATTGATATACAGTGTCTCACATAAGTGATGGGACACTTGTGCTTTACAAAAGGAAACTAATCAAATAAATAAAAAAAAAATTTACTCATTTTTTGTGGGTGTGTTTCATACTTAAATTTAGTAAAGATTATTACATAACATACATTTTGTCAAAATATTAAAATATTAATTTAATAAAAATACAAATGTTTAGAACGGAGCAAAAAATAGCTCACATAAGTGGTGGGACACCATTATATATGCAACAAAAATCGTCTGAAATAAGCAATAAAAATGTTTTTTGGGGTTTTATTTTTACTTAAAAGCAATTGGCAATAATTTATAAAATCGTCTGCAGTATTTCTCTCCAGTTTTGAAATTTTTGTGTTTTTTAGCTCTGTGTAGCCATGAATGCTAAACGAAAAGAAACTTCGCCTGAAATTCGAAAATTAGTTATTAATTTGCATATTGAGCGTGGAAAATCTATTAGAAAAACTGCTGAAACAGTTAACTTGAGTCGTTCAACAGTTTTCAATATCATTAAACGATATAAAAAGAATCATATGATTCAGGATAAAAGAAGACCTGGCCGACCATCAAAGCTATCCAATGGAATAAAGCGAATTATCGTTCGAAATATTTAAAAAAATCCAAGAAATAGTGCTTCAAAAGTTGCTGCTGATTTACAAGCATTAAATGGAATAATTGTTAATCCTGAGACTATTAGAAGGGTAATTCGATCTGCTGGATATCACGGTAGAGTAGCTAGGAAAAAATTCTTCGTAAGTGAAAAGAATAGAAAACTCAGACTAGCTTTCGCAAAATCCAACATAAATAAGAATTCTGATTACTGGAATAAAGTTATATTTGCTGATGAGAGTAAATTTAATATATTTGGTTCTGAAGGTAGAATCTTGATGTGGAGAAAACCCAGGGAAGAATTTCGCAAACAGAACTTGTTACCAACAGTAAAACATGGTGGAGGAGGAGTTATGGTATGGGGGTGTATGTCGTCCGCTGGAGTTGGTAATCTTGTTTTTATTGACAGTATAATGGATCAGTACAAGTATATTGATATTTTAAAGCAAAATTTGAAATCTTCAGTACGAAAATTGAACCTTCATAACGATTTTAAATTCTACCAGGACAATGACCCCAAGCACACTGCTCTGAACGTTAGACTCTGGCTGCTATATACCTATCCTGAAATAATAAAAACATCACCACAATCTCCAGACTTAAATCCCATAGAGAATATTTGGCAAGAATTGGAATCAAGAATTCGCAAACACACCATTTCTTCAAAACAACAACTAAAATCGGTGCTTCAAGAAGAATGGGGTAAAATCACTCCAGAAATCACAAAAAAATTAGTCGAATCCATCCCAAAAAGATTAAATCATGTTTTAAAAGTAAAAGGAAATCCAACAAAATATTAAAACCTTTTAAAAAGTAAAATTTTTGGATAAATATTTGATGGAAAAGTAAGTGTCCCATCACTTATGTGAGCCATTTTTTGCTCCGTTCTGAACAATTGTGTTTTTACTAAATTAATATTTTAATATTTTGACAAAATGTATGTTATGTAATAATTGTTACTAACTTTAAATATGGAACGCACCCAAAAAATTTTTGCACATGTTTGTTTATTTATTTTATTTTGTTTCTTTTTATAAAGCACAAGTGTCCCATCACTTTTGTGAGACACTGTAAATGTAAAAGTCAGCCAAGAAAATAAATACTTTTACTCCGCAAGAAACAATTTGTTTCGAAGCATACTAAAAAAATGGAACGATAATACACGAAATAAATTATGTCAAACTATATAGCCGCAGGAAAACACATTACAAATTACAACATTCCATCATTTTTATTCTCATTGTTGTGTGAAACTCTAAATCTTAATCCCTTAAAATAACAAAAAAAATAAAAAATGAAGAATAGAAGAAAAAAAAAAGAATAAAACCGAAATCAACAATTTAACTTATTTAAGTGACTTGTATAAATATTTTTACAAAATGGCAACGTTGTACAAAGCAGATGATAAATGAATTGGGTAATAAGTATAAGAAATAAATTCGTAAGTGACATAATTTGTTTTATCATCATGCAAAACACCTTTTAAATGATGTTTCTCAACAAACAAATGTCAGCTATCCTAAATTTCAAAAGAATTTCAACATTAAATAACAACTGTTTATAAAGCCACGCCCATTATTGAAATGACAGAGGAATTCAGTTTAGCTGAAAAAAAAATTTCCAGAACACAGCTCCATTTTATGTTCAGTTTTGAAAATGGACAAAAATATTTCTGACGTCGTTTAGAATGAAAGCATTTACATGAAAAAATATATATTTAAAAAAAATAATGGAATCGGAATTGCTTCGAAACGCATTTTATATTCATAACCTTTTTTTATTATTCTGCCCACCCTTTTCTTATGCATTTTAGAATATTTTCATTCAAATGGATATATATTCGTACGCAGTCACTCTCTTTACAGCTACCTTATATTTCTTATTCGAAGATTTCTCTTTATACTCCGTTTAGAGCTTCAATAAAACATTTAGGGGCCGTACACTCATTGATATTGTTAAATAGTCTGTGAGCTTACATGAGAGATTGACTGCTTACGGTTGATTCGTTTTCCATTAAGCGATTTTTATTTATTTATTTATTTTAAGGATCCTTACTTTTCTTTAGGAAATAGAAGAATTTAAGAATTTCTTTAGGAAATGTCAGTTTTATATTGCTGAGAATGAATAGGGCCTTTTAAAATTTCTTTAGACACCCATTACTTTATACAGTTTTGAAGAACTGATTTCTGTAGTGTTGTCGCTGTCTTTTTTTAAGCATTATTAGAGATTGTTTTAAGTATAGTTGGCTTTCATCAATTCGAACTCATCGGAACCTTTGTAATTCATCTGGAAAAAGGATTTTCACGCATGTACTTTCCTTAGTAATTATCTATATTATTATATCACTAAGAATGAATAAAAAAGTGTAAAAATTTTTTAGATTCTGTTTACTATATACGTTTACGTGGGGCTGATTTCTACAATAGTTGTGTTTGTGACATTGGAATAGGATTAAGATTACTTCCATTTTACAAGTTTTTGAAAACTTTTTATTTTTAAGTCTTAATTGTTAAATGACTGCTATAAGATTTGATTAAATAGAGCTAGCATAAAACATTTATGGACCATATGCACATTGAGACAGCTGAACATTCTATGTTACTTACATGAGGGATTGATTTGTTTACCATTGATTCAAATTTTATTTCGTTACAGAAAAAAAAAAAAAAAATCTTAAGTAAGTTTTACGTCTTTGAGATGAATAAGAGCATTTATAATAATTTCTCTTGAAATGTATATAGAAATCTACCCATTACTATGTATAACTTAGTGAAACTAATTTCTGTAATAGCTGTTTTTGTATCATTAGAAGAGATTTTTTATTGATTTTACCGCTTTGATCTATAAAAAAACTAGTTTCTTTTGCTTTGATATTAACATCGAGTTAGATTACTTTCATTTTCTATGTTTTTAAAATATTTTCATTTTTAAATTTTAATTGTTAAATAGATCCTATAAAATTTGACTACAAAGAGTCTCAATAAAGCATTTAGAGGCCGTATACTCGTTGAGGTAGCTGTAAAGATATTAGCATTTACTCTTTTCGGCTTAGGTCTGGGATACCTAATTTTAATTCCAAACTTCCGAACGGCACCAATAATATTTTAGTAAAATTTTGCTTTTACAATAAACGTTTAAATTAAAGATTTCAAAATATCTAAAAAATTTGTTTGTTAATTCCGGTGTCAATCCATAATTTCTCATTTTACAAACAGATTTTGCCCGTGCCGGAAAGGGTTAAAGGCGTTTCTTTTAAGTAAAACTCATTTTGATTGATTAAAATACTATTTTCTTTAAACACATATAGTATTACAGTTACTAAGGAAAACTTTTATTTTTCACTTTTTTTTGTATATATATATATATCTATATATATATGTATGTATGTGTGTATGTATATTCTTTTTTTTTCCATTTTTTAATTGTCAATTGACACATGTAAGATATTTGATTGCACACATATTATCCAGTTCCAAAAGATTTTATTCATATGAAATGTAATCGGTGTTAATAATATTTACATAAGAGTGCAGCTTTGATTAGCATTCTAAATAAAGTTTAAAAAAATCATAGTATTGATTTTTTTTTTAAATATTTGAAAGTAATCTATATGCATTTTGTTAAAATTTGCACAGCACAATTAATTTATAAAATGTTAATCACTTTTAATCTTAGAAATATTAGTATTGTTTAATAGAATTAAGTAATAAGTTAGATAAAATTTATCTACAATAATTAAAAATTAAAAACGATAGTCGAGGAGAAATTTATAAACTCTAATCCTTTTTTTTTCATTATTATTTTTTTGATAAAAATAATTTTATCTTACAAAAGAAAGCTATTGTAATCCATTTTAATGTACATATTAAGTACATTGTACGCATTTGTACATTGTATATACTAAACCAAGAAAAAAAACTTTAAGAATTTTTTTGTTTGTGAAAAAATGAACTGTTATTTTTTATTCAATTTTACATAATTTAAAAATTAACATACCCCTTGAAATTTTCGTAGCAATAAAATTACCTTCAAGATATATTTCTCTTTTTTAGAAATATAATTTAAAAATAAAATATTATTTTTCAAATTCAATATCAATACTGATTTAACGCACATGATTAAGCATATACTATATATTTGTTTGATTATAATAAATTCAGTAAAGACTAAGCAACGTCGACTTTTTAATTGAGTTTTGGTATATTTTTCAAAACAAATATGTAATGCATAAATAATAATAGTAAGCAAAAATATCAAAAAAAAAATCTCCCACACTGAAAAAAGAAAAAAAAAATTGTATTCCTACAGATGTAAAGTTGCCAAAATATGTATGCTTGCTAGCATTTTATCTGTACATTGTACAAGAAAAAATGTAAATCTACAAAAATCTGCAATTTAGCAAACTAATCTATTAAAGTAATGCTACTAAAATTTAATCTGTAACCTATGTTGTAGTTACATAAAGAATTCTAGGAAAAAATTCTTAGTAACCTTACAGATTTTTTTACTTTCAGTCTAAATCTGTATCTGTTACCTAAAGTTTTGCTGTTGTCTTTACATAAAAAGTTTTTAAGAATCCCAGTTTCCTAGAAAGCTTTAGTAACTTAACGATTTTTTTTTTTTTTTTTTTTTTTTTTTAACAGTGCACCTTGCACGAATATTCATGCGACAAAGTTCTGAAATCGTTTTTCTCTTTCGAAATATAAAACATTTTTTTTTTTTTCATTTACACTGAATTATGAGTCATACAAACAGTAAATTATATTCATAATTCGCATATTGTAAAATAAATTCTGTAAAGGTACTAAACTTTTTCTAGGAAACTGGGATTCCTAGAACTTTTCCTGTAACGGTAACAGCAATAATTCAAGTTTCAGAATCGATTATATGAATTTTTCCTGTTATCGTTACATGAAAAGTTCTTGGAATCCCAGTTTCCTAGAAAATGTTTAGTGCCTTTACAGAATTTTTTTTTTTACAGTGCAGTAAATCGAACAATCAGAGAAAGGTCATAAAAACATTTAGTGAACTGTATTATTGCAAGTATTACAACTTTAGTTAGTTATGATAAATTATATAAATAGCCAAGCAACAGCTAAATTTCTTTTCAAAGAAAATTGTAATATATTTTTTTTAATAAACGCATACATTTTCATACATAATTAAAAAAAAATCAAAAATGCATCAAACATACATACAATTGCATACATTTATATAATTCTGGAATTGTTTTTATCTTTTGAAAACTAAAATATTTCTTTCCGCGTGCATATAATTGTATTTTATGCAATAATGCATCATGAATAGTAAATTGAATTAACAATAAAAGTACTGTTTTTATATTTTTTACAATCTAGCAAAGTTACAAAATTATTATTGCCTTTAGAATTTTATTTTGATAAATGAAGATCTCTGCACCAGTAAAGCTTTACTTTAACGAAAACTGTTTTTATCTAGTAAAGTACCAAAAAGATGATTTAATGCACTTTATTTTATTAAGCATAGATTATAAGCTTTTGTTATTACCCTTGTTCTTATGCTCATATCCCTACATAACCAAAGAAACGGCAAAATTTTATTCAAAGAAAATTTTAATGTACTTTTCTTAAAGAAATACATACATTTTTACGTAATAAAAAAATTCTCCGAAAAAGTCACACACATATACATACACATCCACCTAGCACACATGCATTCATATAATAAAATTCCGAAATTGTTTTTCTCTTTGGAAGTAAATTCTGTTTATTTTTCATGTTCCAAGATACGTACTATTTGCATTTTTGAAATTCTTTCAGATGCTAAGGAAAAGGGAAAAAAATATTTCCATTCCAATTTCTAGTTACATCGAATTTCTTTTTCTTTTATTTTTGAATTTTATTTTGCCATCGTGATGTGTTTTCAACTTTCGAGAACTTTTATTTTTGTTCAATATGAGTTTATATTTTCTATTTTTGTTAGGCTGCTTCCTGAAAAAATATTTCTTCTATTTAAATAAGTTGAAAATACGTTGCTGGAGAAATGTATATACAGTTTCATAAATTTGCAAGTAAATAAGTATTTCAACAATACAATACAAATATTTTTACCTTTTGTATTTATTCTTTTGAAATATGCTGTAATATATAAATATACATACAGCCAGATAGATAGACAGATAGATTCATAAATGTGACATAGAACAAGTATAAAGAATTTTGGACATATTGATGAAAAAACATATACGTACCATATTAATCTCATGTGAAAGGGATACTATGGAAATCCGTACAATACATCCGTTCTATATACTATATCCGTACTTTACTATATATATATCCATACTGTGGAAAAACGGTTTCGGGCATAAAGCCATTTAAAGGAATTGCTTTATCCACTATAAAAGCGAAAAATCAAATTTCCTTACTCTCGAGAGCGCAATTATTTTTTAAAAAATCTTTACGGTCACCCCATGTATCTATATTTATTTATAGTGTGAATGCGTAGCTTTCTTGTACATATATACTCCGTAAACATATATATATATTCCGTACTCACAATTCAATATATATACGCATGATATGTGTAGGTGCAGATTCCCAAAATTTTTAAGGAGCCTGTTGCTCCTAAACACAAATATTCCAGTCGCTTTAGGACTTAAATTAAACCGACGATAGGTATAAAGAAACGGTCCTTTTACCCCCGACTTATCTCGGGGCAGACGGTGAAGTGCTTAAGAAACAAAGCGAAACAATGGAAAACAACCCAAATTTTGTTAAACGATCGCAGGCGAAAAGCTAATTTTTCTAAGGATCGCAAAAAACTTCTCGACTTTTGTCAAAGAATCATTGAAAAACGCAATTTCCGTCAAATGTTTGCGTAGAAAACGCGATTTTAATTTGAGAATCCCTAAAAACCATGCGATTTTCGTCAGAGGATAGCGAAAAAACGTGAGATTCTATTCACAGGATTGCAGGAAAACGAAATTTTTGTAAAATGATCTCGAGAAAAAGCGCAAAATTCGCCAAAGAATGGCAACTTAGACTACGAAAATTAGTCGCGAAGTCAAAAAATTTAGTCACCACCAGGTGACAAGCGACCGTGAATCTGCACCTATAATGATAAGAATAAACATATACAATTGAGAAAATCTTCAAATGCAAGCGATAGCTAAGTTATTATTATGTACCAAGTATGCGAAAAAAAAAAAAAAATCCCCAATGGATACGAAAAGAAAAATGTCAAACCCAACAAAACTCCCATCCGCATTCGAAAAAAAACAAATAAATAAATAAATGAATAAATAAAAATGTAATAAAAAAAACACCAGTAGGAGAGAAAAAAAATCTCATTAGACACAACAAAAATTAAAGATGAAATTTCTTTAGTTAACTCTCTGAAATCCAAAATGTAAAATAAAAGAGAAGAATTTCTTCGGATTCTTTCAAGTAATTCAAATTATTGATTAATTCATTTAATTATCTGATTTATTAAAAAATTTGAACGAATACCATAGAAATTAAGTTGGAAAAGGGTAATAAAGGAAATGTATGTGTGATTTTTAGATGGAAATAATTGTACCAGTTTTAGTTATT
The DNA here is from genome assembly GCA_964019185.1 of Maratus speculifer. Classification (NCBI taxonomy): domain Eukaryota; kingdom Metazoa; phylum Arthropoda; class Arachnida; order Araneae; family Salticidae; genus Maratus; species Maratus speculifer. The sequence continues at coordinate 273,822,484 of OZ025298.1, forward strand.
TAGAAAAATTAAGCTACACGGAATACTAAGTATGCACTTAAATACCTTATAAACTAGCAAAAAGACCTAGAAAATATTGGTTTCTGATGAGTTTTTAATATTGCATCTATTTAAATAATTCAGTTAATTTGTTGAAATTCATTTCTGAGAAAAATAAAAAAATAAAAAATGTATGCTGCATATTTTGTAAAGCAGCGTATACCATAGCTAGTAATCATTTTTTTCTTTTTTTCTTTTTTTCTTTTCTTCCCCCCCCCACCCCCCAAAACAATAACATATAATTACTAACTGTATAGAAACAAGAAATATTTTAGTATATATAATTGTACCAATAATAATAATGTTTATTTGACTTTTTTCTTAAATGTTGGTAGCTATGTTATATACATAAGGACAAGATAATTTGCTTGAGATATTACTTTAAAATTTTCTGCCACTGTGATACTTTAAAATATCAGTACAATAACCTGCTATAAAACTACTTTAATACACCGATCTTTAGTAATAAAATTTGGAATGAGTTATAGATACTTTCATTTATCTTGTTCCAAAAGCATTGATGGTTACACGAAACAAAAATATTTTTAAAAGGATGATTCTTTTTTCATTTGCATCTTTTCAACTCTCTTGACATTGAAAGAGTGTGAAAGGAAAGTTTCATTTCAAAAATATTTATATATTTCTATTGTATATTTCAATTATATGTGTACTTTGCCTAATTCTATAAATTATTAAAGAAAATTTTTTCAATGAAAGGTTTGAATGAAGTTATAAATATTACACAAATTCGCTATAATTTCAAATTTAATTAATTTTAATTGGCGAAATACTTCTATAATTTATTAAATGGTTGTCTAAATCTACTAATGTAGTTTCAAAAATCCATGAAAAATGCTTGAGAAGATGAAATTTTCATAATTCACAATTTGTAATGCAAAAAGTTAAAAAAAAAAAAAAAAAAAAAAAAAAAAAAAAAACTTTATAGAAAACTAAAATGTAAAGTTTGTTTTGGGATCAGTTTTACATGATGTTGATTCTTGAGTAACTAACTTAATTCTTTTATGGTAATTTACAAGAAAAATTCAATAAAAAAATTGCTGTGTGTTTTCAAAAAACGAACAATTTGAAAAACAATCTATCCAGTTTTACAAGATGTCAATTCTTGAGTAACTGATTCAATTTTTTTAACGGCGATTTACAAGAAAAACTGAATAAAAACGTGCTGCATGTTTACAAAAATGAACGAACTTGAAAAACAATCTATCGATATAGAGACAAGTTCAGTGATTTGTATTAGTTTAAAAATTTGAATTCTTACATAATTAAATTAATTTATGAATAACGAATTGGAAATCAAATGCTGCAAAAATGCTCTATACATTAAACCACAAAAGTGAAGCAGAATGGAAGATTACTTTAATTTAAGGAACATGAATTCGTACAGAGAGAGAAAAAAAACTTTCATTTTGCAATGATCGAGCTTCAGATTTTCGTTCTTTTTGGGTAAAAGTAGTCTGAGAGAGCCTATAAAAGAAAGAAAAAGAACAGATTTGGAATTTTTATTCTTCCCCCTTTTCAAACCATTTTCCCTATGGTCTCCACATAAGAAATTTTCCCTTTGCTTGAATAAATTTCGAGGCTTGTTGTTGCAAAGCTTCTTTACTGTGGCTGTCCATTTTTAATGCATTGTGAACATGTTTCCCTTGCTCCTTGGACTTTTGAATTGTATAAAGGATATTAGATGGAATAATACGACATTACTGAAGAAACGTCTTATATTTAAACCGCAGGTTTTAGTTTACGTTCTAGGTGCGTACTTAAGTTAAAATTTTAATATATAAATGTTGCAATGCTTCATTATGCAGTCCCTTTATATGTAAAAATTATGTAGAAGGTATTTTGCAAAACAATTTAATATTATTTCTTAAAAAAAAAAAGAAAAAAAAAAGAAAAATTGTATTTTAAGCACGCTTTGGAGTTTGCATAAAACCAAAAATTTTATTAAATAAATAATAATAATAACCGCATAGAAACAAGAAACATTTCAGTAATAATTATACTGGTCTACATAATGTTTATTTGACCTTTAACAACAACAACAAAAAAAAAAGTTGGCAGCTGTATTGACGCATTTCTTTACTGTTTTCTGACTTTTGAATTGAATAAAAAATACATTAGATGGAATAATGCAACATTACTGAGAAGATGTCGCTAAAGTTGTATTTAGACTGCACTTTTTAGTTTGCGTACTAGGTGCTTACTTAAGTTAAACTAGAATTTAAATGAATAAACATTGCACAGATTCATTATGCAGTCCCTTTTTGATGTATTATGTAAAAATTATGCAGAAGATATTTTGTAAGACAATTTAATATTACTTCTTGGAAAAGAGAAAAATAATAAAATTGTATTTCAAGCATGCTTTTGAGTTTGCATAAAATCATAAATTTTACTAAAAAAAAACTTAAAAAAAATAACGACATAGAAACAAGAAACATTTCAGTAATAATTCTACTGGTCCGAATTATATTTATTGTACTTTTAACCCCCCCCCCCCCCTTCCCCTAAAAAAAATAAAGAGGCAATTGTGTTGACACGTTTCCTTCCTGTTTTCTGATTATTAAATTGTATAAAAAAATTAGAATGGATAATGCAACATTACCGAGAAAACATCTTAACATTTGTATTTAAACCGCACTTTATACTTTGTTTATTATATTCGTACTTAAGGCTACTAGTCACTCAAATTTGGTATTTCCCTCGGTAATAGTAAATCTATAAGCGTTTCCTGCATTTTTATATTCAAAATACCTCCTCGGAAAATGAATATTTTTAGCTTTTGTTTTCTGTGACCCTTCTTACAGAATGTCTCTTCTTTTCTTAGTTTTCAGAGTATTTCTAAAATCTACTCTTAATTTTATATGAAGTGTTAAAATTTTAGTCACAGTTCGTCAGTTTTTAAAACATAAAATGTTAAATTAAGAATAGATTTTGGAAACACTTTGAGAACTAGGAAAAAAGTAGCACCTTAGAGTACATGGAAAGTTAAAATTAAAAATAGTAATTTCCTGAGGAGGTATTTTGAACATAAAAATGCATCAAATGCCTATAAACTTAACATTACTGAGGGGGAATTTGGAATCTAGCCTTAAGTTAAAAGAGAGTTTAATGAGATTAAAGGAGAATAAATAGTTAAAGGAATGTAAGACAATTTAGTATTAGTAATTTTGTAAGCAGAAAATTGCATTTGAAACGCACTTTTGAGTTTGCATAGCTGAAAAATTTAGTTATTTCTTAAGGTTACTAAACTATTAGTTACTAAATTATTAAACGTAGACTTTTACACTTGCGTACTTAAATTAAACTAGAAATTTAAATTAATGAACAGTGCACTGCTGCGCTATGCCGTGTTTTTTTTAAACAGATTTGAGTATTTCTTTTCTATAATTTTTTTAAATTGTGTAGAAGGTATTTTGTAAGACAATATATGTGAATTCAAAAATGCAGTAAAATTGAATTTAAAGCATGCTTTGATTTTGCATGAATAAAAAATTTCGCTTTTCTTATGAAATTAACATTTTAATTGCTGAATGTGAACTTCTGTGATTTGCCATCCATTTTTAATGCATTTTGCGCATATTTTCCTGTTTTCTCTGTCAAAATTTTGAATTCTACATCTATTGTAGTTTTTAGTTTACGTGTTTTTTTAAAAAGTTAAACTAGGATTTAAACGAATAAACGTTACAGTTCTACACCATGTTGTATTTTTTTCTTTATTATTGAGGTGGTCTTTTTATAGAGGTGTCTTTCAGAGAAGTTTCACTGTATTTAATTTTATTTGTGTTATGAAAGTTTGTACTTTTGTTAACCTAAGTAACATAAGTAATGCATGGTTCTTTTTGTAACTGTTTCTGCTTTTTCAATAAATAACATAATCTCGTTTGTTATGATTAATTCTTTTTATCTTTGGAGAGACTAGCAATTGCGTTTGTACGATTCCGGAATCCCACCGGAAATTCGAAAGAATATTATTTCAAAATAAAGAAATGCGATTTCGTGATTTCTTTTTTCACCCAATTTAGAAAAATAAATTTAATATATTTTTTTTTTCCCGTGCAAATCTTTATTAATCGTAAGTGGGGTAAAATATATCCCATCGCCCCTCAAGGGGTTAAAGTGTGGGCAGCGATAAAATATCGTATTATATAATTATGCTGGTTTTATGCAATAACATGTTGATTTATAAATAAATAAATAAATAAATATATGCACTAGTTTTTTTTCTTTATTTTTTTAATCTGTAGTAAAATATTTTTTAAAGTATCGTTAATTGCATCAAACATATTTTTAAAACGCAAAAAAAAAAAAATGTAAAATAAGCTTGCACACGATTACTTGTGATAATTTATATTTATTACTTAAGTTGAAAACATTCAGAGCTTTCAAGTTTTTTGTTAATAATGAGATTGATTAATTTTGTCTTCGTAATTCTTACACAAAATGGAAAAAAATAAACACTTATATGTTTTTTATTAATATTCAACCTATACTGATAATGCTCTTTCAAAAAGATATAAAAAAAATGCTTCTTAATATAACTTTATTTATCTTAATAAAACTAGAAAGTACTAAGTACTACATTAAAATATTAACGTAAAAGATTACTTAAACAGCCTAAAATAAAAAAGAAAAAGAAAAAAATGATTCCTTAATGAAAAAGAATGTTCTGCGGTACGTTTTCTTAACTTTATCCTCATTAAGCATTTTCCTAATTAAACGATGGAGATGAGACGAAGAAAAAAAAAATCACCGGGCAATTAGTGGATTGTAACTTGTTCGTCTTAATAGATGTGAAGTAATCCCCATTAAAAATGACGTTCTTACGTTAAAAAACAGTAATAATTGCAAAAGAACAAAATAAAAAGCAGTTGCCATTAGTAAATTCCATTTTTACGCCTAAAAATTAAATGCAGACGATAATAGATAGCAAATTTAAAAATTGGAGACAAAAAATAGTGTACGTTTCGCTTGTTGCTGTGATAAAACTTCAAAAGAATGCAGTAAAATTAAAATCACAGATGATTTTGTTTTAATTCATCTTCGTGTAAAATTTCGCCATTATTTTTTTCTCTGTTGCAGTTTTTTTCTAGTCAATTAAAATAGCGTTAATTTTTGACATCTTACCATTAAAGATTTTCATAGATCATAATAAGAAGTCATTGGGTTTGTTTGATTAAGATTTTAAGTCGGTAATTACCCAAAAATGATTATTATTTTCGGAGTCTTTGTTTTATGGATATTCTTTTGTTCCCTTTTTATTTAACCCCGCCATTTTCTACCGATGTGCTTGTCAGCTCTGCATTCTTTCAATGATTAATGTTCTTTTATGGAATACGCCGTTCTGCCTTTGCCTCTTTTATTATTTATGTATTCGCGATATTTTCGTTGAGAGTTAATTAAACTTATGCGCCATTATTTACTTCATTAATTATTGCTTTAGAATCCAATGCAAACGCATTTTCTCGTCTTTCTCTCTGTATTTTTTTATACGTTGTGTTTGAAATAATTCTAAAATTTCGGATGTAAAGATTACTGTTCTAAATTTAATTAAAAAAAGATCTTTTTCTATAGAATTTGAAAATAAGTTATTATGTAGTTAAATTTGCTGAAAACAGATTTTACATTTTTATTTATTTATTTGTTTATTTATGCTTTATTTTATGCTGGCTAAATACATAGGCTATAGATATTATAGAATTTTACTGCTGTTTTAATTTTTAGAAAAAGAAAAAAATTTTCGCAGTCGGAGACTTGATACAAATCCTCTTAATATAATGAGATTTATGCTATATGAACTTGGATCAGTAGTTAATAAAGGCTTGATTATTATTTTTTTTTAAATTTTGAATAGCTCACGCAAGGAAAAGTTGTTTTCTTCCTTTCCTTTGAAAATAATTCATACACGGCTTTTTGTACGATATACATATAAAGATAAATCCTTATATTTTAATTAGGATTTTAATGAAAATATAAACGAGAAAGAGAAAAATTTGTTATTAGATGCGTAGGGCTTTTGAAATAGATTTTAAAAAGTCATTTTAAAATGTTGTAGAAATAAAAGAACCCTATTATAAAATTCTCATTATAATTTTTTCATATACACTCTTTATTCGGTGGAATTTAATTTTCACATATTTTTGTTAGTTTTAAATCTGGCTACATTTATTAAATTTCGCATATTAATCTGTTATTTAAAAACGGGTGTATGAAAACACAGCATCTTATTTTTAGCAGACACGTCATTTTTATAAAATGAATTTGAAACATTTATTTTTATCAAAATTAAAATATAACGTTGCATTTTCTTGGATATTTCAGAAAAAAATGTGCACATTTTGCTAATATTGTAAAATTTTCTCTAAATTAATTCCCCCTAAATGAAAGTTTTATCATACAACATTTTTCTTTTCAGCTGTAGTTTAAAAAAATCAAATCAAATCTTACTTTTGGATGAAACATAACAAAAATAGTCTATGTTGTATCGTCGATATACAAAAGCGTGTCTATTCGTGAAGCATAGCGGGTTTCAATATTAGGTTAGATATATACAATCGACTCTCGTTAATTCGAAATCAGATAATTCGAATCTTCGCTTAATTCGAACTAAACATGAAGTCCCTAAATTTTCAATGCCAGAATAACGTTAAAATTTTTCATTAATTCGAACTCATTTTCTCTTGACTTCGTTTAATTCGAACTAACGAGAATTCCGATATTTCATTTTTCTTTTCTTTCTCACGGATTTCAGATTATTTGAATAAATTTCTTTCTTTGATTTTTGAGAAAATTGTTCCGAACGAGTATACGTATAATCCATTGCATTTGATATCATTTTCTTAGTGCTCCGCCTGTTCATCAGTGACGCTTTAAAATTTTCTTCCATTGTACTTGTTTCTAATCTTTTAATTAGTTTATATATTTGTACATTCTAATTTAGTATTAAATCCATATTCTAATAATGACAGACGAAATAAATTAAAAACACTCTAACATTAATTCCTTTGTAATAGTACCATATTAAGCATGTTTTCATTTCATTTTTTCCATAATTCGAACTTCGGATAATTCGAACGTTTCTTGCGGTCTCGACGAGTTCGAAATGACGAGAACTGACTGTATATACCATTTCTTTCATGCAATAGGCACTCGTATTTATGAGCTGATTTGGATGTGACTGTATTCATCTTAATTTAACTACCAACTTAATACATATTGGCACCCACTTAAAGATTCCAAATTTAAAAAGGTGTACGAAAATTAAAAATCCAAACCTTTTTCCCCCTTAAGTGTTCATTTTTGATATTAAGAACGAGGTTCTCGTAAATTTACTTTATCCTTTCCTGCACTGCGTTCTTAAGAAAAGGACGTCTAATTTCAATTTTACTGGCACCAAGAATATTTAATTAAAATTTTCCATTTTCAATATACCTGAAAAATAAGCAAGTTCGTATTTTCTAATAAATTCATTTATTAATTCTGGTGTGAGTCAATTATTTCAAATAGATTACTCCGCGCCGGAAAGAGTTAATTGATTTATCATTATTGCTACTCTCATACAATTGAGTCAACATAGTTATACGCACAGCGTCAAATTTTCGCCATGCTTGCTGATATTTCACAAAATATCGCCAAATTTGGCGACAATATAAGTAGCCATGAATTAAGCCAATATGACATTAACTAACTAATTTTTCGAATTCCTGTTTAAATTCCATATTAACTGAAATAGTGAGTCTTTTGTAATCGGTTTCGTGTATTTTACTTTTTTTTTTAAGTGTTGGAATTTACTTTTGAGCTGGGCTCTTGCCATAGCGCCAAATGCTCCTTTGGCGAGTTAAAGAACAATCAGATTCACCAAATTCGGAGTGCTCAGTTAATGTTCTTTTTTGTGTATTTATGTGTGTGCCAATACCATGAAGATTTTCATTCAAGTTGTTGAACGATTGGATGTCGCTCCACGTGTTCAATCGCACCATGTTTTTATTATTATTGTTGTTTTAATTATAGAGATACGGACTCAACAGCAAATCAGATTACCAACAGCCAAAGACAGAAATGATTATGCGATATATATTTATACTGTCAATAAAAGTTTTGCTCCAATGCGTTGTTGAAATTAGAAAATTATACAGTTGTATGCAAAGTAATCAATGACCGGTCAATTTTTTTCAATCAAGTAGAAATCTCCTAGCAATTTTTAGCGTATATTTTCACAAGGTAATTACCGATAACTGTTTTTTATTTTTATTTAGAATGTCATAGATTGTGAATGACAATAGTATAAGTATCATAGATCATAATGTCATAATTTAGATTTAAAAGACTGTTAAAAACATATACACATTTAGAAGTAGGAGATATTTAGAATACACTTATTTGTAATAGTTAGAACGATTGGATGTCGCTTCACGTATTCAATCGCACCATGTTTTTATTATTATTGTTGTTTTAATTATAGAGATACGGACTCAACAGCAAATCAGATTGCCAACAGCCAAAGACAGAAATGATTATGCGATATATATTTATACTGTCAATAAAAGTTTTGCTGCAATGCGTTGTTGAAATTAGAAATTTATACAGTTGTATGCAAAGTAATCATTGGCATAAGAATGTTAAAAACAAATACCCATTTAGAACTAGGAGATACTTAGGATACACTTATTTGTAATAGTTGCCGAACCAGATTGTCGAATTTTTATTTTATAAGTAATTACAAAAAATTATGTTGTTTTAGAATATTTGAAAAACATGGATACAATAAGGGGTTAAAAATGCATTTTTTAGTGTTCCATGCCGAATCTAATTCTACTAACATTTATTTACATTTGGCGACTGCTTTTTATTTCTGATTCGCCATATCGCTAATGCTGGTAAAAAGTCAATGAGAACCCTTACTTCTTCCGGACATATTTGAAAATAATCGTAACCCACAGATGGCAAGTTGAGCTGATAAATAGCCTTTGGATTGTTGGTTCACCGATAGAGAACAATTAGAAAATTTTATAGTAATTTTTTTGAACGAAAACCACTGTTGGATTGAGGTATTTTTCTTGGCTAGGAATTTCTGAGGCTTAATTTATCCGGAAGAATTGCCCATCTGTTCACTGAAAAGCATGAAATTTCAAACAGTTCCAGAGGAGGATAGTCTGCCCCGGACCACCCATTGATTTCAACACTGACGGAAACGAGAGATGACGAGAATAGCCACTAAAAACATCCCTCCTGTGGTAATACAACAAAAAAAGGGCAATCATTTAACCTTAAAAATTGTTATTTTAAAATAAACTCTTTTATAAAACTATAATTACTGTGATTATTTTCCAATGTACACTCTAATAAAAAAAATCCGTTAAATTTACGGCAAAAACTGCTGGTAGCAATGTTGCCAACAGTTTTTGCTGTGAAAATTGCAGAAAAATTAGATGTAATAAAAAAATTACATCTAATTCTACTGCAATTTTTACGGCAAAAACAGCTGGCAACATTGCTCCCAGTAGTTTTCGCCGTAAATTTAATGGATTTTTTTGTCCAGTGTTGTAAAAAAATGTACATACAGTTTTCTTTATATTGATTTATAATATGCAGAAAAGAAAATTTCCCCTGCTATTTATGTGCCTTGTTAAAAAAATACATAATCACTGAATGACAAAATACATTCGCACATATAATTTTTAAAAAGAGAGGAAAAATAATATGAAAATTAAATTATTAGTTAATATTGATAAATGCATGAACAATCTTCTTTGTGTGTTACTAATTAAACATATATCGTTGTGCAGGGTGTCATTATAATAATAATACATTTTATTGTACACATTTTTATTCTTTATTTTATTAACAAAAGCGAAATTTTCATTTCTTATTTCGCAGATTAATAGTTCGTCAGATTTTTTTTCTTTTCTCTTTTAACCATAATAAATACATATAAATACAAAAAGGACTTTTTTTCATGGCATTGTTAGCTTATAAACTAATAAGTAATTAAAAAAGATTTGTTTAGGTTCAGTCTTTTTTATTTTGTCATTGTTTATAACAAAATAAATTTGTTGCATTAAAAAGATCCCGTGATTTGTGAGCTATTGTTTGTTATTTAGCCGTTTTTCAAACAAAAAATGTTATGAAAGAACTCACAGTAGCACATTTCAGTGGTTTTATTTGGCAGATTTCCAATGAAATTCAAAAGTGGTTGCTATTCGCGCGTATTGAATTAAAAAGCCTTTTTTTTTCATTATTATTGTAAATTACATCTTTCTGTGTTGAAAGCGTTATGAAAATATATTAAATTTGGCATTAAATTCCCATGTCGCAAAGTTCGCTGTTGTAATATTTCCTCATGAGTTGTGTTAACATTGCAGATGGCTGTTGTGGTAATTACGGTTGAGTAATTTTTCACATTCTTTATCTGTCATTCAGGTGTTTCATATGTTCTAAATTTCTCAAATTTTTGAATTAAATACAAAACGTTTTCAATTAAACTAATCCGATTAAAAATTTATTGTTTCGAGAATATTTTTCTTTTTAAAGAGAGCTAATGCGATAATTATCCCAATAAAAATATTGTATTAGATACCGTAATTAATGTTCATTTTTACATAAATTGCTAATACTCATTTAAAGAATTATAATTATTAATAAATTAGAATTGGAATTGTCTAAAATGATGCCGAGTTTTGATACATGGATTTTTATTTAATGAATTGTTTATTTTTTCTAGATAATTTTTCGATTATGAAATGTAAATTTATTAAACGCATATGCACATTACACGCATACGCACATCACATGCACACGCACATTACATTTCTACAATAAAGGAAGTAACGTAACTTGTAATAAACCTGAGCAATGTATATCAATTTCATGAAATATGAAATAGTTAAATGCAATCAAAACAAACGCCAAACAATGTCCCCCCCCCCCCCACTATACCATTGTGTAGTGGAATATTTTTGTGTGGCCCTGTAAATTAATAACAAATATTCTTTGCACCGCAGAATGTATATTTTGGTACATGCTTCATAGATGTACATCAATTTCATTTTGTTCGAAAGAGTGGAACATCATTAAAATGCAGTTGAAACTATTTTCTCCCGTTGACCGCCACGTAATTTAATACTGTTAATTGTCCCTCTCATAAAACTATACATACGATTTTTCTGAAGTTTGAAATGAATCGAAAAAGTTATGCAACAGTTATGTATTTTAAATTCCAAACTATTCATTCGCGTAGTTTTTGCCCTGTTATATGCGTATGGACGGCCTGAACGACGACGACTATAGGTGCTACGTATTATTTAAATAACTACGAACGCATCTAAAAGAAATGGAAGGACATAGCGTCGCGGAAGAGGGCAGATTTGCGCAAAATAATTCTGATGATTTTCGAGATGTAGAGAGGAATTGTTTAAATTATATTTTCAGTTGTGTTATTCATTTTCTAGTCTGTTCATTTAAACAACATCCTTCACAATTTTTTAAACTGTGCAGTTTTGCTAGGTTATTTTGACTATGTTTGAAAATGTTTCATATCATAATCTAAGCTTAGCGACTGGTTTTTCTTTCATATTTAATTGCCACCTTTTCGTAATAAATGAAATATATTATTTCCGGGTGTACGGATTTGTTATAGCCAGGGTGTTTCAAATGTTCAGTGAGAAAGTAAAAGGCTATAAAAATATTTTAAGGTCGGAGAGACATGCAGTTTGGAGATAAATATTCAGCAAGGTACGGGATTTGTATGACGCTAACAAGAAATAGTTCAATATCTCGGTAGTAGAGCGTGCTGTAGCAGATAATTTCATGGAATAATTCCATATTGCTCTCACAACGCAATCTTTGATTATAAAAAGTATGCATGCAATGCAGTATCCTCTCATGCTTTTGTATTGAAATATTTTGTTGTGTGAGAAATATTGAATTCTTTGATAGAATCATATGTAGTAGCGCCCTCTATTATCAAGATTTTCAACTTCTTTTTTTTGGCCACATACAAAATCCCGTAGTACAAGAAATATTTCCTGGAGACCGCATGTCTTTCCGACCCAAAGATCTCTTTTTTTTTTAATCGTTTTGAGCTTTCCCATCGAATTTTTGAAACACCCAATATGTAGCGTTTGCTGTTTTTCGATAAAATTCTTCATAAAGAAAAATATCCAGTTTCATGTCCCTTTTTAAATATGATTAACTTTACTCTAAACAAAAACTATAGCAACTGTTTCCGAAGCTTTCTTTTCTCAAGCGAAATGCATTTGCGAATACACATATGCTTAACATACTTGTTGCCGATACATTTTACTTCTCAGCTTAGAGTGCTAAATCCTCGGCGGGAAATTCTAACTTCACTTTTTCTTAAGGACATCCGTGATATGCAGCGATGATACTTTTAAAGGAGATAAATTCTCCTCCAAAAGACTCAATGGCTAGTCTCCGGATTTATTTATTTATTTTTTTATTTATTTATTTATTTTTTTTTTTTTTTTTTGAGAAAGGAGAGTATGAATGAATAAAAATAGAAATCTAAATCATGCATTTATTTTTTACTAATATACTTTTATCAACATTAAAATGTTAAAATATTTATGTGAAGAGTCAGAAAAGGGTGAAATTATAGTCATAGATATCGTTATTTATCGATTTTAAGATTTTTCAACATAGTACAAAAAGGTTATATGAAACAGTTGTATCTGGCCGTCTGTCTGACCGCACCTATTTTCTTATGGTCATTCGTGCTGTAATTGTCTTAAATATACGGAGTTTAACATGCAATTTTTATATGTTATTGATACTTACTATCAAGGAGTATGTAATTTTTATATGTTATTGATACTTACTATCAAGGAGTACAGAGTATATCTTCTGGATTCTTTTAAGCGCAGTACACCCTGTGTTTCTCAAATAAAGCTAAAGCATGTTCTCTAGGCATCAGTATTGAGTTCAGATATTTTTCTCCGGGAGAAATTTCTGTGTCTCCGGATGGGGAGGCATTACACAGTTAAGTTTCAACACTATTTCCTATGTATTTTAATGATATTACAAATTACAAAACATTGAACATAATGACCAGTGTTGATTTCAGGTGGAAGCCCTCCGAAAACTTGAAATTTTGTGTTTTCAATGGTCAAAAAGTTCAACCCCCCCCCCCCCCCCTGAACTCTATAATGTCCCACTCGAAGAAAAGTGTCTGAATTCAATTCTGTTAATCACATAGATATAGTCACTAAGAAGAACTATTATATCCTTTCCAAGGAATATAGAATAAGTATAAGATTTATAATTCGTTCGAGACTATCACGAAAAGCTGTTGAATTAAGGCTTACGTTAAGGTCTTACATTAAGATCACACTCTCACAATCTTCCCTCTCCTGACAGACAGGGCCGTAGCTAGAAATGAACAGTAGGGGGGGAGCTCATATTTTTTTTTCTCTCTCTTTGACGCAGAAAGATAAATTAGTGCATATTCATATTGTAGATACTATGTTTCTTATTAAACTGTGGTAATAGCTTCATTTTATGCTAAGAAAAGCATATGATGATGAAAATTTTGAGTGTTTAGCTGGTGCAAAATTAAACACCATATTAGCTTCATATATACAAATAGGATGAGGGAGTGTTAAAACATTATTTTAGATACAATTTAGTAATTCCGCAAAACTGTGAAAGGGTCTCAAAACTAAATTAGATATTTGAATAGAATTTCATTTGAATTTTTGGAACAGAAATTCATTTAGTGAACTTGGAATCTTTTCCAGGGGGGGGGGCTCAAAATATTTTAGGGGGGGGGGGTTGAGCCGCCCATAGCGCCCCCTTAGCTATTGCCCTGCTGACAGAGCTTATATGAACTGGAAAATTCGGTGCCAAATTTCATAGAAAGAGAGCTGACCTATTCAAGAAGCTGAGTATATATTTTATTATGTATGTTACATATATATATAGTTAATTGACATTTGAATTTCCAATCAATACAAGCCTACTTTTAATTTACCGTATCCTTGTGGTCATCCCTCCCACACTTTACCCCTATGACAACTGTTCTTCATTCTAATGGGATTGGTCTTTAAACAGAGATTACAGTATGTTTTGTCAAAACGCGATATTTGTACTATTGGGCAGTGTAGTGTTGATTTCAGAGGTGGACTAAGGCTGCAAGCGAACAGCACTAGTTTTTAGTTTTTATTACACTAAAAGAGCAATCAATCAATCTTTGTTTAATAAGGGAACAAAGGCAAAACCTCTTTAAATGATTTTTGAGGGACTGACCCTACCAAATTGACAAAGGAAGGGGAACTTTTATCTACCCAATCTTCAGTCGTAAAGCTGTCAACTGATTTCGCGTTAAATTCCTCTCTTGAAGTTCAAAAAAGTTCACTGAAAAAGCATTTTATACATCAAAGTGCCGACACGAAAGATAAAAAGTAGCGACAACTGACCGCAAGAAGTTAGTGCTATGTGCGTGGACCTTAACTCTATAGGAGGGAGAGCATTTCTCTCCCACCCCCAGAGCTACAAAAGTCCCTCCCGGAGAGAAGTGTCTGAATTCAACAGTGAGACAGTAAGTGATTAAACAAGGATTCCAGATTCCATACTCATTCTCCAAGTTCTAAGAATTCAATAGCGAATTTTTTTTTTTTTTTTACCTTTTTCTAACATTATTTAAAAATAAACTCCAAATTATATGAACAATTTCAAATGTAGATTTACAAAAAAAAAAAAAAAAAAAATCTGTTGGTGTTAGAAAACAAAATAATCTTTTCTCACTTTCTTCGAATAATAATGAAAAAACAACAATCCCTCCAAAAAATAAACTATTTTAAATTCTGTAGAATCGGTTCATTTCCCCTCTGGTACCTTTCCGCAAATCCCATCGAGCATTTCAATCCTCTTTGAGCGGAGAGTACGCGAAAAATGGCGGCAAATTTATTGCCGATGTAAACGGAGTTCCTTTTGTATTCCAGAGAAGGGGTTGAGAAACACACGTTACGAAATCAATGCATGGCCCGTTTCGCAAAATGGAATGTTTGAACTCCGCAGCGGGTGTTGTTTGGTCATATATCGATGTATTATTTTCCGAAATATCTTAAGAGAAGTGGATTTGCAAACGACTATTTGTTAATGATAAACACACAATGCAAATAAATTAAGAGTCGTGATGATAAAAGCTTTCTTTTTTTGCTGTTTGTTATCTGTTATCGGTTTGATATGGTGGAGTGAAAATGACGTAAAATAATTGTAGTGAAAGCAGTACTTTAGGAAGAGAATGATTTCACTATGTGGTGAATTTATTTCGCGCCGAATGAGATGTTTGGGAATTTAAAATGAATGGGAAAAAAGATTAAAATATAAATAATATAACTCTTTGCTTTAGATTCTTCTTTGAGTATGCATAGATGAAAAATGTTATGAAATTTATGGAAATAATTGTAGTGAAAGTACGACATGATGAAGAAAATGATTTTATTATATAGTGAATTTATTTTGTGCTGAATGGGATTCGTTAAAATTTAAAATAAATAAGAAAAACTTAACATTTAATTAATGTAAAAATGTTTCATTGGGTATGGATACATTAAAAACTGTTATGAATTGTATGTAAATATTTATAGTGAAAGCGGAGCTTGATGAAAACAATGATTTCACTATCTAGTGATTTTTTTTTTTTTTTTTTTTTTTTTTTATGATGAATAATGTTCTTGAATATTTAAAATAAATGAGAAAAACATAAAATATTGTTAGTATAACTCTAAGCTTTTGATTTTTGTTTGGATATTGATACATTAAAGATATGAAATTAGTGGAAATAGTTGTAGTGAAAACAGTACTACTTCATGAAAAAAATGATTTCACTATATGGTGAATTTATTTTGTGCTGGATGTGCTTTAAAATGTAAAATAGATAATAAAAATGCAAAATTTAATTCTTATAAATGTTTCTTTAACATGTTTCATTCAGTATGGTTACAGCGATGTTTGATGAAGACAATGATTTCACTATGTAGTGGTGAATTTATTTTATGATATACTAGCTGTCCTGCCCGGCGTTGCCCGGGCCCGTGATGTTATTCAGTTTTTAAATGTGTTATTTACTTTCTAAATGACCCTTAAATTAAACTCAAATTTCTATGATTTTACATCTTTAAGTCCATTTTGTCAAAATTTATATTTTTAAAACGGAAAAATCGCGAAAAGATATTGAATTGAAAGCTGTTTGGTATTTTGTTTTCTATGTAATTTGATTTTTTGGAAACTATGCGAACCGATCGCGACCGAAACCGCGATGGAACATTCAGGTTTTTACTGAATTCGTAAAAATTTTCACACATTTTATTTTCTAAAAAAAGAATTCTATCCATACGAAAGTTACAAAATTTTTGAAAGTACCGTAATTTCGTGTAGATAAGCCGCAGCTCAAACAATTCTATTTCGACCCAGAAACTTTCAAAAATAAAATGTAACATTTGGTATCGCGGTATATATTTATCTTAAATTTCTGAATAAATTTTCTGGGTCGAAAATGAATTATTTGAGCTGCGGCTTATCTACACGAAATTACGGTAATGTAAATCTGGTTTATTGAAAGGCTCTAAAAAGATTGTGCTAAAATATAGGTATCTAGTTACTTTTAGCAGGGATGTAATTCGTGTTTGTCGGTGTATTTGAACGGATTAAATTTAATATTTTTTTTAAACAAATTGCAACATAAATTATGAGAATGTTTTGCTTTAAGAAAATATTTTCGGTTTGTCAGGACGTATATAGAATTGTGCCCTGCAAAGGCGAAACCGCAATGAAACGATCTGGTTTTTATTGATTTCCTCAAATTTTTCGCACTTTTTATTTTTTATAATTATTTCCACTCGTCCGAACGTTTTAAAATTTTTTAAGAAGGTGTAAATTTTATCTATTTAGATGCTTTTAAAAGTTTGGGCTGAAATATGTACGCTTAGATATTTTAAGCGTAGAAAAAATATTCTATTTGTGAGTCACAAAGTGCCTCCTTATGCCGGTGTATTTGAAAGGGTTAAATCTTATATTTTAAAAACCGATTGCATCATAGATTATAAAAATGTTTTTAAGCTTAAAGAATACGTTTTTTGTTTACCGGTACCTATAGGATTGCGTTTTGCTAAGTCAAAACCGCAATGAAAACGATGTATATTTTATTGATTTCATCAAATTTTTCGCACATTTTATTTTGTAAAAAATATTTCTGTCCGTCCGAACGTGTCGAATATTTTGTAGGGAGTATAAATTTGGTCTATTGAGAAGATTTTAAATGATTGAGTTGAAATATGCACGTTAAGATTATTTTAGCATGGAAAAAATACCCTCTCTGCGAGTCGCAAAATGACCTTCTTTTGCCAGTGTATTTGAAAGGGTTAAAATCCAAATATTTTAAAGCCAATTGCACCATCAGTAAGAAGAAAGTTTCACCTTTAAGATCTATTTTTTGGTTTGTTTATATCTTAAAAATTACGCCCTGGAGGGGCATTGACAAAAGGGAGAAAAATAGTTTTGAAAAAAACGACCATTTTTGAATATTTGTTTTCAAAGGGTTAACTGCAACATTTTTTCGAATTGATTATTGCATTTGAGACCTAAAAATATGATCTTTCGAAATATGTCTCTTAAGTTTAACTACGTCGAGCAATTTGGTTGATTTGGATTTAAACAAAATGATTCAAAAACAGAAATAAACGGGGGAAAAAGGTTCTTCCTCCGATTAGATGCATAATTGAGTTTCTGCGCATGTGCAAACGTTTTCTTTCCCAGAATATTTAAACAATGACTTTTTGATGAGAGTGAGTTCCGCTTCATAATTAATATCTATGGAACTAATCAAAAAATTAAAATTCTGAGCCTCAGGTGCATCAGGAAAGGTATTGGGGTACTCTAAAAAATTTTTTGAGCTTCGTACGTGCTGTAGATTTTGCTAGCCATCGCAGACACACACACACACACGCAGACAGAGCGTTTTGTTCTTTTATTAGTATAGATGAGATGTTTGAACAATTAAAAGAAATGAAAAAGAACACAAAATATAATTTATATAAATGTTTACTTTAGATACTTTTTTGTGTATGGATACAATTAAGATTGTTATGGAATGTATGTATATAACTATAACGAAAACTATAATTCATAAAGACAATGATTTTACTCTGCAGTGAGTTTATTTTTTGTGGGGTAAGATGCTGAAAATTTCAAATAAATGCGCAAATATAAATTATATTTATATAATGCTAACTTTAAATGTTTCTCTGGGTATATGACCTGTGAAATGTGTGTAAATAATTTAAGTAAACGCGGTACTCGATCAAAAAAAGAAAGAAAAAGACTTGCTATGTAATGAATTTATGTTTATTTCATAAAATAAACTTTTGTTAAGAATGCTAACATTCATCTTAATAATATTATGTAAAATTGTATAAATAACTGATTACTTAAAACGTTGATTAAACAATTAAAAATATGTTAAAAATTGAGTAATACTTGGCCATCGTACGATTTACAATTAAAAAAATCGTTAAGAACGCATCTTATCAATATCTCAGGCATAAAATTTTCGCTTCAAATCGTTGCTCATTTAGTTTCCATGGTCGATTTCGATTCCTCTAAGACGGTGAAAGCGGAAAAAAAGGTAAAGAAAGAAAATAACATGTATCTTTTTTAATCGTTTATGAGAGTTTTTCGGCTTCAAAAAATCATTTTGTTATTACATTTATCAATGTCAGGCATTGGATACTGAAGGTGACCACTTACAACAATATCAAGAGAAATGTTGAAAGTGATCACCATCCACCTCCCATCACGCTTATTTTATATGATTACTTTTTCGTAATAGTATTGGCATTAGATACAGTGTACAAACCGAGCTACTGTGCGCTACTTTTTTTTCCGTGATGTTATCGAATTTTGAGTGCAACAAATTAATTCTGATGTAGATGTAAATTTTGTTAACGTTACAATTATAAATTCATATTTCACACTTATCTTCTTGAATGGAAGGAGAGAAAATGTTTTTCCTACCATTCCAGGATTAAAATCTCTTCCTTAAAGTTGTAGCTGCTCACTGTGCCTCTATGTTAATATGGATTTGTTAATATTTACACATTATTTTCACTGTAAAATAGGGTAAAAAGTAATTTCTAAATATTTATGGATTCGTATTTAAAAAGTGTGGAGACCTAACGGATAAAGCACCAGTTTCCTAAAACAACATTCTGCAAAGAATCCTACAAATCCCTCCTAGGATGCGCTAAACTGGGATTGCGAGTTCGAGTTCCGCCGAGGGTTAGGAATGTACTTTCCTTCCATTAACTTTTGTGTTATAATTCACTATTTTAAATGCTCATTTAGTTAGACCTGTATTAACTTACTGTTTTTTGTTGAAAATAAAATGTATAATAGTTTTCGAGCGTGCAATTTTTTAATCGATCAATGCTCGAGTTAAAAATAAATATTTGTTTGCAATAATGCAAAGAGAAAATTTAGCCATTTTTACGGTTCCAGGGGTATAACAAGAAGAAGCACAACAGTTATTTTATTTGACACCTTGTGCGGAAAATTTTATTTGCTTTTCTTGCAATCACTTATCTTCCGTAGTCGTAATTGAAGGAACATCGGGAAAAGCCTCTTCAACTTGTATTTAATGCATGGACATAGAGTAGAACTCCAGATTTCTACCCTTTGAATTCATTCCTTAGAGTAAGACCAGAGCCTGATCATCGCACAGGCCAACTAGGCCGTGGCCTTGGGCCAACTGCTGATGCGGGCTCAAATTTAATCTAATAATTTAGAAAATATTTCCCAAAATTGCAATTTCCAGCAATAATTTTAGATAATTTAGAAAATATTTCTTAAAATTGCAGTTTTCAGCATTTATTTTCTCAAAAACGATTTTGGTTAACTTGTCAATTATATATGATAATCTAATGATAATCCCTCGAATACTGCGGGGCGGGTGGGGATTCAGCTTCTATTTTGGCACAAGGGGGGCGCCTGAAAAAAGTGCTGGACCTTGGGCCCTATACAACCTTAATCGGACTCTGAGTAGGACTTAAAATATTTGAATATTGAGTGCAATTGTTGTACGTAAATGAAACTGTTTTAATCTTACTTCCCTTCTTTTTTTAAAAAATAATAAAATTAAATCTTACTTTTTCGAAAATCTAAGTGTTTTTCGAGAATAAAATAATTTTCTATATTTATTTGATAAAGCAAAACTTTGTGCATTTATTCAACAAATTAATAAAATATCACTAAAAATACAAATTTAGAAATGAGTGTTGATTCTTTGTCTTTCGGGAAAAGCAGTATCAAAACATTGCACATACTCATAAATTTTGATTAAAAGCATTTAAGTCCCGCGTTTCTTTCTTGCCATTCGCTAGATGGCGTTGGACTAAAAATCGTTTAACCGAAATAAGACGAGAATGGAGCTATGGAGAAGAGGGAAGGGGGCAGTTAGAGATAATTTGGTGAAATGGAAAATGATGAATCATGTGTCAACCAATGGGAGAACAGCGTTTGCTCTATCGAATGACGTTTTTTAAAAGAACCATTAATCAAACAAATATGGTGTTTATAGAAAATAGGATCTGCGTGTACGTGTAGTTTCTTTCTAATTTGTGGAGTTCTGCCAATCCTGAAATGAATTGGTTAACCCTTTATTTCCAAAAAAATAACAAAAAAAGATATAATTGCTTTTTTTAATGTTAGAATCATTGTTTTATAATTTGAAATATAGTATACTGTCATACATTGTTATAGCTTTTAAATCCAGATTATACGATGTTTATAAGAGATTGATACTTGCATTTTTTTCCCTTTTTTTCTAGTGTTGAGTTTCTCCTGAGTTACTACAGTTTTTTTTTTTTACCCGCCCGCCACTTTCCAAATAATAACAATAATAATTAATAATAATAAACACGGCGCTTTTCAAAATTGGATAACCACGTACGGGGAGATGAGACAAGAAAGAAAGAGTGGGGTCTAGGGTCAGTGATCAGATTTCTTAATCGGCACCAATTTTTAGAAAAGATGAAATTACCCTTGTTTTCGCCTTAATTATTATGTTATTAAATTATACGAAGTCAACTTTATCAAAAGAGTGGTGTCAATCAAGAAATCTGAATTTTGATAAAGTAGCCAACTGGCAACACTGAGTAAGGCAGGAAAGTGACACGGCCTGTCCTTATTGATTTTGTCCTGTGATTTTTTATTCTTTTATCTTTGATGATTTAAAAATTATAATAAAATCTATATTTTCAATTTCAACAGTATAAATTTGGAGCAATGCCTAAACCGGGGAAGTTGTATAAGATTTAAAATTTTATCTTGTATTTTAATGATAATTTTGGTAACCTTCCCCTAAAAATTTTAATCTTCCTTTCTACTAATAGCGGTATATTCAGTCTTTAAGTATCTTTGCCTGCTGTTGAATTCGTTCTTCTCTTTTATTTTAAAAAGAAAAAAACTTGCTTTCTTAAAATTCAATTGTTATGAATTTCTTTTAATCTTTTTTTTTAGATTTTGATCTTCTTTTTTTATTCAAGTTTAGAACCGCCTTGAATGAGGTACTTATTCTTATATTACTATCAGCATTATAACCAAAGTGTCACCTTTGACTTTAGTTAAATCCTTTCTCCTCCCTTTGAATTGTTTATTATTTTCTCAACTATTTCTTTTTTCGAGTCTTAAACATACTTGAATTAGATATACCCAGGGGTGTAGTAGTGTGTGTGTGTGTGTGGGGGGGGGGGGGGGGTATAAGCCATATACCCTCTGTTTCTCAAGAAAGTTATAGTTTACACACTCTAGGGTATACCATCTGATTTTAGCGTATACCCTCTTCTTAGAGCGTATATCCTCTGTTATTTTTACGACTACACCCCTGGATATACTTATCCCGATACTGTTAGCGATGTAGTTAAAGGCCTTTGCTTATAGTTAAACCCGTCCTTTTCTTTCTTTATTCTTTTAATTAAGGAAGAATGCTTTTTTTAAGTTAATGATTATTAATTTCTTTGAACCGTTTTCAAATTTTGAACCTCTTTTTTCTTCAAGGCTTAAAAGTTCTTGAATTAGACATTTTAATGTAAAAATGAAAGGCTTCATGAACTGTTATTTATGCATGCACCTCTTTTTATCTTTCTCTCCCCTCCCCCCTCAAAAAAAAGGAAACAAGGTATACTTACAAGGTATACTTAAAGTTATGGATTTCACATTTCAGATCATATGCAAAATTTATTTCAGTTTTTATTATTGGATATCACCGCCATTATTCATAGAAACTTCAAATTAATTTATATTTATTGTAATTTAAGGAAGTGGGGAGATTTGTATTCTTGTGTCAAAGTAAAGATTATGACTGATAATTTTAACATTTATTCGATTTTTAGTATAAAGCTGGTCCCTCAGTCTTTATTTTAAGAAATAAATTTAAAGAAAGTCCAACTTCCTGCCTAATTGTATCATTGGAGACTAACTCTCTGTGATAATTTAGCAATTGGAAAACAAGTGTTGTTTTTTACCATGTTTCCTGTCAGATCAATTTTTACGTTAAAAACTGCTGTCTATCTTATCTCTCCAATATCTATTTATTACTGCAAATGCAATAGAATCCTACGTAAATTTCCAGTACCTTGCATCAAAATCTTGAGCAATAAATGAACATCCATGCTCCATTAAAACTAGCAATAGCAAAATAATCAATTCAGTGTGGGTTATTACACTGAATAATGCTGGTATAATTTATTTCTGCTGCAGGTGTCATAAAATGTGCGATGTCATGATTGTTCAAACCCTTTAATGCTACATTATATAATACATTTATCTAAAAAAAGAGAAAAATGATAATAATATTATGGTATAGCAAGATGAAAGTCATTTTACGTCATTTCTCAATTTATTCTTTCATAAAATTTGGTCATTTGCATCATTTAGGTAAATACTGTCATTTAGATAAGATGTGTAGCAAAACATCATTATATTACACAAGGATGTAAATTTAGACCACCATTTCCATCTTTATGCGAACTCGAAATAAATAAGTTTGTTACTTAAAGAACCTCTATAAGGAAACGGTTTATTTAACAATTTATGGTTCGATCGTACTATATAATACCTTTAATAAAATTTTGTTTTAAAATTCTATTAACTTATCGAATGACTGTGATATAACTTAAGGTATGTGCCGACTATCGAATCGTCAAATTTGCGAAAATTTTCGTTTTTATTTATATTATTTTAAAATTAAAACATCAAGTTTCCTAAAAATGCCTTATTTTAGGTTCAACGATAATTAAAAGCAAAGTTATAACACAAAATATAAACCTTTATACATTATAAAAATCTTTATTTGCGTTTTCTGGAAAACTGCGTTTTCCGTTGTTAACTATATTTCTTAAAAAGTTGTTAAGGAATTTCTTAAAAAGTTTTTAAGATATTGAAATAAAATTTTGTTTGAAAGTTCTGCTCATCTATTGGTATATTATGAAGTAAAATACAGCATTTAAGTATGTATATATAAATTTCGGAGCTGTTTTTATTAAAAAATCCCATTTTTAGGGTTTCATTCATCTGATGAAACCGTATTTGTCTCTGTCCGTTACAGAGGTATGAGTCAGGTATAAAATGGTATAAGTCAGGCACTTCAAATTTTGTGAAATTACAGCTGAATTCCTCGTGTCACACGACAAACTATAAATTTTTGAACAAAATTAATTTTTAAAATGTGTCCCCTTGATTTTTGCGAATTAAATTTCAAAAGAAAACCTTAATTACAATATTTTGTGTGTAATCACCATGGCTTGGAAATAAACCATCTCGCTAGTAAGAAGCTGTGCAAATATAACGTTATCAACTTTTTGATAATTTTGGACTCCCTCCCTCCCTTTTGAATTAAGGCCTGTTGCATTTCTTAGGGGGGTTTTAATCTTTTTTTCAAATCACTGCAATAAATAATATATTAAAAGCTATTTAATATTCACTGAATTGTTCAATGCAATACGTAATAGTTTATTAAACCTATTTTGTTTTCCTTCAATACCACAACCTCTGTATGCCTATTTATGTATAAATTTGCTGGACTAATATGTAATTTATTGCTAACTGTATTTTTTTTCTGGCAAACAGTGTTAATGTCGGAGTCTCATAAAATTTTACGTAAGCAAAGGGGGAGGGTGTGGTACAAGATGACTAAAAATATGCTTATGTAATACTTGAACTGCCTCTTACTAAAGATTGAAAAACAAAATGCTTAGAACGTGGGAGAGGCACACCGTGATAAAGATTATGTATTTAATACACAATAATCTATACTCTTGTATTTGACGTCATCGAATGCCACTGCGTCCAATCACAGAAATGGTATTCAGGTGTCACACTAATCCATAAAATGTTTTGCTCTTCTTTCAAAAACAATGTTGTTCAAACATATTTTCTTGATAAATCTTCAAACTGCATAATCTTCATGTAATTACTGTGTATTACTGCTTACGTTTAGATGAATGCATCGACTTCTTGTATACTTTCTTAACAGATGGACAAGCAACCAGCGTGGCACCTTACGTATATATCCACGTGAGAGGTAAGCATTATATCACGTCTTTTAAAATTCCAAATTACAGCTGAGAAAATATTTTTTTTTAATTTCCGGAGACATGGAATAAATTAATTTTAATTTAAATATTTTTCGTATCAGAATTTCACTTTGAAATTTCTAGAATAGCGTGTGACTTTAATTGAAGATATTTAAAAACATAAGGAATCTTATGCAAATATGGCCAATGCAGGTAATATGGCCAACCTTCAATATTGTTGTTAATTTCAGTGAAATCCAAAAGATGATGCTTGGATCTATTAACTAGATATCCGAGTAACATAATTTAGCACTGTGTTGACTGCAATCTTTGATCATGTGCATAGAGGGGCAGTCATTGTTGATTTGTTATTAGTTGCGTTGGCAGTTTATAAAATTTTCTCTGGTAAGTTTGTTATTTTTCTCATTTAAACAAAATATTTGTATTTATTGTTATACATAATATTTTAGCTATGGTTTAAAATCCTTTTAAATTATAACAATGAATTTTAAAATCTGAGTTTTCAGGTATAACTATGAACACTTTTTCAGACTCATCATTGTTGGTAATATGCCCATAAAACATTTAACGTACTATTAGCATTAAATATCAAATAAATAAACTTTTAAAAATGTATAAAGCTAACAAGTAAACACAAAAGAAATCGAATGTAATAATGTTAAAATAAAATACTAAATTTTCTTCTTCTTTTTTTTTTCATTATTTTTTGTAAAAA
Organism: Maratus speculifer; assembly: GCA_964019185.1. Taxonomy (NCBI): domain Eukaryota; kingdom Metazoa; phylum Arthropoda; class Arachnida; order Araneae; family Salticidae; genus Maratus; species Maratus speculifer. The sequence continues at coordinate 273,847,861 of OZ025298.1, forward strand.
CTTAAAAAATAAATTAGGCTTTCTTTGGTTTTAGTTTTCACATGCGTTATATATGAATATTTTCATTATATTTCACCTATAGCCATTTTATCTGCATATGGGCACATTACCTTCATCAACAGGACTTTTAAAAAAATGCTGCAAGTTTAAATCGTGATTAAATTAAATTTTAAATTTTTCTTCCAATACTAAAAAGGCTTTTCTCTTTCTAACAATTTTTATTTCTTAAAAAATCATTCACAATTGTCGCTGAAAAAATTCTATTCTTAAGGTGGCCATATTACCTGCAAATACCGTATATTGCGCATTACTTTTTTATGTTAAATTTGTGTTTTATTTCACTTATTTATTAACTTATTCCTCGATGAAATTTTAATTTCGTCAGAGTATTAGCATTATTACAAATGCTAAAGAAAACTGCAAAGTGGAAACGAGTGAATCTTCCGTTAGCGGGCTGCACATAATAGAAATAAATTAAAAAAAAATATGTTTGAAAATTATTTTTTAAACCTTAAATAACAAACAGTAAATTGATGTAGTTTTCAAATAAATAGCATATGCCATTCCCTTCTCGATGATTCAAAAACTGAAATTGCGCGATGTTTTAAAGCTAATAAAGTTGAATATATATATTATTAAGGATGTCTTAGGGTACCAAAATCAGAAATACATAATTTTATTTTGATTTTTAAAAACTCATTTCTCATTATGAATTATATTTTGATTTAGAAGAATTTAACTGCAGCGATGTCAACAATTGGTAATTACTAATTTATGCATGCAATATTAAAGTATCTAATTTTTAAATCACCTTGGGGACAATGTTGGGAATATTTTATCCTGATATAATCACATACTGACCTAGCTGTAGTCAATACAAATGAAATTGATCCAGTTCTGAGAATTTAAAATTTTATGCAAGAATCTTTTATATTTAATGCCGTTATCGCCTTTGTCGACCAAGATATAACAAATACAAACAAGATTGATCCAATTTTGAGAGTTTAGAATTTTGCACAAGAATCCCTTATATTTCATGGCGGCACCACCGTTATTGACCTAGCTATAACCAATATAAAGAAGATGGGTCAGATTTTGAAAATTCAGAATTTTAAGCGAGAGTCTCTTGCGGCAACGAGTATTTTACGTAAAACTTTGACGTTATTATTCAAACACTATAGTACTAGTCCGACCGTAAACTTAGTCTAGAACATACCTTCAAATCCTGTGACAAATATCGTTAGACAAGGAAGGGAGACCCTTCTGTAATTCCCTTTCACTTCAGAATGCTGAAAACATTTTTCCCCACAATAGATCAAACTCAATAAAATCGTAAAAAATAATGGGACAGCTAATGTTTTACGAAACTGATGAATCGACTCATACTAAAATAGGGGAGAGGGGAATATTCAATTCATATTGTGAGTCATGTGTGACATTTAAAGAATGCAAAAGGGACGTATATCCTATCTTTACGTTTTCTAATTACCATTCGTCTATCCACCCCTTGGCAATAATAAAAGAATAGGGATGTACTGTTCGAAGCATTTTTTTTTTAGTATTATTATTACTGTTGTTAACAGAAGGAGTGATGCTCGTTGGGGAACGAGTGTAAAAAAAAAATTGATCTGTCAAAAGATATATCCAGGAATATAACATATTGCGGGTGAAAATTTGTTTTAGAAGCCAATTGAGAGTGAAAATTATTCTAAAGTGTGTGCAGCTGGTAATAGGGTAAATAGTAAAATTTAATTGAGGTAAAAGAAAAATATATGTATATAATATAAGTAAAAATACATTTAAATTTTATTTCACACTTGTGATACATTGAAAATGTTAAGTCGCGATATCGTGCTTTTTATTAACGGTGTACAGGATCATAAATCTTTCATAAAAATACATTTTTTAATCATTGTTTTATTTTTACTGTTAGTTTTTATTTTTTTTTAATTTCTCAAACCACATTCAAAAATCTGCATTTTTCTCCTGAGTTACCATGATTTATAGAAGGTTTGTATAATTCAAGGTCAGTGAAATATTGAAACTTTAAAACTCGTTTTCTCATATTAGTAAATTTGGAGTTTGTGCGTATACTGATTCTTTTAAAATATGTAAGCTACAGCTTCAAAAAATTAATCAAATATGCGTTTCTTTACAGTTTACATGCTTAAATACAAACAACAACAACAACAAAAAATCACGTATTTAGGTTTCATACTTTTTTTCTCTTGAAAAGCTTGGAGAAAAAATGAATTTTTTTAATTTATTTAAATTTTGTGCTAAAATTATATTTTAAACAAAACGTTTAGTGCATTAGTGAGATGAATTTTCAAATTTCAGATTGAAATATTAATTAACTATATAAAATATTTCTTTTTCTAGATAATATATTTAAGAAAGCATACATAAGGTTAAAAGAAAAAAAACAAAGATCTTAATTGCATATTATTTATGTGTTGGTATTTTGAAAAGGCGATGTTTTTTATCTTTTCGACAAACTGAAAGTTCTTGTGCCCCTTTAAGATAAACGTTGAACGATAACTCTGTCGTTTATGTGATCGGTAAATAAAGCAATCTCAAAAGAAAACACTCGAAATTAAACATAAGAATGTAACATTGAGTAAATAAATAAGTGTTTTAATCAAGAAACTAAATGATTTGATTTAGATTTTGGCGTTTAAATCTATCAACTCGTGTCAGTAAAAAAATCCATAATACCATATGATGCGTTGTTAAATACTGCAGATGAATTGCTGACATTGTTCGCAAATTGTGTAGTTCCTGGTAGTTCGCAAATTTGTTGTTCGTAAATTGTATAGTTCCCTTATATGTGAAGCACTACTTTAAAATACTGTTCTCAGGTAACTGAAATTTACTGACTCCACTTGTGACGTCATCGTCATTGATTTGTTATTCATTCGGAATTCATCGCAAAAGGGACCAAACCAGTAGTGTAATCCTAAAGATTACAGATGATTATACCCATTAAATACTTTATATATAATGTAGCTTTTTCGAGAATCAGAGGGTATACGGTATTTCTTAAAATAATCCAGCAGTTATGCGGCGTATACCCCCGTTTATCCTCCACTACATCCCTGTTCCAAACACAGTGCCAGATATCGTTATGTTTGGGGGAGAATTACCAATATTTAATTGGCTTTTAGCTAACGCTTGTAGAAAAACGCCAGGAAGCTGATTAGCTGTATAAAAGAAGCGTGCCATCGCGACATTGGATGATGATAAAAATACATGTCGTCGATTGAATGTATGAGTACATGAGTTTCAAAACTCGCCTTGTCCAAAATTTAAAAAATCGAGTTTTTTCTATCAATTTGTTCTATTTACAGTGAAAACTAATGAAAGAAAATGGAGCGATTTTTGCGATTTCCCAACATGTCATTTTCTGAAACTCACTTCCTCATGTCTAAGTTATTAGTTAGTTATTAGATATGATTCATCATTTTCCTTATATGATGACAGTAAAGATGGTGACAGTTGCATTTTGTTTATTTAAAAGAAAAAAAAACATTATGTATAGCTTAATGCAAGGATTTGTTTTATATTTATGATTAAAAAGCAAAATTAAATTTTAAATGTTTGAAAGTAAACGATACCATTTATTAAACCTTTTAAGGGCAGAAGAATTCTCTTCATAAAATTATGAAATAATTGACTGACATCAGAATATTCAAAAGAATTTCTTAGATAAAACCCCGCTATTTTGTATTTTCACTGTAAAAGCAAAATTTTATAACAATATTCTTGGTGCCACTTGTCAGATTTGAAATTAAAATTAGGTGGTTAGAGCCTCTAGCCACGGCCCTTAAAAGGGTTAATTGAAGCTGTGGTATTTTGCTTGTAGCTTAAATGCATGATTTGTTACATTACACTATATTGTATATGTATTCAATTTATTTTACTTTGTTTCATGTTTTTACCAAAGGAGGGTGACGCCATCCTTTAGATGACATAAAATGCAATTGTTATTTTTTTTTCCTCACTCGTATCTTTTTCTATCTTCGATTCGTTATTATTGTCAATTTAATGAGTTAAATGAAACGATATCCTGGCATAACTAATGTTGTTTGTATATTATTTTATCTTTAATTTTCGTTATGCATTTAAATTTATATTAAAAATATTTCATAATGATATATTAGCATGACTAATATTGTTTGCATATTTTTAAATCCTTAATTTTTTTTATAAATATAAATTTGTATAAAAAACGAATACATTAGTTATGTTCAACACACACGCACATTTTTAAAGAGCAACAATGCCCCATTAATTAAGATGCATTGCATTTAAGAATGGTGTGGAAAATCGTATAAAATCTTAGTATAAAATCGTAATAGTATAAAATCTTCATCATAAATCACCACGAATCATAAATTAAAGTTTCAATGAAAGCATAACATACACAGCATCTAATTCCTCCGATTTGTACTACCAATAATCTAATTTAAGCATTTAAAGACATAAAAATTTAACATAAAGATATATGCTATCCGACATCGATTTTTAAAGCCTAAATACCAACTTCTAATAAAATCTTTGCTTAATGCAATGTCCAATTGTAGAATAGAAGTAATAAACATAAATTTTTTAAAGCTATTTGATTATAATTAATGTAACATGGATGGGTTGTAGTAATATCAAGACACGGGTGCCGTTCTCCATTAAGTGAACGCCCTTTAAAGTCTTTTGATGTTAAAGAATAAGAACGTCTAATCATAAATTATTAAACGAATATATCTTTTTTGTATATGGATTTGTGTGTCTCTGCAATTCTTTTTCTGGAAAATGTCTCCTGCGATTTTGACTAAATTTTGTATCCTGCTATTTTGGGGTATGAGAAGACCATTAGGCTCATAGTAGAGAAAATTCAATAAGTAAATTATTTTAGGTTTACTATCAGTTCAGTACATTTCAATGGTAATGAAGGCTGAAACAGTTATAACGTTATCGAATAGTTGGCAGCAGACTAAATCGTACAGTTGGCAACATATTTTACCATATACTGGTGTTAAATGAAAGAATGATGTCAAATTTGTCGAAAAAAATGGCCTTCGGATTCTGAAAGAAATTTCTAGAATTCCCAATCGGAGCGGAAATACATGATTCAACTCATCAGAGTCTGTAGAACATTCTTGAAATTAGAATAATTACCAATCAGTGTACACAGAACCTTCGCAACACTTGCCCAGCGCGAAATGCAAAAATAATGTAACCAAAATGTTTTGTTCTATCGTGCTGATCGCAAAGCTAATTTTAATCGTGAATACTTCGATCTTTTCTGTTATTGTCTAGTTCTAATAGAAAAGTTAATAGGTACCACATTTATAAAATAAATAATTGAGAAAATATTTTTGAATATATTACTCAAACACTAGGCCAAAATGTTTCGTACACCAGTGGGGACTTAGCAAAAAGAATAAAGAAAACAGAGTATAAAAATTGCGAAATTCAAACATTGTTTGAAAATTAAAAAGATTTTGGGAAGAGAGTAAATGAAATGCAAATGTTAATCACGTAATTATTTTACAATTCACTACTGTTTTTTAACTGAATGGCGCATTCAGTGCGCCACTTGTGTTTCTAAAGTTTAATAACGAATTCCATCAAGACAACGTGCATATTATCTGCATTATTAACAAATTAACTTCATATGTCTGTACATACACTAATCATATTATAGACTGTTGAAAATAGATTCAAAATTTAAATTCCATTACTGTTTCATAAAAATGATTACACAATGCAATAACGAAATAATATTTAGGAAATAACTATTAAGAAAGAAATGAATAATTTTTATTTATTTTTAAATTCCAGCACGATTCTCCATATGTATTTAGGTCGTTTAAAACAGAAAAGGGGAAGAAAATGAACAAAGAAAGAAAAAAAAAGCATGAGACCTCATTGACATTTTATCTGAGTGAATATGACGTGTTTTTATTGGGTCATAAAAATACAGCTTCATTATAAAACTCGGGTAAATATTTTTCTTTTGATAAGAAAGGAGGAAATCAACTCAACACAATTTCGCGGCCGTCACTTTTTTCCTTTTAAATCGTATATCTTGAATTTTTCACACTTTTCTCTGTATCTAGAAATTATTATGTTTATTATCTATTTAAAGATTTTATAAAGATAATTATTTTACAATCAACTTTTGCATCATTATCGTTTATTAGAACATTTAAATAATGGATTTTCCTTGAACATATTGCATATTCAATTTTATTGGCAATCAAACTATCATAAATTTTTAGTTTCGTTATTTATTTATTTTTTTTATTTTATTTATTTATTTATTTATTTTTTTTTTTTTTTTTTTTTTTTTACAAAAGTATGAAATGTGTGTACAAATATATTCTCAGAACGTGAATATCTTAAAATATTAACTTTAAAAAACACTTAAGTCTTTTTTAATATTTTATCGATTTCATGTTTGTGAAAAAATGCGCCTTTTTCTAATTGGAAATGAAAAATTGCACATTTCACGTCAAGCGTAGCAAATGAGGTATGATCGTACTGTAAATGAATTGTAATTCCATGTATAATAGAAACCTTCAAAATAACTGTAAATCGCTGAAAATTTCAAATTACACATTTTTCTGTGTGGGGCTTTTAATTTTTTAATTAATAGGATCTAGAAAATTAAATCTCGCCTGTTATTAAAATAAAATGGAAATTTGCGATAGTTTTTTTTTTTTTTGGGGGGGGGACGCAAAAGTACTTCTTAATTTATTTTGGAGGTGCAAATTTGCTGTTATGAAAAGTACAGAAAAAAAAAGACTGACTGATTCGTTCTAAAGAGGCAACCTGAAGATCTTACATTGATCGAAATAATTTCGCACGTTTTAATAGATTTTTTTAAAAACAAAATGATTGAAATTATCTAAAATTTCAAAGTACTGTTAAAGAAAATGACTTTTTTCCGTCTTATAAAACTGACAATTTGCCAGTGAAACAACATCAATAACAATAAAACAAAAAGCTGAACTGAGGAGAATTCATTTTTCCATATTTTATTTCTTAACATATTAAAAAATTTACTGCCAACTTTTGCCATTTTTCCATCATCATAATTTTTACAAATTATTTTATAAAGAATAATTATGAATTAGTAATGAAACTCAATAACATATGATTATTTTCTTAAATGCATTTTAATTTTTAATGCGTGAAATACCCTTGCAGAGTTTTTAAAAAATCTCTCAAACAAACATCAATTATTTTGAATAACCTCTTTTTTTTTTAAAGGTAGCTTTATTTTATTTTTTTTTAAATTCTAGCAACAAGAGCTTTTAAAAATGCGCCAAATAAAACCTTCAAAGGGCGCCATGGCGTCCGCGGTCCCCGCGTTGGGCAGACCTGGTTTAGGGGAAACTACATTGTTAAAAATATCGGGAAAAATTACCTCTGTTTGAAAGACTATGTATTTTCTAACCAATAGAAATGCTTCGTAAAAGATTCTGGAACGTTCTCATTATTCAAAAAATACATAATCTTTAAAAGCAGAGAAATTTTTTCATGATTTTTTAACAGTGTAGTTATAATGTAATATCAATGCTATTAATTCTAACGTCAATGTTAATGCTATTAATTATCCTGTTTGTTAAGTACTTAAAAATTTCTTTGAGAGTACATAGCGTCCGAAAATAGTGGTGCCAACCCATAGGGCCTGACGGGCCTGAGCCCACCCAATAATTTAGAATCCTAGTGTGCCTAATTTTCATTGTTCTATTTCGTTATATATTTCATTATTATTTTGTTATTCATTTTTCTCCTTAGAACAAAATTTATTTCGACAATGGCAGCGCATTTTAACTCTCCGACTGACATCATAAAATCAAAAATGACTGAAATGTAACTGTTAACTTTCAGCTTTTCAATTTGTAGTCATGCTCATGATATGATGATATTACATTAAATAATAGTGCTTTATAAGGAAAAACGCATGAGAATATAATTTTTAAAAATTACAACTACAGTCGACTCTCGTTAATTCGAAATCGGATAATTCGAATCTTCGCTTAATTAGAACTAAACATGAAGTCCCGAAATTTTCAATGTCAGAATAACGTTAAAAATTTTCATCAATTCGAACTCATTTTCTCTTGACTTCGTTTAATTCGAACTAACAAAAACTCCGATTTTTCATTTTTTTTTCTTTCTCACGGATTTCAGATAATTTGAATATTTTTCTTTCTTTGATTTTTGTGGAAATTGTTCCACATATACATATACCACATATACAATTGTTCCACAGTATACATATAATGCAATGCAATTGATATCCTTTTTCTTAGAGCCTCATCTGTTCATCAGTGACGCTTTAAATTTTTTTCCATCGTGCTTGTTTCTAATTTTTTAATTAGTTTATGTATTTATCCATTCTAATTTAATATTAAGTCATATTCTAATAATAACACACGAAATAAATTAAAAAAACATTATAGATTAATTCCATTGTAATAGTACCATATTGAGTGTGTTTTTATTCCATAATTTCCATAATTCGAACTTCGGATAATTCGAACATTTCTTGTGGTCCCGACGAGTTCGAATTAACGAGAGTCGACTGTATCTTAAAATATGATAGCTTGATTTAAAAGTCTCATCTTTCATCATCTGTCCACCCTTCAAAGAAAAACAAACTGGTTGTACCATTTTTCCGAAATATCATTGAGCCCATCCAATATTTTTGAGCCAACCCAATATTTTTAAAAAGTTGGCGCCACTATCCGAAAACCTTATGCTTCGGGTTAATAAAACTGATTAATATACGGTCTAAAAACTGCAACATTTAAAAACTAAAACTCTAAACATTTCCGAACACACATACAGGGGCAGCAAATAAAAGTTTTGCTTTGGAAATGCTTCCTTAAATCTTCGGAATTACTGGTTTCTATAGATTCTAAAAATAAATGGGCACATCACGAAATGGTTTAGTATTTTGGAAGAGTTTATATTATAAATATATATAGGACAGTTGCACCATAAAATTTAACTAATAAGAATGTATTTATTAAAATACAACACATTGCTCAGGTGCACAAAACAAGAATTTTAATATACATTTGTACAATTAAAATAAAATAAAACTATCAACGTTTCGCGCCGTCTTCTGCGGGCGTCTTCAGGCAAATACTGCCTAAACAATATAAACAGAATACTGCTCTTTCTCGCTTCTACTTGGCGAACAAGGGTTGCCGTATTAACTTTGATGAGGCAAAAATCATAGTTCCGTGCAATAACCCAGTTTAAGGAAAAATAAGAGAACCCATCGAAATCATTGCACGAGAAAATAAACCATGTAATGATAATTTATCCTACAATATACCAAAAACATGGCATAACATCATAAAATCTTAAAATTTTTATTTCGTTGCAATATTTTAATTTTTACTCATGTGTAAGTGGCAACATTTTTAAACTTTTAATTCATTTAGATTTTAATTTATTAGAAATATTATCTCACGATCAAGATGTAAACTTAGTCCTTCCGTTATCATATTTTCCTGAAGACGCCCGCAGAAGACGGCGCGAAACGTTGATAGTTTTATTTTATTTTAATTGTACAAATGTATATTAAAATTCTTGTTTTGTGCACCACTGAGCAATGTGTTGTATTTTAATAAATACATTCTTATGAGTTTATATTACATTTTCATAAATCTTTAAAAGAAAAGCAACATTCGTCTTTTTTATAATACATACAGAATCAATTTTCATATATACTATAAATATTTTATTGCAATATCCTGATAAAAAAGTATTAAATATTTTTTACTGAATATGTATTGTAATTTTAACATTTTTCATTGTGTAATCTTAATATAAACTTCCTTATTTTTTTAAATAGAAAGTAATTTTGTTATGAATGATCTATTTATTATTTGAAAAATGATATAACTATTCACACAGCTAAAAATGTTTATTTTTTCAAAATTATTTTAAAGATTTTCAATATTTATAAAAACCAATTCTAAAATCTAATTTATATCTCATTTCAGTACTATTATTTTTTTTATGTATGCATAAAAGTTTTTTTTTTTTTTTATCTTCACTATTTTCCATAAAAATCAGTTTAAAAATACGTTTAATACATTTATTTATTCTTCTTTTAATAGTTTCTGTTACAGAGGAATTTATTTTATCCAAGAATAATTTTTGTTCGAAAAGAAAAATAAACGAAATAAAGTTCTTCAAAAATAAATTCTAACGATTTTTTCATCGATTTTTGCAAACAAGTTCTTTCCCGTTTCTGGTTTTAGATAAGAATATCGTGCCCCAAGAGTTCTTAAAAGGTTTTGAATTCTTTTCTCATTTTATTTTTCTGGTTATTTCTTTCTTTCCGTCTTTCTTTTTTTTTTTTTTCATTATAAGATTGGACCCATGTTTTGATAAATTTATATGTTTTGCGATTGTAAAATTTCGATGGCAATTTTTTGGAAGAATGTTCTAAAAATAGCTGTTAGGATTTTTAACTGTAACTTATGTAGTTAATATTTTTTTTTTTCATTTTTAATATCAGTCTTAATATTTTCACGCCAAGTAATTTGTTACATTACATTATTGCAAAAGTTAATTATTTTCGTATTTTTTTGTTAAAATATGTTTTTATACACCAGATATTTATAATAATGAAGTATTATATTCTGTTTGGGTAATAAACAGGTTATTTGAGTAATTGTATTTTACAGAGAATGAGTTTATAAAGTTGTCTTTCTAAAATATGCATGTTTAAAAATTAATTTATGAAGTATTATTTTAATTACAAATAATTCTGAAGATTGAAAATTATTGTGAAAAAATAATTAATTAATTAATTAATTAGTTAATTAAAATAAATAAATAAATGACAGGTGAGGGAAATTATTTTGAACATTGGTGTAATAAGAGACGCAATAATAAATTTCCTGATGACTACAAAAAAGTTAAGTTATGGATTTATGTTAACAAACTGATAAGTAAAAAAGATTTAACTACGATTTTTTTTTTTTTTTTTTTTTTTTTTTTTTTTTTGTACATAAAATTCGATGATACATGGGGACTCTAAAAGTGCATTTCTTGACAATTTCTTAAATTTAAAAAAAAATTATTTTACTTTTTTACAATGCAAATTGCTGAAAAACATAAAATAAATCTATATTTAATATATTTTTATTTCCAATAGACTCTAAAAATGATATCTTAATATAGAATAAAATTATTTACGTTTTCATTATATTTTTATGTAACACGTAGTTCATTAAAAAAGACTATATGTAACAAATTGCTATTTGTTTAGTTCTACCATCTGTTTGGCTCCATTCATACCATTTTTCTTTTTTTTTAAACATTATTTATATATTGAAAAAAAAACAATTGTACAGATGTGTATCCTATAGGATACATTACGTCTGAAGAGGGTATAATCATTATTAAGCAAACCATGCCGATGGTGAAGTTATGACATTTTAGAATTCAATTATTTCACTTTTTTTTTTTTTTTTTTGTCGAGGCATTACTGTCTGAAATTAATAACATTAAAAATTCAAATAGAAACTTCTTATCAGGTGATTCCAATACAGCTTGATTTCTCTTTAAAAAAACCAAGCTGAAAAAAATTGTTTGATCCATAAAATGTACTAAGAAAATTTTAATTTTTTTTCGTTACTGTATACAGTACATACGAAATGTTAGAGAGATATTTTCTTAATCCTAAAAAACGGAATTTAATTAATCTTGATTAAATGTTATTTAATCCACTACATGTTTTTGTTGTGGGAACGTCATTAAGAAGTAATTTGTTTTTTCAAAAGATTTGACACGAGGATTCGAAAATGTTCGCCGTCCTTGTATTAAACCATTTATTGAATGCTACTTCATGGGCATTTTTCATCTGCATGTTACACCACATCCTTCTATGATATTTCTGTCTTCCCTATTCTTTGGCGAAATGTGATCCCATCCGAACAATCTTAACTAACATTTAGCGAAATCTGATATTAGAAAGATAAAAAATATAGCAATAAATATGCCTTATCTGATAATTTATACCAGATTATATGAATTTTTATGGCTTTTAATATAAAAAAATAATAATAGCACATCATACTCTTTGTTAAGTTCCATTACTTAGTTCCAAACTGCTAGAATAATCTCGGTTTATGTTCTACATGTACATAATAAAGTAGAGATATAAAATTTGGCCTCTTTTTTATGATCCCTTTTTCAGTGCTCGGAGATCTTATCTCGCAATGCGTAAATTGCTACTTTGTTGAAAGAAATGGATTACTTTTCTACCCCCCGCCCCACCTCGCTTCTTATGTTTTCTTTTATAAGGATTTCGGAAAAATATCTTTTATATTTATCAAGAACGAATTGAATGAATTTAGGCTCGCAAAAGTTTTTTTTCTTCTTTTTATGGTTTTGTTTTCTGTTTAATCATTCTGTTATACTGAGATTAAACGCTTATTAGAAATTTATTCAAAACATATTCGCCGATATTTCGTTTGGTCTAAATCTGGTTCGTTCATTTAAGGAATAATTAAATTACTAGATCATAAAATCATTTTTTTTTTTTTTTTTTTTTTTTTTTTTTTTTTTTTTTTTTAGGAAATCATTTTTGTGACTTTTCCTGGTCTCATTTTAAAGCAATAATCAATTGCTTGGAAGTTTTTGAAAAATAAAACACCTATTTCTTTTTTTCTTTATTTTATTTCTGAAAATATATCACTTATTAATTTTTTAAAAATTCACGATGTTGATATTAGATTTGCATTTTCCGTTCTTCTGGATGTATTTAGTTTAATTTTACCTTTTTTTCCCCTTTCAGATGTTTTACTTTTCAGAATATTGCGATTATTTCTGTGCATTGATGTGTAAGTATGTATTTTTTTTTTTTTTTTTTTTTTTTTTTTTTGAAAGACAATAATCAACTTTTTGTTTAGCGAAAAAAAATATCGATTTTTGATGAAAAAAAAAAAAAAAATACTTTCTAACATACATTTTAACTGGAAAAAACTACCTGGTATAATAATTCCTACTTTTATCAAAACATATTTATAATTTAAAAGAGCCTTTCTTTCATTAAATCTTTCTTTTTTCATTAATCATTTTTAGCACTATGATAGATTAGTATTATGTGTTTATTGCAAATTTATATGAGAAAAATTCACAGACCTATCATCTGTGTTGAATTTAGATATTTTTCTCTTGGAGATATTTCTGTGGCTCCGGAGAAAAAATTCTAGATTTCCGGCAGGAAGGGGTGGGGGTTACTGCACTTTTTGACCATTGAAAACAACTAAATCTTAAATCTTTTTGGCCTCTTGGGAGAAATGTTCTCCCCGGGCCATCCTCTGAATTCAACACTGTATATTACTCTCAAAATCTATTGCTTTATACCTGATTTTCTTATATTCATTTAATTTGTTATTGATAATTAGATCATCTCAAGACTTTTCCTATGGAAAAATAATAACTTGTGCTTCTATTTCTTTCTGTTTAATGGAATAATTCCTTTCTTGACGTTTTTCGAAATTCTTTTTGTTCGTTACTTCATTATATGTATATTTTTAAAATGTCGCGATGTTGTAGCTAAGCTTTCAGCAACAACTTTCAGAGTTTTACATCATTTCATATTACCATTGTTGTTGTTGTTGTTGCTTTTGTAACTTTCCACGACACAATACTTTGTATTTTGTTACAGTGACACTGCGGCTGATGCAAATGCTTTATTCTGGACTAGTGTTGCAAAAGTCCCGATTTAATCCTGGACGTCCGATTTTCTGGTCTTTCAATACTAATCCGCTTAATAACTGAGAAGGAACGTCCGAAGTCGAGAATTTTCTTGACTTTTTTTTCTTTAATAAAATAATTATTGTGATATCATTATTCGTTAGTGTACATCGAGGGAAACTATATGGTAAAATTTAAGGAATGGGGCTATGCCTATAAGGGACGAATTTTGTATTATTCCGGCAAAAGGTATACCGTAGAAATCGAACTTTTAATACGGAGTATTTTTTTAATTTTTACTTATTTTCTACTTTTGCTGATTTTATATACTTTGTTTAGAAAAACCTGTGAAAATTGAACTTTTCTCTATTGGTATCATTCCAGAACCTCTCCAAAACGGAATTATGTTTCGAACCTAGCGATTCCGTTTTCACAAATTTTACTGTTTTTTTTAAATTAAGCTTATTTCAGTACAGCGAAATCTTCTGAGACGTAATCTAATGTGACCGAAAACAGATTCTTTTTTAGACAAGTTTCCGGCTTAAAAAAATATAAATGTACGATATTCCTTCCGGAGCGATTACGCATTTTTGTCGTTTGAAACAGAATTTTACTTAAATCCATTCCGTTTTAGTAGAAAATGTAGTTTAATGTATTAAGCAAAAGTTTTGACTTTTTTTTTCTTTTTAAAGTAAATTTTTCCAAATTTTATCAAAAATAAACATAATTTATAAAAAATCTCTCTTTCCACACTTTTAAATATAATAAAATTCATGATTAAACGTTTATCGCCAGCTTATTCAAAATAAATTCATAGAATTCGTCCTCAAATTCTATATCCGCTCAATATCTAGTTAGTTTTCTTCTGTTCATGTAAAGAATTATTAAATTAGATGATGACAACAGTTTTTCTTTTAGAAAATGATCGTGTCTTTTTCCCCCTAGCTTTAATGCAATAATCAATTGCTTGGGAGGTTTTTGAAAATTAAAGCATCTGTTTCCCTTTCTTTATTTGACGACTGAAAATTTTCGTTTACCTTTTTTAATGTCTGGATTTTGATATTAAGTTTTCAGTTGCAGATTTCAAAGTTTATTTTATCTTTGTTCGTGTAGTTGTTTTCTATTTATCTAAGATTGAGTGTTTTATGATTATGTATTTGCTTTTTAAAGACAACTACGTAATGTTTCTGTTTTATGGGGACAAATACATTTTAATTAAAAAAAATTATTTGCTAGAATAATATTTAAAAAATGGCTTTTAGATGTAATTTAATTGTTTATGAAAAATACATTTACAATTATAAATTAGATAATATTTTATTTCTTTTTTACCACTATGATAGGCAGAAAATAAATGTTTATTATTATTATTATTATTTTACATACGTTCACATTTGTTTTTTGCCTCAAAATTCATAGTTTTAAATTAGATTTTCTTAATTCAGTTGTTGAAATATATTTATAATAATTGTTATTTATTTGATGGTTAAAAATACCCACTCCTTTTTATTAAAAAAATTATTAACCATTAATATTTGATTTAACTAATGCTCGTTTCAGATTTTTCTTCAGATACATTTGCAAAAAAAAAAAAAAAAAAAAAAAAACAATTTTTTTTTATCCTTAATATGTATTTTGTGAGTTTAAATATTCTTTGCATATTCGGCACAGATGTCATATACGCACCACATTTGCACATGTTTTTTTCCTTCGCCAATGTGGCGAAAATTATCATTTTTTACAATATAAGTTACAAATTGCATACAATAACAGCAGTTAATTTTTCATTGCAATATAAAAATAAAATAACGTAAAAAACGAAAGAGATTCTAGCAACGGTTAATAAAAATATATAAATGATAGTTTTATTTGAATAGTTATTTCTAAAGTACATAATAAAAATAATTTAAAGAATTAAAATAAAAAATAACAGTAAATAAGCATGAATTTAATAGAAAAAGAAACAGTAGATAAACAGTTATAAATAATAAACTTAGTAAGTAACAAAATAGTAAATATAATTTTCACAATAAATAATAAATATTAATACTTATAGCCATATTGAATGCATGCAGTTGTATCATTTAAAGGGCAAATTTAATTGAAATCGTTAATTTTTCCCATTTTATTTCCCTAACAATTGTTATCAACTTATTAAACGGATCTTCTCCTTGGCGCAGATGCGCTATGGCAAATTGGCGAAGGAAAAAACAAGTGAAAATGTGGTGCGCATATTCTTTTCAAAATAAATTCATTCGCCCTGGAATCAAATTGTTTTTACTTAACTTTTTTTTAATTCAGTCACGAAATATATTACATAAAATAATATCAACAGATTTTAATATCTAGAACATAATCAACTCGACAATTTGAAAATTCGAAAATTAAAAAAGTATATTATTTTTTTCATGTTTTTAATGAAAGTGGACAAAGTATTTTCATTTTCTTAAATAACTCTTATTTTTTTGTTTTCTATTAAAACACAGTTTACTGGGATTTTACTTAGAACTTTAATAAACAATATGTCAGCAAAAAAAAAAATAAATAAATAAATAAATAAATAAATAAATAAATAAAATAAATAAATAAATCTAAAAAATATCTTTATATATATATATATATATATATATATATATATATATATATATATATAAAGAATGGATTTATATTAACAAAAAAAAAAAAAAAAAAAAAAAAAAAATTCTACTTTATATCACTTGGTTGGTTTAGAACCAATGTTTTATTTAGACATATGACATATATATTCAAAACAAATTCACATGCTTTCGTACTCAAATTCTCTATAGTTAAATATAATTTTTCATCATGCAAGAATAAATAAATAAATAAAATAATATAATTGCAACAATTAATTCTCTAATGGCTTTTGAAAACTAAAACGTGTGTTTTTCTTCTTTTTGAATTTTTACTTTTCTTTCTCTTTCATTTTCTTTCTTTCTGTTCTTTTTCTTTTTTTCTTTTGAGAGAGAGAGAGAGAATTATTAAAAGAGTTTTTCATTTCCTAACCCCTTTTCGTTTCGGAGACTTCTTCGAAGAGTTGTCTATTTCCTTTTTTAGGAGAATTTTTGGGTTTTTTTTTTTTTCATTTTCTTTTTTCTTAATAAAAGAGTTCTTAGACCAGTTTTTCATTTTCTAAACTTTTTTCTTTCGGAGATTTTTTATTTACTTTCATTTCATTTTTTAGGATAATTCTTAAACGAGCTTTTTCATTTACTAACCTTTTCCCTTTCTAAGAATTCTTAGAAGAGTTTTTGTTTTCTCTTATTTTTTGGCAGAATTTTTAGGAGAGTATTTTTCATTTTCTGTGTTGAAAGACTTCTTAGAACAGAATTTTTTCTAACCCTATTCCTTTAGGAGAATTCTTAGAAAAGTTTTTTTTTTTTTTTTTTTTTTTTTTTAATTTTCTCCCTTTTTTGAGAATTTTTAGGAGAGCTTTTTTATTTTCTCTCTTTCTTCTCAGAGAGAAGGGTAATCAGAGAAGAGTTTCAGGGAGAGAGAATTTATAGAATAATTTTTCATTTCCTAACATTTTTCCCTTTCGGACAAGTTTTAGAAGATCCTTTATTTCTATTCTTTTCATTTTTTGGGAGAACTGATCGGAGAGTTTTTCATTTTATTTCTTTCTTGAGAAAATTCTTAGGAGAGAATTTCGTTTTTTAACCTTGTTTTCCTTTCAGAGAATTCTTAGAAGTGTTTTTTTTTCCTTTCTTTTCTTTCCATCAGAGAATTCTTAGGATTTTTCTTTCCTTTCTTTCTTTTTCTTTTTAGTTTTTACGTTCCTTTTTTCCTTTCCTTTCTTCTTCTTTTTCTTTTTTTAGTAGACTTCTCGTAAGAATTTTGTGAATTCCTTTCATAGACAAGAGCCTTCTTTTTCAATAGAAAATAGTCTTTTTACTTTCTAAAAAATATCTCGGTGGGTTTTCAGTTACTGTTAACTGATATATTGCATTATGATGTAAACTAGTATATATGTTCTTGCCAAAATAATAAAAATAAATTAACACCAAGTTAAAAGATTTAAAGTAAATCATTTTTTCTCATTTGTATCTTCTGTATTTATTAAACATTTAAAATCTACTTGAAAAAAATAGAAGAAAAAGAATAGTCTTCCTGCTTTTTAAATTTTGTTGCATGTCGATATTGAACTTTAAACAGAAACATGTCTAAAATAACTTTCTAATTTTTCGCAATTACAAATCTGTTTTGTATTTAGTTTAAAGAAATATTAAAATAGATTGGATCAGTAAATTATGTGTTTTCGGAAAATAATCAAATACACGTTTTTATTATATTTTTGATGCAATAATGTATTGTTTGAGAATTTTATAAAATAAAAAAAATTAATTTTCTTTTTTACACAAAGATTCAGATTTCGAAGTTATGTTGTATTTTTCCATTGAAAAAAAAAGTTACAAAGTAGTTTTTTTTTTTACTTCTCAACTATCTTAAATATTTTTACTGTTCTTTCTATGCACGAAATTTCAGATCTATAAATGGTAACTTTTTTATGTATTATATTTCGAAAATCCTGTATAGAATGAATAGATCAGCAGAATTCTTGATATATTTGAAATCCTTAATATCTTTTAAGTATATATTAATAAATATTAATACATAATGAAGGTTTCCCGTACATATTTTTCTGCAAAGCAAACTTTTTACTGTTTAGTGTTTTCCCAACTATCTCAGTATGGATATTATTCCTCTGAATCAATACAGATAAAATGAATTTTCCTTAATCGATATATTAGATATTTGCATTGTATTGGTTTTCTGTATGCTGGATCAATATAACAGAAAATATGTAGGTCAGTTTTGTTGTCTAATGTCTTCTTTGCCTTCAGATATATTTATATATAATTGTAATTTATCAATACTTATCAATACTCGGCGATTCTTTCATAACATCCAAATGGGTAGAACTTTACTGAATTTTACTAGATATTTTTTACATATAAATCAATTATTTCAAAGTTATTTTATTATTATTTCCTAGACAATGCTTTATTGACTTTTTACATATAAGAAATTTCGTGTAGTATTCTAATTTTTTTCGATATTATATGGTATTGTGAAAGTCTTTTACTTTTGCTATACATCACTTGGCTAGAGAACTGCATTGAGTCGGGTTGTCCGTTTTTAACGATTCGCCGCACTCAATTTCGCCCAGTTTACAGCCACTCAAACCCGTAAAACTGAGTTATTGCCCGGTAGGTAGGGGCCTGGCTAGCGGTTAGAAAGAAAGAAAACATCGTTATTAGAGGTATAATTTTAGATTACTTTTCATAATTGCATTAAAATATAATTTATATTCATTTAAATTGAGTTTTGGATTGGATTGCAGATTGAAGTGTTTCGGTTTCGGGTTGAAGTCAGTGATATTTTAAACCGAACCAATCAGAACTTTACCTTGTGCATCTTTTTGTGCAATAAGATGATTTTAATACCCAAAATTTTGGATAATCTTCTAAATATCGAGCTTAATTACAGACATAAATACAAAAGCTAAAATTCATATTGGGAAAAAATGTTAACTTCCGTATGTGGTAAAACAGCATTCAAAAGTTGTAAACTACAAGAAGCAGAACTGCAATAATCACTACTTTTTATAACAATTTGTTGTGTAACCGTATAATTTTTTTAATGCTATGTAGCGAATACCAAGATAACAAAGTCGGTGGTTGTAGCAAGTACTGAAATTAAAATTAACACATTAAAAAAAAAAAAAAAGTGCCATTATTTAAGTAACGTGATTGTAACATGTCTCTTCTGTATAAAAATGCATTTTGAACAAACAATTCGCAAATGTCAGCAACAAGTTATTGTAAGAATAGTAATAGATATATATATATATACATACATGTGCACGTGCAGTGTATGTAATCAAGGAGAAATTTGTTATATTCAATAATATACCATTATTATGTATATTGCTTTGTTTTAAGATATCCCTTCCCTTTTCTAAATTAATAAATATGTCGTAGTTAAATCGTTTTTTACGTAAATTTATGCAAATATTTACAGTAACACACATTTCTCTTAATTTTGCTAATAGGTGTAAAAACTTACATTTTGAAGACTAACTTAAAACATTTTCTTGTACGTTATCTTTTTAGCTTATTTAATGTCCTTAGTTATAATGCATTTGATTGTATAATGGCAGACGCAATATAAGTGACGCTTACTGTATTACTTAGTCTGTTAATTTCAATGGTAGATTTACAAACAAATTACTACTTTTACAAACAAGTTACTACTTTTATATATAAAAAGGTTGCAATTGTAGTTAAGTATATTTAGTATAACGTGTTTGTATTTGTTCTTAATTGCATGTTGCATAAAATAGTTTTACGATGTGTAGATTAGTATTAAATAAGACTGGGTTTTTTTCGACCACTGGTAAAAAATAAATTACAGTAGAACCTCGATCCATCGTTTTTCAAGGGGTGCAGAAAAAAAAAACGATGAATGCGGATTAACTTCAAACCACGAAAAAACGCTATGCTTATGCATTAGTAATGTATGCACTGTGTACAGTATACTGATAAATACTGATTTTCTGCTTACTAAACTGTAAAATAAATAAAACGAAGTTATAGAAAATTCATATTCATATTTAAAAATAAAAAATTTTGTTTGGTTTTACATTCATTTTTTTAAATAAAAAAAATAAATTTTCAAGATATGCAGCATTTTTCTGGATATTTTCTGTAAATTCATATGCATATACAAAAATTCATACAATGTTAAATGCCGTTGCGTGGCAGACAGATTTAGAAATGGTGGCAAAGCTTCATCAACATGAACGTAATTCTCTGCTTCTTCGCCATTATTTTCATTAATCGCCTTATTATACATTTCTCATATAGGATACCTCATATCGTAACATCTTGATCAATTTAAACACAATCGCATACTCTGCTGTATACAACTACTCTTCATTTGCATTATTGTCTCTATCATAACACAAAACAGAACAAATGAGTTATTTTAGGATAAAAGAAGTAATTCCAGTTTGTATGTCGTATGGATTTACATGACTTTCATTTCGGTGAGGAGAAAAATTTGTCAACGATAAATGCGGGAAAACGATTTTTTGAAGAACGATGCTTGCGGGTTTCGTTAACATTATTTAAGTATAATTTGTGCAGGGACTGTAGAAATAAAACGATCAATGCGGGAAAACGATGGATGCGGGAACGATAGATTAGGGTTTTACTGTAGTAAAGTAAAATTTTATAGACAATTTTATCGACAACTGATTTTATTTCTTCTCTTTTTTTTTCAAGTAGATGTGATTGAATAAAATAGTATTTTATTACCTTTGCATCGTCAATTCATTTTTATTATTTAAAAATATATACACCATTGTTTTTCAAAATCATCCCTTATTTCATTTGCGTGAGAGAGAATTAGACAGTAGAGAGAAAGAAGGGAGGCGATGAAAGAAAAAGAGATAATGAATTGTAAATTGTTTTGTCAAATCGTCTTATATCGATGTCTTAGAAAACAATTTAATTTTCAAAGGAACGTCATAATTTATTAATTATAGAACATTCGAAAGAATGGAGACACTTTATTGCATATTTAATGAAATATTTCGCAAAAAAAAAGAAAAAAAAAGAGAATAAGAAAAGAAAGAAAGAAACACGTTGTCCTTAATGCCATTGCCATTTTGAATTATTGTTACTGAATTATTTATACTTTCAGACATTTCGGTAATTAATGTTCGAAATTTGATACTAGAGATCTTCATTAAGTATTTATTAGATGGATTTAGAATGAGCCGTCCATAAGTATTTTTTCTCTTATTTTATTTTACGTGATTTATTTTATTCTGCCTGGGCTCCATATATTATTTATCGTTCAATATATTTTTTTTTCTTTATCATTATGATCTTCATCAGTATGAGAAAATAAATGTCCATACAATTTTATTCCGTGGTACTGACGTTTTCTTACACCAAATTAAAATGTGAGTAGAAAAATAAGCATGTAACAGTATAAAGCTCCTTGTATTTAGTAACACCACATTTTTGTCATTTTGAAGTTTAAAAAGTACTCCTGATAATGGTTTTAAACTAAAAACGAAAAGTCAAATCCAATTTTTATTTTTATTTATATGATTATAATTTTTGCATCTGTGTTGGAAATGTCTGAATAAAATATACTCTAGTGAGCAATCTTTTGTTCTATTATTACACGTAACTAAAAAAAGTTACTTTTTTAAGTGAATAAGTAACGAGAACAGCTTGTTTATTATTATAAAAAAATATGCTTCCAAAAAACACTTGAATTTCCGTTAAGTATAAAAATAACTTTTTGCTAATAGCTATGTGATTCACATAGGGATTCACATAATAACTATGTGAAATTCCTAAATTTGTATATTTATTTATTATCAAAAACATTTTTGTTATAATAATTAAAAATGACAATAGATAAATATTAACTGATAAAAACAACCGTAGGAACTTAACTAATAAATGATAACAAGTAATAATAAAATAGTAAAATTATTAATATTAAAAATAAACATCAAATAATAATAATAAAATATATTTTAATAACTAATTACTATTGGTATCACAACATAACAGATAAATGTACATCGCTAATCTTACTTCTATTGTTAATCTTACTTTCCTGTAGTGAAATCTTTGACTTAAAATTCGTTTCCAAAACTTTTCTTTTAAAACAATAATAATAAAGATTGTCAATCTTTAACTTAATATTTGTCAATCTTTAACTATTTTTTACATTTATGTGAAATTCTCAATTATTGTTTTGCAAAATATCTTTCTTGAATAATGATTAAAAAAATTTCGAGCTAAATTTAGAATAAAAACTTACAAAAATGCTTTAAATTTAATAGTCTAGGTAATAGGTCTTATAATTTGTTAAAAAGTAAGCATTGTGTAGAACAGTGTTATTTTATAATAAATTATAGTGATACAATGTAATGTATATATATATATATATATATATATATATATATATATATACGAAAGATAAAAAACTAGAAATTTTTTTTTATCGTATACATCAACTTGAATTCATAATGTGTTGTCTTTCAAGTATAAAGTTTGTTGTTATAAAGAATATTCTATTATTATTATTTTGTAGCTCAGTTATAAAATATTTTTCTACAATTTCAAAATCTTCATGATTAAGTTGCATACATATGCAATTATTTAATATAAAAAATTCTTAATTAAGACACATTTTTTTTAATTGTTATTTAAATAAGTGTAAGTTCAACTACTTCTTTATTACTTAATGTAATAGAAAGTATTACTATTATTTAGAACATGTTTGAAACGAAAAAAAAAAGGATTTATCTTTTTTATCAATATTATGATTGAAGTTTATTAGAAAATATAATAATATAAAATTAGATTTTCCCTAAAGGCTTCTATAACCATTTTTATTTACGTTTTCATTAATTTTTAGAGATATTTGACTGAAAAAAAAGAGGGGAGGAAGGATCCTAAACATAATTTAAACATTACTTTATATTTCTGATTTTTGTTTTGTTAAAACCTTTTGTAATTATTCTATTGTAAAACGCTTAGTTATTCATATTAATTAAGTTTTTACTAATTAAAACAATAAATCAATGCGTATACTCTAAGCATTGTGTAAATTGTATGTTAGCAGTGAATGATAGTGAAAATAAGAATTCAAAGGTACATGTCGTGCATTCAGTATCAGTTTTTGTTTGATTATGTCACTTAGAATTGCCAATCAGATTTCCCAGTAAAGAAATAACTCGAGCTTCTTCGTTGCTAATTAGACTCAGACACCAGTTGCGTTTTACGAAGTCTTTATTAGCTGTCAGGGACACCTTCCACAACATTAAGTAAAACTATTTCGATTAGATAAGGCCATCAAAATAACTGTTTCAGGGCAGCAGATAGTGCTTTGTTAATGATAATGTAGACTACGCTGAAAACCAATATGGCTGCTGTAAAGTGACAAAAGTAAATGAATGTTTCCTTGGTAACAGATGTTTGCGTTGGTTGCTGGGAAAAATTCCAATTATAACTGAAGAATACAATTCCAGTACAATAACCAATTTAAATCTACAAAAAAAAAAAAAAAAAAAAGGGCATGATTTTTGTGTTTCTATTAATTAATAGTGATATTAATAAAATGCAGAATTTTTTCAAAGACACCTTTGGTGCAATAATTTTAATAAAAGTCTATTCGTGTTTATATTAACTCTGTTTAAAATACCCTGCCCTTAAAAAAAGAAAAAATAACCAGAAGTATTAGTATGTGCGTAAACAGGACTTTTTTGAGCGGGCAATGGAAAATAAAAGTTGCCTATTTTTTGGCTGCGAAAGACGGAACTTGGAAAAGGTCAATGATATTTTGATAGTTTCAAAAGTATTATTTAATTGAATCAAGTATCAATCTATTCATGTACTTTTATTTTATAGGAAGACATTGTACTTATAATAATGTAAAGTCTCCCCTTCCTCCATTAAAAAATAATTTGGCTACAGGCTTTAAAACTCGGACTATCTTTCATTTTATCGTTTAGAAAACGTAGAGACATGAGAAAAAACATTTAGTAGTTAAGGTAAATAGTATCACTGAATAAAGCAAAACCAAGCAAAAATTAAGTTATGTTTTATACTTTTTAGAAATTATAATGAAAACATTTGAAATTGTAATTAGGCAATAATCAGTAACAATCATTTAGGCAATAATCAGTAACAATCATTTAGGCAATAATCAGTAACAATCATTTAGGCAATAATCAGTAACAATCATTTAGGCAATAATCAATAACAATCATTTAGGCAATAATCAGTAACAATCATTTAGGCAATAATCAATAACAATCATTTAGACAATAATCAGTAACAGGCAATATAATAACAATCACATACAATTTTTAAAACTTGCATTTTGTGAGTATATTTAGTCTTTATATTTTGAAAGATTTGATTTAAGGCAGAGACCCTCCGCTGAATCTCCATCTCCCTTCAAATGCACAGAACAGTAATCAAGGGGCATCTACTTGAATAAGCCCTTTAAAAGACTATAAAAATCAACTTTCTTTCCTTTTTATTAATGAAATAACGGCAAAAATTATTTATTATTTAAATTAAATTAAAAAAATTGTTTATAATCAGCTTACATATTTAAAGATGTATTAACATAAGTAACATAATTAAATATGTAACCGCATAAACGTTTTTAGAAACATATAATGGGCTCGAAAATTAAATGTTTTCATTACATCCTGAAATTTTTTTTTAAACTTTAAGTCATGGGATATGAGTAAATCTGCGAATTGAAAGGACAGTTTCGTTTAACATCTAAAAGCATAAAATTATATCAATATTATTTTGCAAATCCTACACTAACCTTAAAAAATTTTTTGAGGGGGGGGGGATAAAATTATGATAAATTTAAAGATTTTTTAACTCCTTTTATATATCAATGATAAATGATGAAATGTAAAATATGTCACAGAAATATTTTAGTGAGAAATAATTAAAATGCCATATCAATAAGAACTCATACAATTAAAAAAACACACGTTACAATGTATAATATAGACAAAATAAATAAATAAATAAATAAATAGCGTATTGGAAAATCGTACATTTGCAGTATTTTATTCAATTTATTATTTATTATTATTATTGTTATTTTGCTTATTTCAATATGTTTGTATGCTTACTATTATATTTTTCTAAATAATATTTCTATTTTTAGGTAAGTCTTCGAACTCATATCTTACTTTAATGCAAAATTTTACACGTTATGGTATGTATAAAAAGCTGATTTTTGCTTTGCACTTGTTAACAGAAAGGCTTTTCTGCAGTAGTATAAGTTTATATTTATAGATACACTTTCATTTCGTCTTTCAAATATTTTCACTAAGAACTCTAGACTTTACATAATTTTTAACATAAAATAGAAGCTGATGAAATCCTCTACAGTTTCTCTAAAATAAACATAATAAAAAAGACTGTTTTCGATGTTTTAAACTCAAGGTAAAATGTACACGGAATAAAACTCTGATATAAAGATATTTCCTTTCAAAAAAAAAAAAATAAATAAATAAAATAAAATAAACTTAGCTTTACTTATTTTCTTTTTTATATTCAAAACGTTATTTTGAAGAAAATGAAAACACAGTTGCACACATAAATATCCATTAAATGCCATATTTAGAATTGCATTGAAAAATCTTAAAGAATTTCTTTTTATGCTTATGTACTATGTTATTATTATTTTTACTTTTTTCTATATGCACAAGAAGAAAGCGCCGGATCCCTAAAAAATTCGGCTTCTTATTCTTCTTTCTTTCTTTTTTTTCTGAATTAACAATTTTGTGATGTTCTAAATACGATTTAAATTTTGAAAAGTGACTTTATGCATATTACATAAATTGGTGACAGCTGTAGCTTAAAGCTTCATACACGAGATATGACGAACTGTCGGACTCACCCATTAAATATATACCATCACATTAGAATAACAATATAAATTTATTTAAAATTTTCCATCGTCGGACTCATCCACTAAATGTATACCATCACATTAGAATAACAATATAAATTTATTTAAAAATTTCCATTATTGTACTCATCCGCTAAATATGTACCATAACACTAGAATAACAATATAAATTTATTTAATATTTTCCATCACCGGACTCATTCACTAAATATGTACCATAACACTAGAATAACAATATAAATTTATTTAAAATCAAAGGTAGATTAAGTTTTCAGTGAAGCAAAAAAGAAAATACCATCGATCAAATTTAAAGCTCATATACTAAATAACCAAATGGGGAGAATCTGAGTCCAAGATTTCCGCTAGGTTCTATCACTAACTCTAATTATGATTCCTACTTAGAGATGATTCCTACACGAGAAACTTTGAAAATGTTCCTGATATACAGTATCACTGAAAACATTAAATAACGATATAGAAAAATGTGTCTAGTTTCAAAGGAATCCTATGTATTTCAAAAGTTATTTTGAAATACATAGGTGCAACACCTTACAATCAGGCAGAACTCCTCAGCTAAAGTCTTTATTCTACACTTTTACAACAGCAAACGTCACTAGCTGTCAGCACATGACAAAATTCAAGCTCCGAAGCAATGACACCCAGTGTAGTATTCAATAAATGGCGGGACAAGACCAAATCAAATGACATTCACTTCTACCAGCGTATTTATATTTGCCAGCCAACCACAGAAACTTCGTTCACATATTACTACGTAAAAAACCGAATAGATTATATTAGCTGTGCTTAAATGCTTATAGCATTTACACATAGTTCCGATCTTATTTATTAGGCTTTAAAAAAAATATTTTCACTTAAAAAACAACCAGGATGTAAGAGATATTAATTACAAAAGAATGTAATTATGCTAATTGTTAAGATATATTAATTTTAAATAAATAGTATGTATATATATAAATGTGCAGAAATCTTAAAGGTATTATTCAAATATTATACATATTCCGTTAGTAAAAATTTGTAATGCAACTTTTTCTTTCTGAATTTTCATCACTGATTTAAATTAAAAAGTTTCTTGTCGTAGAATATTTTTTTAAGTAAAAAGGTTAACTTTAGACAATACTTTTCAGCATTTAAAAAAAGAAAGCAATGCAGAGTAAATAATTTTGAAAAGTATATCATAATCAGTTCCCAGTAACTCTTTTTTTTCTTCTTTTCATGTTTCTTTTATTCTCTTTTTGGTGAAATCTACAAAACGGAATCCCACTAATCCCTTCTTTTGATGGACCTAAAAGTAAAGCTATGAAACTCTGTAGCAAAATACCAAATATTTACAAAAAAGAACTACATTTCACGTCGGGAACATAACAAGACTAGAACCGCAAACAAAGTATTTCCTCAGCTTTTATTCCATCTTATTTTCACTTGAACATTGATTTATTTTGCGGCGAGCTTACACAGGTCCCTGAAAAGGGATATCTGTTGTTTGTTCAGGGACTAGTAGATTACTTTTCGTTTTGGAAATCTGTTTACGATCCTGCAAAGATGTTGTTTACGATTGATCCTACAAAATTAGGAATCCATTTCTCAGGATATTATGGCTCTAAAAAAGAAATGTATAAGAATGAAAGAAAAAAGATTACAAAAAGGTTTGTTATTTTTTTTTTTATCTCTCCATAGAACCGCTACTTTTTGACACTTTAGAAGTTTTACTTTAAGTATATATATATATATATATATATATATATTTTGAGTTCGTGTTAGTCAACACGAGGACTATTTTTAACACTCCTAAGGGTTATATATCCGTTAAAAATATAAAAAATGCAAAATAATTATAATTTTCGGCATTTTACATTTTTGAAAACAGATACTTTCAACAACAACAGATGCTTATAACTTTAAAACATCTTTATATTACAACTTTTTTTTTTTTTTTTTTTTTTTTTTTTTTTTTTTTTTTTTTAGAACACGCACTTATTACTTTTACCAGTGAAAAAAACCCATGTTTTTTACTGGTAAAAGTATAAAATATTTTTTATAAATAGATGCCTTTATTCAGTTTATAATTATAAGTAAGCATGTTCAAAAGTAGAAAACAATGTAAAAGCATGTGCATCATTACTTAAAATATATTAAACTAAACAGAAAAAAATTGCTTTAGCTTCGTGTTCTATACATGGAGATAATGATTTTTTTTTCCTTTAAAGAGCTCATGTTTAACACATGAAAATTCTAGCAAACATGCATAAATTGTACCTTATTCCAGGTCTCATGATCCCGAATGAAATATGTTGTTAAATAAATTTGTTACCATTTGAAAATTTAGAATTCTACAACTTTTTACTTTATAGAAGATTCCTCTTTTCAAAAAGATATTGATATTCGGAAAACAAACCCAATCGTATTCCAATGTTGCTTCGCACATCTCTCTGACAATTGGGGAAATCGGGAGGCGGCCACATAGAATATTACCTCACAAAGAGGATAGTTGAAATTATATTAAACAAAACTGGATAACATAATTATATGCAATTAGTCTGCCAAGTAATACCTTGGTGGAAACCACTTTCAGATTCGTTTTTAATGATTCATCGATATATTTACCATTGTGTTTCCTGCACCCAATTGTGGGAAAGCATAGAGGATTGGAAGCAGGAAAACACAATGGTAATCTACCAGTCAGCCAATAAAATCGGATTTTCAGGTGTTTTCCACCAAAATATGTCTTGTTAGACTTGTTGCATTTTAATATGCCAATCGAGTTTTAACTAATTCTGGAATTTCAGCCGTTAATTGGATGAGATGACGATTTGTGCAGCCGCTTCCCGGTCAATGGGGATGAAATAGCAGGAGCTTGTGCACTTTGTTTTCTCTGCAGGGCTGTATGTTTGCAAAGCCACCGAGTTATTGTGTATGTGCGTAGGCAAATATCATTTTATATTTCCATAAATTTCTCTGGAAAGAAAACATGAATGTATTTAAAACTTTTATATATCACTGAAACAGCATATTTAATAATGTATTTCAAAATATAATATGATGTAATTTAATTGTTTAAAAGTCACACTTACGAATTTATAAATCAATTTTGCATTTTCCGAATTTTGACATGTTGTATTTTAGCTACTTAGTTTATTTATTTACCCCTATAAATGTTTTAGAAAAATCTTTTCTAATCTGGAGCGAAATGCAATACGCAAACTATTTACACATATGACCAAATAAAATTAAAACAAAGTCGTAAAGTGCTGCTAGAAAAAAAAAAATAATAATAAAAATAAAAATGGAGACTTCTCCCCTGGGAGAAAACGATCTTCAGGATGTACATATTCCCTTTCCCCCCAGAGGGCGCTACAAAGTGACCGGCGAGAAAGCCATGAATGTCATATGAGGCACAATTTAGGAACCATTCGCCCCAACAATAGATTGGTTTAATATCCCAACTTCATGATTACTTTTTTATTGGGGATACAATACAAACTACTGTTTCTTTACTTCAAGGTTGGATTAAAGAACTGAATAACGTTTTCTGGGTTTATTAGATAATGATTTCTTGTCTATTTTATAAAAACTGAAACTGCAAATTTCTGGTTTTTTTATTATTGATGATATTTTTCGCTATTTTAACTAAAGAATAAGATTTATTTTGAGATGTTTATTAAAATTTTCCTTTTTGATTAAGATAAATAATTTTGATTGAAATACTCCAAAAATTCTCAAATATTAAAGAAACAATTGAAAATATTTCGCATGAGTCAATAATAATATATATTTTTAATATATACACTAGGATGTTTAAAAAAAAAGTTATGAATACAATTATTAAAATCATAACTTTCTCTATGGATTTTTTGTGAGGTTAACTCTTTTAAGAAACGTATAGAATTCAATTTTTTTAAATTGTTTTTTAAGTTATCACCTATAGGAAAAAAATTACTTTTTCGAATTAAAAAAGTTCAGTTACGCTGAGTAAAATTAGTGCCTAATATTTTTGTGAAATTCGAAACTTTTAAGATGTTACAGTCTATTAGGAGCGGGCGTAGACCGGCTGAAACACAAGTATGTGTGTCATATGTGATTCCAGGGGCAGCAAAGCAACACAAGTATTGAATTATTTGCTTCGTAGGCATCAATATAGGAATGCTAGATTAACTGTAAGCTAAAAAATATAACGATTAACTAAAAACTTGTATGCTCTTTTTTTCTTCAGCATAACTTTAAGCGCGTTTTTCTTAAAATGATTTTTTAAAAAATAGGGTATTTGAAAGGATCAACCAATCAATGCTTGTTCAAAATTATTTATTTTGGTTGTCTATGAATCTTTTAACTGCAAATAATAGTAATAATAATAATTTGTAAGCCAAACTCAAGTTGGAGAAAAAAAAATTCGAAAAAGAGACACTTTTTTCAAAGAATTACCATTATAGCAAATATCGTGAATTTACACTAAAATAGCTTTATGGTCCTCCAAATTTAATAACCTTTTCTCAAAAAATTCATTTTGCTTGTGTCTGATGATTTTGACAAGCTGTGCACTACATGGCATAAGATGATTCGCGCACAGCATTCCCGTTTGCAATTGGTAGTCTGTCCATCAATTTTAATAACTTATGCATAATAAAAATATTTGTATAGTAAAAATTTTGAAAAACAGCTGTATAGACTCAATTTTAGTGTTACTTTATTCTTCCTATTGAAAAAAAACTGAGGTTTACCTATTTTTTAGTCCAGTGGCCGGTAACCTCCCGTTTAAAACAAACAAATATAACGTCATTGTTTTTTAACCCCTTGCCTAGCGATCCGTATATATGCCGCAAAGTGTTCATAGTGTTAATAAGTGTTTTAGTGGAGCATTTTCTCGATTCAATAACGCACAAATTTCTGTTTTAAAAAACCGGTGACAAAACATTAAAAATTTCGTAAAAGGCTCCCGTCGCGAAGGGATTAATGCTTGAAACCATCCCACTATTATACCGCAGATCCTTAGAATTTCCCAAAATAATTCAGCTGAAAATATACATTTAAAGGCTACATAAACCAATATAAACACAAATGTCGAAAAATATCGAGTGATTTAAGTAATTACTTTTTATATCTTAAAAAATAAATAGATAAATAAATAAATAAAAACTTCAGTTCAATCAGCATCAGTCTCAAGTTACACAATCACTATGATTGTCCACATTCATGTGGCATCACACGTGTAACTTAAAATATATATGCATTTAAATATCGCCGACCATTAACGAAACATTTTTAAATTTCTGCAGGTAAGTGATTCAGAAAAATGAATTAGCTTATGTAAGTGAAAAATATTTTTTACATTTGAACTGATATCGAGCTGGTTTTGTGTGTACAGCTGATAGTAAACAGACTCGCCATTCAGTTACAGGTACGGGTTGCGACATCATGCAGAACAAATCGCCATAGAAATGCGAATTATGATTGTTGTTGGTAGTATCAGAGTTGATTGCTGTATCTACTTCCGCAAAAACGACAATAAAATTCTAATTTATATTTATAAAAAGTACAAAAAAAAAGTAATATATGGAAAAGTAAACTTTTCTTTCAGGGTCAAATGTGAACAATGTCTTACAAGCCCAGCAGATCATTCAGAAAATTTTATTCTTTCTATACAAAGGTTTAATTATACGTAATGAGTTATTTTCTGCGACGTAGGTGGTAGAGATATATTAACATTTACACAATCATAAGCATGTGTGACTGTGTGTGTCATTGTGTACTTTGTAAAAACAAGCTGTTATTTAAATAGTGTTTCCTTTCATTTTATATTTAACACCGTTATAATAATACAAGCGGTTGATTGATCCACCCATTTAAAAACGAGATATTTTCTTAAAATACTTGCATGTAACAAATTGTATCGCATGTACTTTGGTTTTCAGCATTGTTTTCTGTGTTGTTTGTTTCAAAATTTATTTTTAGTTTGATGACTGCTTATCTATTTAGATCCGAGTTATAATAAAACATCTTTTTGATGAAATATTATAAAATGTTATATTTTGAGTTAATTTTTGGTTAAAGTTATAAAGATATGAATCATTTCAATAAATTATACTTTACTTTGAAACTTCAATTCTACATTAAACGATAATGAGTCTTTTTAAAGCTATTAAATTCAAAAGTGTGATATTGCGTGCAACGATTTCGATTTCGTGAGACGTTTAAAGTATTATTTTATTATTTATATTTTTTTGATCAAGATGATTATACAGGGTGATTAAAAAAAACGTGGACAAATTGATATGACAAATCAGGCATACGACAAGGATAAAAAATCACATAGGAACATAGGGCCGCAAACCACTTATTCAGTCACAAATACAGGGTGTTTCATCCTAACTCAACTTGGGTTGATGGTAATAAATTTCAGAAAACTGAATTATACTATATTAAAACATTTAACAGACATTTTTATCTTTATTTTAAATGTGATAACGCCAAACAAAAGTGTTGAAGTTTGAATTATGCGCGCCAGCAATATGCACTTGGCACCTCACATTTTGGACTGTGATAATCAGTTTATACGGTTTTATCGATTGATTGAGCAACATGTTTTTCCAGATCTCTTCGTAACTTTATCACATTTTATACAAAATAAGGCACATATCATTGCATTTTCATTAAAATATTTTTATTTTCCTCGAAATTGTTATTTTCAAACTGGATGTAGCTAGAATGAAACACCCTGTATTTGTGACTCAATAAGTAGTTTGCGACCCTATGTTCCTATGTGATTTTTTATCCTTGTTGTATGCTTGATTTGTCATATAATTTTGTCCATGTTTTTTTTAATCACCCTGTATAGCAAGTTAAAACGGAGCACTAATAAAACATAAAAAGAAACTTTGCTCACAAGCAAAATTAAAAATATTTTCGGAGTATGTAATGTATGTAAATTATAATTATATGAATAGTTTTTACATTATGCATAATTTAAATTTTTTACTCATTAAATTGTCTTTTTTGGAATGTTTACAAAGTACTGTACGCTATTTAATTATTTGATAATGATTCATTGTTAAAAACGCATTATTTCTCTTTTGCTTTCAAAATTTGCGTTTGAAAACATTTATAGCTTTTTTTTTCTCAGTTCTATCACTTTCTGTATTAATTATTAATATAAGGTGTTTAGAATACGATTTTATGTAAGGTATTCTGGCGTAATAACGCCAAGTGCTAACATTATGCGTAGTTATGAAGGAATCCCGAAAATGGCACTACGGATTCTGCGCTGAAAAGCTCTCAGTCACCTGAGTCCACTAGAAAGCGCTAAACGCTAATTTGTTACATTTGTAAACTTTATCTCTGGAATTAGTAAGAAAGAGTCAACGTGCTATTTAAAATTTCCTAGGTAAGTTCTGTGATGTGAAAACTATATAAGGTACCCTGGGGTAATAACGCCACGTTAAGGTTCTACATATTTTCACGGCTTAGTTTTAGATTGTATTTTTCAAACAAATATAGGATCTGATACAGCAACTCATTGACTATCTATATAAAATAAAATAATTTAACAGATATGTATTCATAAAATGTAATGGCGTTTTTTCTTGACCCATGCTATTTGGCGTTATTACCCACCTATATGGGTAAAAACGCCATGCAAACAAAACTATGAAATAAGATGGAATAATTGCATCTAGATAGCCCAATTCTAAAAATACAAACTCTACAAAATTAGAAATTGACAAATTGCATTCTAAGTTATTGAAAATGTTTAATTTTTGCGAAAGTGTAAGAAATATAAAGGTGTGGTGTGGGAGGGGGGATGAGCCAAATGAATATCAGACTGTGAGATTATTTTTGCTTAAAAAGGACCGTTTGAATAGAAATATGAGAAACATTGCACAGCTTTAACTGTGCTTATTTGAATCAGTATTTAGGATGTAGCTCGGCCACTGTAGGGAATCAACCGGGGTATTAATGTCAAGGACTGGCGTTATTACCCCGGTATAGTTATTGCGCAGTACATTTTAAAGTACAAATTATCTCGAGAAGATATCCAAAATCTTCAAAAACATTTTAAAAGTATATGAAATGCACTACAAATTTATGTAATTAACAAAGTATTTCCGGATAAAAAGATAGTCTTCACATATACAAAACGTATCTCGCAAATTTTAGATCAAGTGTTAATTTTAGTTGTTTGTAAAAACAATAAGACCTAAAAATGAAACAAATTAACTTGAAGCTGTTTTTTGCGATTTATATAACTCAAAACCCTTCTGCGCAGAGCACATGGGTGTCATTTACCTGATTATTTCATAATTATGCAAAATATAAGCATTTGGCGTTATTACCCCGCCTGGCGTTATTACCCCAGGGTACCTTATTTATTAGGAAATACTTTGTTTGTTACATAAATTTTTAGTGTATTTCATGAATATTTAAAATGTTACGGTAGATTTTGAATGTGTTCGTGGGATAACTTTTAGTTTAAAATATACTGCGCAAAATGTATACCGGAATAAAAGCACCATTTACTGTAGACCGGTAGGCGGCAGCGCATATAATCATTTCATCTATTCCAAAACTGAAATTTTAGAATTCATTAAAACTCGATTCGCATATTAAAACTCAATCGGTCTGCTAAGTCATATCTTAGTGGAAAACATCTAAAAACCCAATTTCAGCAATTGTCTTGTATGTTTACCATTGTGTATTCCTGCAGCCAAAAGTATGAAAAAATGGAGGATTGGGAGCAGGAAAATATGATAAACCTGTAAGACAACTGCTAAAATCGGGTTTTTAGATGTTTTCCACCAAGATATAACTTAGCAGACCGATTGAGTTTTAATTTGCGAATCAAGTTTTTGCTAGTTCTAGAATTTCAGCCGTGAACTCGATGTGGTCATTATCTGTGCTGCCGCCAAGCGATCTACTGGTGATATTAGAAACGGTTCATTCTTTTCAATAGCGGAAATAAATTTTTCATTTTATGCACCAGAGACCATTACTGTCATTGTTCAAAACGGAAAAGGATAAAAAGAAATGTGTATCCCTTAAGTGCTGTCAGAAGAATAAAATATCACATGGCTATTACTCCATCCTGATATCGCAATTAAAAAGCAGTTTGTCAATTTCTAGAGCTGTAGAGTTTGTAAATGTAGAATTGGACAGTTTACATGGCATTATTCCATCTTATTTTATATATTTTTTTCTTTTGCATATCGTTATTACCCATATAGGTGAGTAATAAAGCCAAAGGGTATTGGATATATGTCAAGAAATCATGCCACCAAATTCTATGAATACATATTTGTTAAAATATTCTATCTTCTTTGCATAGTCAATAAGTTGATGTATCAAATCCTACATTTGTTTGGGAGAAAAAAAGTCTAAAACTAAGCCATGAAATTTGGAAGAACCTTCATGTTCCATTATTAACCCTTTCGGGTCTGGTGTACTAACTGGAGTATTAATTTGTTTTAAGAAATACTTTTGCTACTGTTTATATGTAGTAAAGTTAGTACTGGGTGTCCCAAAAATGACTGATGGATTTTCAAATTCAATAACTTGCAAACGGTGACACTATTTAAAAAATTTTTGCAGGAGGGTTATGTATAATGTCAGGAGTTTTTTTTACCGTAATTTCTTATTTTAGTTCGAATCTCAAACAATAGGTGGCGC
The DNA here is from genome assembly GCA_964019185.1 of Maratus speculifer. NCBI lineage: Eukaryota > Metazoa > Arthropoda > Arachnida > Araneae > Salticidae > Maratus > Maratus speculifer. Next base: position 273,883,783 of record OZ025298.1, read on the forward strand.
TGACGGCGATTGAAGGCCAGGTGATCAGTGCTGAGTGAAGTGTCGACCAGGCCTTCAATCGCCGTCAGCGCCACCTATTGTTTGAGATGCGAACTAAAATAAAAAATTACGGTAAAAAAAACTCTTGACATTATACATAACCCTCCTGCAAAAATTTTTTAAATAGCTGTCGTCGTTTGCAAGTTATTGAATTTTAAAATCCATCAGTCATTTTTGGGACACCCGGTATATGCCTATGCATTTACTATATGACTTTATTTATGTTTAGGCATTTAGTAATAAAAATAACAGTAATTATTTGTTTAATTCCCTTTGCACCGTAGGCGATTCTTTTATTTTAAAAATATATTTCACCTTTTTAAATTAAAAAAAAAAGTTACTTTTATTCACTTTCCTGAAATTATCATGTTTAATAAAACGCAAAAATGTATTAGAAAGTTGTAATATAAGTTAAATCCTATTGTAATACAATGTTTTCTAAACATCTCCAAAAATTCTTCCTTAGCCTAATGTAATATGAATATTAATTGAATAGTAGCAAAACAACAACACTCGTTATCTTTCAGAGAATGAAATATTCGTTAAACACTAATTAATCTATTTAAATACTTAGTGTTAATGTTATTAACGTAAAAGTAATTTTTTCTAAAAGTTGAAAAAAAAAATCGGACTCGAAAGGGTTAAAATTCCCCAGGACACCTTAATTAATTTTTTTTTAATGAAGTCTCTTTTTTAAGACATCTCTCAAATAAATAACTTAAAGTTAATCTTATTAATTGTGTTTAATTTAAATTCCCATATAATCTTTTAAGCTAATGCAGTTGTTTTATTTTTACCTTGAGGAATATGGCAGCCTTTGACATATAATTGCTTATTAATATGCAAAAAGGTTAATGGATAAAAGTTTTAAATCCAGAGCAATCACCTTATTATTTACTCTCTGATTGCACCGCTGATAAATAAACTAGACAAGTAAATTGATTATTAATAATAATTTATCGACAGTTTATCTCTAAAATAATGAGCTTAATGGACTATTTTTTGAACATATAAAAATAAACCAAGACTTATTAACGTTAAAAACCCTCTTATTTCGAAGATATTAGTATAATTTACACATTTTGTTGTTATTGTTTCCTTTTCTTCTAACTCTTGAATAGACTATAGGAATATCGTTGTATATAAGATATTTTTCAAAGCAATACCAAGGTAAAACAATGTTTTATATGCCCGTTTATGACTCACAATGTAAGAAATGTAACTTGATTAAAGTTAACAGTTAAAAGTAACAAAGATTTCTGATTTTATTTTTGCTTAATTGTTATTACATAATATACATATACGTGATGTGAGTATGTATGTGCATATATTTAAAAATAAATAAAATAATTTCAAAAATCCTAAAGAAAGACATGGTTTAAAAATTCTTTTCGAATGTTACTATTATAAAATAAATCTGCTTAATAATGATTTTATGGTTTTTGATCGCTCCATACAAAAGCTATAAATTGCTTCAGGTTGACCCAGTAATTATATTATTAATACATGTTGATATGCTATGCATATGATGTTGATGTGTTATCCTATGTAATTTATTTTTTAATTTTACATAAGTACGACTTTAATATGTGTATATAATGGATATATTTATTTCGAAGCTTTATAATTAACAAATTTAGTTGCCAGAAAATATTTGAAAAAAAAATGTATTTATTTATAAAAATTTTCTATCATTATGCTTAGAATATATTACTATAATTATACTTACAAATATTATTTCTTAGAAGATATTTTAATAATATAACAATAAAATAATGGTACATTTTTTTCATCGTTTTTATATTTAAAAAAAAAAATAGTTTTCTGTAAAACATTTCAGTAAAGTCGTTTTATAAGTGGTATAATATTTATCCACTACTAAACCATCAAATATGTTTAAATTTCTTTTACTGACAATTGTTTATTGTTTATGAGTCAAATCGTAATTGCTGATGAAATGCAATTGTTTTTATCTAGTTAATGGTTAAATTTGTGGGAATACTTCAAATATGATAAATTTTCGACTCAATCAAACTAAACAATGAACATTCTATTCTTTAGAGAAATCCAACTGTGTAAAACTGGTGGAAATAAAACGTTATAAAACATAATTATGACGTAGGTTGTTTTTCTTTTGTGCGTAAACAATAGATCGTTCTGTCAGCTTGGCCTTGAATGAATATTGATGGCGCAGAAAATAAAGTCTCTCATATATCAGACTGCTGTTGGGAAAATTGAATTGAATTTAAATTTTTTCATTTCAATTTATTACAAATATATCAAACGAACACATAACGACAGCAAGTAAAAAAAAAACATTTATATTAGGGTCAATAGGGGTAATAATGATCACTTAGTACATTTTTTTTTTTTTACTTTTTTCTATTTAGAAAAGGGATTTTTTAGTACATAGGAAGCAACTTTTACCCTTTAGGAACACCTCTTTAAAGTTTAAGTTCTCGTAGCTGTTTCTATATTATAAAGGCCAAACGTATCTGTGCGTAACGCATAAGTCATTTTGCGAATGGCAACTTGAAATTTGAAACGAAATTTCTGTTTTGCAATTTTTTCTACTGGAAATTTTTAGACTTTTAAATATCTCACATTTTTAATTTTTACACCATCGTATAGGGAAAAAAACTTGCTTTGAAATGAAATTTGTTTGAAAACTGTATCTTAATTTATTTTTGAGATATTAATTTATATGTAGATTTTTATACAGTTTTTCTATTTGTGGCAACAGAAGAGTTCCGTTTCTATTAAAAGCAAAGGGGGATAAGCCGAAAAAAGCAGATTTTTGTATTTTTATGTCGCCATTTTCTCATTAAACTTTGCCTTTTTACATATCGGATTTAGATTTCACTGGGAAAAAAATTCTATGATTAAGCAAAGTGGAATAATTTTTTTTTTCATTTTGGAATAACAAGCATAAGAGCCTTAATAACTTTGTCATAATAACATATCTTTATTATATTTTACTGCTTACATTACGATTAAAGTTAAATTTTAGTAATTCAGACATTTGAGTTTCATAGAAATATTATTTTGTTAGTTTTTGCTTAAAATAATGTTTGTTTGAGAGTTAGACTGACCAATATATGATGCATTTTTTACTATAACACATTTGGTAGATTTATTATAAATTAATGAAACGGTTCTTTCTTAAACCTTTTATTTCGTCGAATTTCGACGGGTTCCACCTCGTGTTTTTAAAAGTCAAAACGGTGGTTATAATAACCCCTTCAAAATCTCACAATCAGAAATGTTTGGGGTAATTAAGACCCAGTGGCGTAGTCGTAAAAAAACAGAGGAGATATAGGCTCAAAACAGAGAGTATACGCAAGCGTGTATATAATATAGCTTTTTTAAGAAACAGAGGGTATACGGTGTCTTTTAAAAAATCCAGAGGGTATACGGCATATACCCTTATACCCTCCACTATATCCCTGCTAAGACAGCCAGTGAAGAAATTATCACCACTATATTTTTTCTGTATACTTCCACATTCATTTGGGGTAACTGTGACCATTAGATCTCGAAACTGACATATGCATTTATGAAAAATTTTGATAGCTTTTGTTTCAAATTGCTATTCAGATATCAAAAATGATTCAGACTAGTGATAAAGAGCATCTAAAATGAAAAATATATTATGAGGTCAATATCTAAGCATGAAACAAGATTTTACCGTATACAGTTTTCTCAATATGGAGGTGTTCATCAATGTCCCCTATTCATAACTATCCCCACCTTACTCCATCTTGAATTGACTCCAAATAATTATCTTTGTAAATAATTCAGAATTAATATGAGAGAAAACGAAATTTCAGCCTGTGGCAATCTTTCCTGGAACATCTCGACAAGCAAAAGGAAGCAGTTTTTACGGAATATTTAACATAATTTATTTTGCTTAAAAATAGAGATTGAAATATTTTTGTTTAGTAAATAATATAGTAATGCATATTGACGGCGCAATACCTGAGCTATATAAATTTTGCTTTTACGTCATTTCTTAAATTTCTGAATATTTCACAATGGCAATCTCTGTAGCATACAATCGTATTATAAATAACACAATTTGCACTCAAAATAATATAAATCATTCATTTTGGTTTCTGATTAATATTCCATAATGAAATTAAAACTTCATCGATACATAAATAGAATAATATATATATTTAAAAATAACAAAGATGTAATCAAACTGCTCAATTAAACCATATAAATTTAAGTTGTTAACTACTGGAATATAGTAAAAGAATACGAATACGGTAATACTGAAATACGGTAACTTTTAATAAATTTCAAAATTTTATTTGAATTTATTACTGATATTTCTCTTATAAAAATGTTTTTGGGTTTTATTTGTGGGTAAGTATAAAAAAACTTAAATTAAAAAAATCTTAAGTATAAAAAAAAATCCTGTTCACCTTTATTTTGTAACAAGGGGCAGTCCAGGAAGGTGCACCTTAGTTTATTTAATGAAAAACTTGAAAAAAGAATAGTTGTTTAAATACAATTTTTGTTTCAGATACTTAGATATTTTTAAAAAAATGTCTTTAATTTTTTGTAATTAGCAAAACTTTTTTTGATGTGTCCTTTTAATAAATATTTATGTCTTTTTTGAGAATTAGTTGTTTTTATACTTTGTTTAAAGCATACCGAACGAAAGTTTCAGTTATAATTTTATTCAATAATATCTGTTGAAAAATTTCATTTTCAAATTAATATTTTTCCAATTCGATTGTTTTATGCGCATTGCATAAAGTTCAGAAAAAATATCCGTATTTAACCTATTATACATTTAAACCCGTTTAATACAAAGAGCTTTAAAAAAAAGAACCATTTTGCATAATTTGTCTTTTTGACATTTGATTTTTTTTCTTTCTCTTTTCTCACAGACGAGAAATCATTTGTTGCCTAATTTTATTAAATATTTATGCCATTAATTGAAAAGTAATTTCAAACCCAAACCCCGTATGAAACTTTTATTTAAAAAATTAAGTTTCTTTGAATAATATTAATGTATTGATAGTTATTAGAATGAGCGAAGCGAATCCTCTACTAGGCCACGCAAATGACATTTTGTCGTACACTTTACAAAAAAACTATACAGTATTTTCACTTGAAATTAAACACAAATATAAATTATGATGTGTAGATTTGCAGAATTTTTTTTTTTTTTTTTTTTTTTTACAGAAATACTTTTCAAAAAATTAATATTTTAATTAATTTATTTTGCATGTTTTTCCATTACGAACGCACTTTTCAAATAAAAAGTGAAACACGTACGTTTTCAGAAGAAAAACTTAAATCATGGTGTCAGTAATTATAGCTAGAATTATCATTAAATAAATAAATAAATAAAATATATTTTCATTATTCTGATAAAATATCTCAAAAACTGCTTTCAGATTTTCAAACTATGCTCATTCCTTTAATTATGTATAGTTTCATGATTTCTTTTATAAAATGTATCAAATACTTTTTTTTAGGAAAATTATAGCATATTTTTAATGAATTAAAATTTGTGAAAATTCTCGTATTAACATTCAATTATAAAAGTATTTTTCTGTGTTAGGAATTCAAATACACAATTTATTCTTATTTTGTGAAATCAATTAAGCAGGCGATATTTATGAATTTTAAAAGAATTACATTATGTTTTTGTGAAGTGGCAATAAAAGAATTGTAAACAAATAAAATTAATATTTTGTATAATTCTACTTCGAAAATATTTTTATTTATACCAGTTTTATATTATAAATAAACAATCTGAGGAAATTCTTAGTTATTTGGTTGAAATACATTTTAAAATTAAAATGCGCCGAAACATAAAATTACATTTTTGCTTAATAAAGATGCAAAAATAATTTTAAAAATATTTATCTTATAGCATAATACTTCGCGAATCCAAACAAAGCATGGCTTTTGCTAGTTATTTAATATTGATTTGTTCAAACTAATGTTTTTGAATCAGTACAGAACTGCTTGGTCGATAATATATGAAACTTTAAGAAAAAAAAGAATATTAATATTTAATAGAATGTATTAAAACACTTTTTTCATTTATTAAAAGAACTAAACAAAAAGCATCGTTTAACACAATTTCTGTTTTTGACGTCTGATCATTTTTTTTATATCCTTCCATTTTTCTGACAGACGACAATTCAATTCTTGCGTAACGTGATGAGAATTAGTTGTACAGACTTTTTATTTATTATTGTAAATTTTTTTTATCCATCTGCTGCCATTCCTTGCAACGTAATTTAAGATCGAGCTCCATTAATTTTATTGGATAGTTCTTCATGCAGTAATAATAACTATGTTTAAAGATTTATGACTTTTTCTCTGTGTTCATGTTATTAAACTCAGTTATGGTTATTGAAAGACATAGAACTTTGTATAAATGATGCATTCGAAACAGTTGTAGTTTTTATATTTTGCCAGAAATTTTTGACATAGAAAAGCAAATGCCTTTATTGTTTTTGAAATTTCATTTTCTGATATTTTTTTACACAAGTTTATTTATTATAAGAATTTGATTAGTTTTAAGACTTTAAATTAGTTTACGTTTATAGGTTCAAAATATACTTTTAGTACAAATACAATTTCACGAATTTTTTTAAAATTATTATTATACTTTTAAAAACTCTGCTTTATTGCATTTGATATACTTCAGAACGCTTTCGAAAATTGATTACAAAAACGTTTTGAATGAATGCAATGAAACACTTTGATAGAAAAAAGTATATTGTATATATATTGATTTTTAAAAAAAGATATATACAGTAGAGTTCTACTATTCCGAACTAACTGGGACCAAACGCTATTCGGTTTAGCAGAAATTCAGAATAGGCGGATTTCAGTAATAATAATTAAAGTATAGGCCAGTGGCGACATCTTATATATTGGCCCATGGGTTGCGAGCCCACCGAATAATCTGATATCTCTATCCACCCATTATTAATTGAGCCCCCCAATATTTAAGTATTTGTTCAAAAACTTTTTGAGCCCACCCAATATCTTTCAAAAGTTGGCGCCACTGGTATTGGCTTGTTAAAGAGTAAATTAAATGCGGGGACATCTGCTAGTGTTTTCTATACATCATTGATTGATTTGTGGCTAACAGGTTTTGTTATTTCTAATAACTTAATTTAAAATTGTTAGCATATAACATACTTTTCAAGTAAAAACTACAACTGTGGTATCACAGCAACAAACACGTTTTTAATCCACGCATAAATCTGGATCAATGACGACAAAAAACAATTTAATTCGTCGATTCAGTACTCTTCGTCAGAATTTTTCTTCTGTGTGTGAGAGAGTGTTTAGCAGATATTAAAAATGATTCTACCGAATTGTATAAATGGAGCCGACATGTACTGTAAGTAACCAGCTTTCACTCCCATTTGGTTTCAGGCATTTTTATCAAGTTTAGTCTCTATGTATGTCTTCTTCTTATTTAACTTCTTTGTAAAACAATAAATGTACGTTTTTTCACGAACGTCTTTTTATATTTTCCAGTTTTGAAGTTTAAAAAAAATAGATATTTTTTTTTGAGCTCTATTCGAAATAGTGGGTCTTTGCGGTATATACAGTGTAATTTCCCTTATTTAACGAAGTTTTCTAATTAATGAATTTTTCCGCTGAACCTTAAATTTTAATATCATTAACATGTAATATAATCAACATATTCTATATAACGAAATTTATTCCACTTTACTCAATTGAAATATTTAAGGCATTTGAATATCTTACTAACCATGCCATATTGCAAAATGTAATAAAATGTAGTAAAGAAACTACAGAGAGCGATGAAGATGATAAGCAAGAAGAAATTGAAAGATCTTCAAAAGAAGAAATACTCTAAAACCCACGCTAAATTAAGAAAGGGATTCCAGTTTCACGAAAAATGTTGCATGTTTCACACAATGTTACATGTGAACTGCTCGAAAATCTACAAAAATGCGAGCATTTTTATGAAAAATATATTTTTTATAAGAAACCTGTTCAAAATAATATTACAGACTTTTTTTAAGTTAAAGATTTGATACACTGAGAAAAAAAGAGAAAAGCCATGCTGCACTTCAATTTTTGTTTACGTTTCTTTATTATATATCTATTTTAGAAATTAATCTTGTTATATTTTTCTTATATGTATAAATTACAACTGCATAACAAAATGTTACTATCATTATTAAAATACATGTTTCCTAACTTACCATTTTATGTATATTTCTTATTTTATGAAAGCGTGTTTTACTATTCAAATTCTACGAATTTCAATTAATTATTTAACGAATTTTCTTCGTAACGAAGTGTTTAAATGTGCGATATGACTTCGTTAAATGGAAGTTTCACTGTATATATATTATATATAATAGACACTATTTCTACATGTTAAAGCAATAATAAAAATCCAATTCTCACATAATCACAATAAGGAGCAGGTAATAGCTGCATGGTATTTTTTCAGTGTAGTCCATTTTTCTGTTGATTTCTATTTTTTAATGTTTATAATTTAATTATTTATATTGATTTTTTAAACCAATAAAGGTGTAGTTTTTATTTTATGCGTGTTGTGTTTTTAATGCATTTTTGGTATTAATATTTCTTTCATTATGTTTATGGCATTTAAAAATCTGTAATTCTTGACTGACTGTTTCTTATCTGCGATTGTAAAAGTTTCAAGCCACTACTAGATTTTTTGCTTTTTATATATTTGTTATTTTTACGTTATTTGAGTTCAATGATGTTTATAACTAATTAAGTGTATCATATTTAAGTGTATATTTTCTTTGAAAAAAAAATGTATAATATGACGATTTTACAATGAAACATAAATGCACATACCAATTCCAAAAATCTTGAAACAAACCACTTTGATTATTTTTTCTTAATTGAAGCGCCACCTGCTATGTAAATTTTAAACTGCGTTAAAGCATTTAAGACGATTGTAATAATTTGAGTTGAGTTTAAATGTTTAATAAAAGTGATTACATGTAGGAAATGGGATCAAGGTATTAAGAGAGTTTTAATTATCGATACATTTTTCGCTTAATGTAAATGAATTTTCCATGAGTGTATGTAAGATTCAGTTTCGAGAGTATTTAGCACCTATAAAAAGTGTTCTTATTCTATGTTTAACGTATCGAAACAATTCCATTCTTACAAAATTCCCATAATTAATGTAGAGTCCTTAAATTTAAACAGACTTGCTTGTTTTAAATTTATGAATCCTTCTCTTCAATCCGATATAAACTTTTCCACATTTTGAGCGCTTTCAGAAATTCATGTTCCATATTCAGCTTTTAAAATTTAATTAAACCAACTTCAGCTTGCTTTGCCTTAATTTTCAAGAAAGATCTAACAATATACGGAGAGAGCCTTGGATAATTTAAAATTCAAATGAATCAAAAGCTTTATATGCTCCTGCTTTTCTTGGCCCGAGAATAAGAAAATTAACTAATTAATATGAAATCACGCTTCCAAATTAGAATTTGTTTAGAACGGAGAAAATCAGAACCCGTGGCTGTTAATTATCGTTGCCAGATCCTCTAATGTATCTGTCAGCCGGGCTCTGGTCTCAATTAATCACGCGGGGGTCTGTGTGAATTGAAGTGAAATACAAATTCGATTTGCATTTGTTAATGTAAAAGGGGGGTCTCCTTATTAAACATTTAAACGATAGAGGGCGCTCGGACCTAGGATTCTGAGCTAGATCTATTTCAATTAAGTTCATATTTTGAAGAATGCAAGGATCCTGGATTCATTAAAATGAAGACTGGAGGGGTATTTGTCTTGCATCTAAGACTTCGGAGAAAATCAATTCAGATTCCTTAAAATAGCAGTATAAATAGAAGCTTGCTTATTTTATGAGTTCAAATGAATATCTGATACATGGAGAATTACAATATTTTCTTTTGAGGTTTGTTTGGTTAAGATCTTTCGTTCGAAAATTCGCATATCATTGATGCATATTGCATATATTTCGTACATCATTGATGAAATTCATTAGTTATTATTTAATGTAGTTCTCTTTTATAGAATTGCTTGTGTTTGCAAAGTTTTAATGCATACAAATCTTTGTTTTAAGGTATTTCAAATACCAGTTCCGTTGGAAGACCGAAATTAGAACAAAATATATTATTAAACATTTAAAATGTCTGTTTTCAAGTTATCATTGCCGCCTACTTTCTTAAAGCATCAAAACATTTTCTAACCGTAAGATTGTCTACGTTACATTTGTCTTTCTACACTATTAGTTTCGATAAATTATAATAATAAGTATTGTCAAGGCATGGACGTTTGCCAACTCATTCCAGATTATCGAGAAAGTCTTATAATCTTATTAAGTTTCTTATAGTCTTATTTAGCTTGATTCATCTCAAATTCGCTTTAAAAAGCCCATTGCTAAAGATAATATCTTTAGTTAATTTAAAGAAATAAGTTAAGTTCTGTTATATAAATAAAGAAAGAAAAAATACAGAAAAAGCTTAACGTAATTGATAGCCTAATGTATGTGAAATGGTCATTTTAATTAATATATTAGTCATGCTACAAATCATGCTACTTCAGAAAAAAAAATTGTGTAAAATTTTATATTGGTATTTTAAAATTTATGTTCACATGTTCTGTAATAAATAGTAATAGTGCACATAAATTGCAAGCAAACCTAATAACAAACCATGGTTATGCCAGTATTAAGATTGCACCCAATATTGCTGCATTCGCTTCCGTTTTGTAAAAAGACGCCATGAGGGCGCGCAGGTGATTGTTTTTTGTTATATTTATTTGTCGGATTTCACATCCTACTCCAAAGGTTTCCCTCAAAACTAAATGAAAAGCGTACTCACCATTACCTCAGAACAGCTCATAATTCAAAAAATTCTGAAGCTTTTTTTTTAATTACTTGACATTCCATCATCATAATTTCTGATCTTGAAAACCGTTCATCACTTTTTTTTCTTCACTGCGCACATAATAATAGATACTAACTAAACTGTAGAAACGTGCCACTTTTTTTTTCTCAAATTAATATATTAATTTGAGACAACGTAGTTTTTCTATATGGTGTCAACTACAATTGCGTTCATCGGAAACACTTCCAATAAAATTCCAAAATTGATTAAATGTTGCTTCACTATTGGTCAAAGGTTGGGAGTATTTCATGCCGTTATCGGCCAAGATTGAAACAGCACATTTGAAACAGCATTTGCATAATACTGTTTTTGTTTTAAAAATAACTTTTCTGTATAATTATAAATAATGTTCGCCAGAAAGTTTATTTATTTTAGATTATTTATTAATTCATTTTTACTATTTCAAATATGATGTTTTAATTATTGAATTCTTATGCGATTTTAAGTATATTTAAGTAAAATAACTGATAGGTTACATGTATGTGTTGTTTAAAGAAATGTTTTCATTACTCTATGTCTGCAGAGTAATATGTGGCAATGAAAACACCTTTAACCGTTTTCCTGTTTTACCCATACGTCGTACGGGCAACGTGTTTTTGTCAATTATGATTTGTCCGTACCGCATATTTCAGATGTGTATATTGCTGGGACGATTGCTGTTTCTAAACCAATAGGAGACCGTAATTATCACGGTCAAGTACACGCCCACACAGTTTGATTGACAGGAACTCGTGGACAATTGATCGTGTGTGTTTATTATTTATTTGTACTCGGATTGTTTGAATTTGTACTCGGTAATTAAAAATTAAAGGTACGAAAGAATTTTTTTTTTTTTTTTTTTTTTTTCAAAATGACTGAATTTTATTTACTTCAATTAGAAATTATACTTCCTCTGATCCTGAAATAAATAAATAAATAAAAATTAAAGTAAGAATTTTGCTTATACGGATATTTTAGCAGAATACTTTTTTTCCCATTTGTTTAATATATATATAAATCATTTTGGAACGATATTTAGAATATTAAAAGGGTTTGAAATTTTTTTTTAAATGTCTTATTTATTAATAAAAGACAGCCTCCAATAATTAAAAAAAAAAAAAAAAATCACCAACGGACTCTTGGCCCGCGATGGACTCGAACCCATATCCTCCGGTTTCAAACTCGACGCTCTAACCATTCAGCCAGTCAGCTCACTTTCATCCGCAACAGATTATCGTTATAATTAGCACCGTCAATTGTCCACGAGTTCCTGTCAATCAAACTGTGTGGGCGTGTACTTGATCGTGATAATGACGCTCTCCTATTGGTTTAGAAACAGTAATCGTCCCAGCAATATACACATCTGAAATATGCGTCCGTACCAGGTACGGCCATCCAAATTCTAATCAATCCCCTGACCGCCGAGCAAAAGGGCAAAATTGTAATGTTTTTTTCTCCTCAATTTCTTTTAAATGTTAATAAAACAGGGATTTTCTATCATGGTATAAATTTTTTGTTACGCATATGCTTTTATAAGCCTTGAAAGTATCAATCATGACTTAATTTCTTAAATCTGGATTATATTCGTAGAATTATATTAATTTAAAAAAAAGCTACAACTGCAGTGAAACCTGCAACCTAGTGAACGGATATATTCGGTCGCGGCATTGGGAAGGATTAATTATTACTCTCTCTAAAATTTTATTATAAATTATTTATTATTTAATCCGAGCATTTTTCTGATTCAATTAGGCAAAAATTTATGTTTAAAAAATTCGGTGATAAAAGATTAAAAATTCCGTAAAAGACATGAAAAAAATAGACATTCTTTTAAAAAATAGACATTAAGGTTTTTCTCAAAAATATCGATCAGTTAAGTGGTTAAAGTTAAATTTGCGTAGAATTTGTAATAGTTAAGTGTCAAAAAGAGAAATTGTTTAACCGTTCTTATAACAGTTAAACTCTTCTAGCTAACTTCGTTAACGCACACTTAAAAAACTATAACAACAGCATTATTACATACATCATTTAATTTTGTCGCTCTCTGTCAAAGATTTCTCGCCAAATCCGCCAAATGCTAGAGATAGTAAAAAAATCTTTACCTAAATAACTCCTCTATTTAACTCTTAAGGCACTAAGGAGCAACAATCTGTAGGGTGAGCTTCCGCCTCCTTTCCCTTCACCGAGTAGCACTCTGGGGTAAATTATTTTACCCTGAAAACTCACTACAAAGTAATCACAATCACTTTACTTCAAGGATCACTTAAGGACTTTAGCCTGAAACTGTGCTCTTCCGCTAATTTCGTTTGCCTGCCTCTCCGAGTACATTGTTTTCTTGTTAAGGAGAGCGTTTCTGATAATATGGGAAAAAGGAAGGAAATTTCATTTTAACCAGCTTTAATGGTTACGAAAGTAACAGTACTTTCGGCTCTTATTGGTGTTAAGAAAGAGATTGAACAAGAAAGAGAAGTGTGGCGTCTTGCTTTGATTATAATATATTTTTTTTAAGTTTATGTGTTTCCTTTGCTAATTATCACAAATTAAAAAAAAAAGGACATTATCATTTTTAGAAAGAAGCCCTCGAAAAAAAAAATCAGTAGTCAAAGTGACTGTTATTTGTATCAGCAATAACTTTACCCATGTGAGTTATATTTGTGTTATATATACCCATGTGATATGAGGAATCGGCATTATTGGCATGAAATACAGATATTGGGGTGTTTAGGATCAGGAGGAGTAATTTTTTGCATTTTCAAAATAGTTATTTGTTTTACATTTTTTCTATTTGGAAAAGTGGTGTTTTTAGTGCATAGAAATAATTTTGACTCTTTATGAACGCCTCTTAAAACTTTTAATTCTCATAGCCGCTCTTTTTATTAATTTTTATGAATGGTTATAACTACCCCATCAAAAACTTACTAACACAAAAGTTTGGGGGTCATTAAGACCACTAGCAGGGAAATTATGACCAGTATGTTTCTTCTTTATACTTTCCTACACACATTTGTTTGGGGTACTTAAGACCATTAGAACACCAAACTGAAAATCCATTTATCAGAAATTTTGGTAGACTTTGTTCAAATTGCTATTTGGATCGCAAAAATGCTTCAGACTAGTGACAAAGAATATCTAAAATGAAAAATACATTATGAGGTTAATATCTAATCACGAAACAAATTTTTTATCGTACACAGTTTTCGGTCATAACTATCCCCACCTTACATTATATCAGATAATTGTGTTATGAAATATTTCAGAATTCAATTGCCGATATTTCCAATGTCAAGAAAAGGCCTATTTTTCTATAATAGTAATATTTCATTGCAAACATTTCCTATATAAAGTGGAGATTTAACTACCATTTCGTTAAATGAGGATTACTTTACCTAAAATATTCCCTTACTGGTCAATATAATCAAAATAAATTGTTTAAATTTGACTACAATGATTTAGCAGTACAAATCAATTGCAAAAAACAAAATCAAAATACAAAAAAACAGAAGAAATGCATTTTTATAAATAAATTAATGTTTAGCATATAGCCTGGATTTTTATGTGCATTATTTTTCAATCTGTTTAATTTCATAAAAAGATATTTAATGTAATAAATATGTATTTTTAACCATGCTTGATTAATAGTCATGATGCTTTTTAAAAAATTGTTTAACACTCGAAGTTTAGGTTATAAAAGTTTTATATCGATTAATTTGAAAGCAATAATCAAAAGAAAAAAAACCTCTTTTTATTTCTATTTCTTATCTTTTTTTCCATTTTAATTAAATACAGTAGACTCCCTCAAATCCGCACAGCTTGGGACCAGAGGTTTTGCGGATTTTAGAATTTTGTGGATTTCTGGTCATTGCTTTGTTTACATTAAAAAAATAATTTGAAGTAATTAATAATGAAATCAAAAGTATAATGAATGCATACAATATACTAAAATATTAAAAAAAGTAATAAACTAAAATAATAAAAATTTAGATATTTTTTATAATGATTAAAATACTAAAAGGAAAGGTAAAGTTAATAATCAATAATGTACAATTAAATATTCATTATAAAAGAGGAAATGTGTTTTTTCTAAATTATTCATTGAAACTTGCCTCATAAAGGTACATTACTAACTCACATCAGGATCATAAAATAATGAAACTTTATTTCAGGTTTAGCTAGACTTAATAACTAAAAAAGCTTGATTAATGCATAAATATATTTGGTAAATTTGTGATTACCAATGATATTAGCAATATCTTTATTTTTTCAGAAATAAATTATTCTTTCTTCATGAAAAAACATGAATTCAATAAACTTAACAAAAATTATAAATTAAAAAATGCATGGAATTGGTATAAAATTGAAAAAAATCAATTTTTGCACCTACATCTGAACTAAATGTTTCATTGTTTATATCCGTAAAATATTGCAGATTTTAGAGAGTTGTGGATTTTAGGAGTGCGGATTTGAGGGAGTCTACTGTAATATGATTAAAGAGAGAAATTGTTAAATAATATGATGTTTAAAAATTTTATATAAAAGTTTAGCATGATTGCAGCAATTTGCTTAGATTTTTGTTTTCTTTTGTTTTAAATTATGAGGATATTAAGGTGAACCTGTAAGTTTTTGCTATTTTTTTTCTTTGACGATTTGTTTCTTTGTAAGTGATTTTTTTAAATAAAAATATTCAAAGATTTCTGATATTTTTGTGATTTAAAGAATATTTCACCATGCTCATAAAATTACCGGTTTAGTAACTGATATAATATTTTACACAACTATACGAAATAAAATTTAACCCACCCATTCGCTATTCTTGTGACTATTCGAGCAAAGACTTTAAAAAGACTTTAAATTCTAAATTAAATTTCAAAAAGACTTTAAATTATTTTATTGTTAGGATAAAATCTGATGAATGATTTTTTTTTTTTTTTGCCCTGGGTATTTTAGAGATTTTAACATAATATTGTGAAAGATTTATACAGAAAAATATTGTTGTAGAGCTTTTTCTTCTTCTTAAAAAAAAAATAATAATAAGGATCGTTAAAAATAAATAAATAAATAAAATGGCAATATGTTTCTGAAAAGTATCGCTGTTGATTATTCTCTGTATGCCTTCGAAAAAGATTACAAAACTCTCAAAATGAAATGATATTTTAACATAATATTGTGAAACATACTTGAAAGCTTTTTGCTAAAAAGTATCGATACAGCTTTTTCTTGTGTATTTTTTAAAAAAGTTTCTAAAACACCAATTATTTATAGAACGCTATTTTAACATAATATTGTCAAACTCTGGAATTGTATCAATAATTTCGCATAATATTGGTACTGATGTTTTAAAGTGTCTTAATGAAAACTATCATTACTTATTATTTCACCGTGTGCCTCAGAAGAATGCAAAATACAGAAAATGCAATGATATTTTAGCATAATATTGGGATAAATAATAGAAAGTTTCTTATTGAAAAGTATTGTTTTTGAAAGTTTCACAGTACTCCTTAGAAGAATATTGCACAGCCCTAGAAATAGAACGATATTTTTGCATAATACTGGAATGCTTAAAAATTTCTTACTGGAAAATTCCAATGTTTATTTCATTGAGTACTTTAAAAAAACAATCAATTGCTGGAAATGTGTCAATAATTTAGCGTAATATTGTGATCGAAGTTTGTAAACATTTTGCTGGAAAATATCATTACTTATTATGTAACTGAGTACAGTAAAAGACGAATGTAAAAGGCAGAAAATATAACGATATTTTAGCATATTATTAAGATAGATGCTTGAAAATGTATTACTGATAAGTACTATTGTTGATTATTCCATTATGTACATTAGCAGAGGATTATAAGACACAAAAAATGTAAAGATGTTTAAGCATAAGATTGGAATAGCTACTTGAAAGTTTCTTATTGAAGAGTTTTGTTGTTGATTATTTCAGTGTATTCCTTAGCAGAAGATAGTAAAACACTAAAAATGGAACGATGTTTTACCATAATATTTGGGTAGATACTTGAAAAATTCGGTACTACTTGGTTATCCCGACGACCAAATCTGTCGCCAGACTATAAGATTAAATGCCAATAATGAATGACCGTGAATGTCACATTCAATGACATTAAATACGATACACGTATTTAAAACGTCATTAAGTGATTTTTATTTGTATTTTATTAATTTTCTACTAATTATTTGTTTTTCGATTTTTAAAATAAAAATTGTGTCAATATGTATAATTTGGTTATTAGTTTGGCGATTTGTATAATTTGGCAAAATTGGTCGACGGGAAAATCAAGTAATACCAAAATTCTTACTGTAAAGTATTGTTGTGCTTATTTCATAGAGTCGTATTATACTTATGTATTATTTAGAACAGGATTGTAAAATCCCCAAAATGGTCAAGGCATTTAAAATAGTTTATAAACAAGAGTTTTGTGTGTATGTTTTTATCTATGTTACAAAACGTTACATTATAATTTTTGTATACTTGCCTTTTGCATCATGGTATGTCACTTTCCACACTTTGTTTATTAATTTTAATAAAAGAAAAGAACTAATGCAATGCCATTAGCATATTTTTGCATTTTTATAATAACAATTAATATCCATAATACAGAAACAAATGCTGGTGTACCAAAACAAAATAATTAATTCCTCATTTATGTTAATAAAGACAGTTTTATAAAAATCTAATTCTGTGCTCTTATCTCTCCCTCTCTATTGTTTCTAAATAGGTCAAGATAATTAACAAATATCTGATGACAAATTTAGAATTCGCCATTCTTTAAATCAAGAACTGGAAACAAAGCACTCATAGTTGAAAACTGACATTCATCTGGTTAGATGATAAATAGGGTCGTTGTCTTCATATTTGAAACGAGATTGAATATCCGATAAGCAATATTAAAAAAATATATTTATTTTAGTTTTGTTTATTTGATAGGTCGTGACACAGTAGGATGTTATCTGTACTCTAAATTTACTTTTTGACAAAACGCTATATTGGTAAGACTATAAATATTTATTAATTTTTTGAGCTTTGTTTATAGCTTTTATTTACATTTTCTGAAAAATGAAGGTTTTATTGCAAAAATAATTTTAGGTCAAGTCTGTTAAATTATATACTTGTATAAATATTAATAACCCTATCCACATCTGGCCAACTTATACCTATTTGAACGGCGTCTGTTTTATAGAACGTTTTTCTATTTACTCGCTTAAAAATCCACTTTAAGATATAATTTTCTTTTCTGTCAATATTCTGTAGTTTTATTTTTTTATTATACTACTTATATAAAATCACTTTCTTTAATTTTTTTTTTTTTTTACATTATGATTTTGTAAACTTCAGTTTTTATGAAAGTTAGTTTTCTCTCTGTCATTATCTTCTTTTTAATATTACTATTTTATCTCCCCTATATAAAATTTGTTTACATTTAAAATTTTCATTTCAAAATTATTTGATACGAATTTTTTAAAATACATTCAATTTTGTCTTTGATAATAGATTTTAAGCATACTGGCTTAATAAAGGATGTTGGTTTAAAAAAAATACTTAAAAATTGGCAGATTTTAAGTTATACGGGGTACAATAATGTAGGATTAGACATTTATCAGGTATAGTGCCAAGTCATTCACCGGTGACTGACACTAAACTTTCCTTCTAAGCCACGTCAGTTACTGATAACAGACAGCATTGTGATTGCGTAATGATAATCTGATTTCGAAAACAAAACAGAAAGACAGACGAAATAGACTTGGCATTCAACGTGTTAATTCTCTTATGCTTTATCTTTAGAAAATTACTTATTGATTTACAGGAAGACAATCATTTTTTCGTTAATTTTATTTAAGAATTTTCTTTTATCCTCATATTATGTCATTTTTGTACTGCATATCTTCTAATAAAAATATCATTTTATTGTGTGATAATTAATTATACATTTTACACAATATTTCATAATTGAAAAAAATGTGTTCAAATTATTTTATTACAAACTCTATTTAGCTTTGGCCGTCTAGATAGTATGGAAATAATATAAACAATGGACAACAAAATATTAACTAAAGGGCTTTATATAAATTATGTCACACATTTTTCAATATTTTTGACTTCCCTCCCCCCTTTGTCACTAAATGTCATACTTCTCCTTACCCTCTCTCCCCCTTTTGTCACATGTCACGCTCTATAACATAAACATATACTTGCAATTAAGAAACAAAGCACTACGTTATAAATCCTATTTCAAATTTTAATTTTTAAACTTTAACTATGCATTAAGATTTGTGAGCATAACATAAAAAATAATTTGTGTATTTATTTTATATGAAACAATATTAAGGTTTATAATAAAAATTTAAATAATATACAATAATAATAAAATATTAATATGGAAGAGCAATTGAAAAGATTAGCATTTTGGAATTTGAAGTGGAATTTAATATTCTTTATATACATCTGGCTTTTAATCTTATTTTTACTTTATGAACACAAAATATTTTAATTTCAAAATTTAGTCTGCTGATTTTTCATGCTTTTATTTTAACCATAATGTGTCATGTCACATTTCTTCTTATGCCCTTCCACATCCCATCACAAAGATCAGTTTCACGACACCCCTCGTCCCTCGCCAAGCATGACACATTTGTGGAAGGTTCCTAATACCTTCATTATACCAGGGTTCATTTTTAAAAACTCCCCTTAAAATAATTACTAGTCTCCTAAAGTATTAGTTTCAATTATCTAAGATGTCATTTTGTTTGCAAAAAGCAATGGATGAGTATTTCTAGCATTACTTTTGCTCCGGTAGTGAAGAAGATATGAGGATTTGAGTTTAACATCTCACCTTATACAAAAAATCAAATTTTTTTTGAAATCGCGGAAATCCAATTGGTTTTCATTCTAAACCAGCAGGTTACACTGCTGGAAAAACAAAATTAAACTAATCCCTGTATCTGTTCGGTGCAAGTTTACCAGATTGATCGAGAAAACACTTTTTTTAAAAATTTTTGGATTATTCTAGTTTTGAAACTCACGTCTTTCTATGTTTCCATTTACAGCCCTGCTCGCATGATCATTCGGGTTAGACATTCATTTAAACTTTTACTCCTGAGTCGTATGTAACAGATGTACGTAATACAAAAACCCGAATCGAGTAATGGTTCTGGTTTGCAGAAAGTGTAAAGTATAATTTTTTATTAACAAATAGCGTTTGTAATGCATGTTTTACTTTCAATCGGCATAATTAGCTTTGTTAACGAGTAAAAGAGGTATAACTCATCGGATCTTAAAGGGTTTTCTGTATACATAAAAGCCGTTCTCTGTATGTATGTTCCTTACTGTGGTGGAGCTTGTTGAGCTTTAGCCATTCAGTAGGCCTCCCACCCTGTCTGATCCTGATCCTGTATGTTCCTTATATAAATCTTTAATTTTTGATGGATTTCCATGAAACTTGCTGTACATTTGAGTTAGAATAAGAAAATGCTCGCTATTAATTAAAAAAAAATCATCAGACCACTATTTATTTCTTTTTCTTTACCACCTTCCATAATTTAACATTATAGAAATATATCTCTCTAAATTTTCTTATAAATCATTTCTTTCCTTTTGCCAGACATCTAAAAAACTGCTCGGTGATTTTAAAAAATGATACCTCAATTAGTTTGTTTTATAAGCCTTTTATTACTACTAAATTGTAAATAAAACTGCTAGGCCATTTTGTTAATTTTCTTTTTTCGTATTGTCTTTAAAATAATGCATTATTCTGTAACACCTGCCCAAGAAAACGCACATTCTCATGTTTAAATTAAGGTATTTCACTACTGTTGTGTCTTGGTAACTTCATGTTTTCTTATTATATTTTTAATCTTTTATTGACGAGAATGCAAAAGCTCCATTATTGCGATTGCCAAATTATTAAATTTTACTTTATTTTACGTGAAACGCCCCTCATGTTTACACGGGCAAAGTCGGGTAATTCTGCTAGTATATATACTGTTGTAATTATGCAATCAGTCTTTTTATATGATAAATGATGTACCATATTTATGCTGTTATTTAAATAACTTTCAAGAGTATACTTAATTAATAAAACCTATAATAAAATTAATATCCCCCACGTAAATAATTATACCCCGATTCAATAAAACTTTAGACTTTTTTCGAAATCTGAAAGTTATAAGTTGCTAAGCATTCTTTTCTATTCGTGAGAAGTTAATAAATGTATTTTCTGGTGAAAATTAATTCCGTACCGATATCAGCGTTGTCCTACATGTTGTTCTTTGCTGTTTTCTAATTCATAGCACTATTCCAGTTAAACAAGAACATCAAATTTTTTTCATTGAGTGTGAGGCTTCTCTTTTAGAATTTCAATGAACTTAACGGTTAAAAGTGTGTGTTAAATCCTTCACGTTCTCGAATGCAATGTTTGCGTGCATGACACCTCTGCAGAGAAACTGTTCTTAGTCAAATTTCCGCCATCCTTGTCACGTGACAAAACTTTCCCAATTCGAACCCTTTTTTTAACCTACCTTGACTTCAAACGTTTTCTCCCTTCACCTTCAAGTTCATGAGTTCGGCGACCCCTTTTGTGTATTAATTTTTGCCACTTATTTGTTTATTTAGTAATGGCAACAAGTGTTCCGTGACTTCGTCAAGGTCGATGCCAAATGGGTCATGGAACGTTTTTTTTCCTGGGTGGGGATTGCACGTTCGATTTCTAAAATGCGCAGACAGACGATGTTTGGTTCATTACAACAAACGTATCCAAACTACAGATAAGTGAAAAGATGAGAAGTTTAAGTAAAAGTCAATCTACTAAGTCGAAAATTATTTCTAGAGGTTGAGTGCGCTTAACTATACGGTATCATTAATATAACCTTCGCACAATAAGCATATGCCTACACAGTTAAAAGAAAAGATAAAAGTAAAAAAATCTATTTCTTTTACAATGAAAATTTCCAGACTGGATGGCAGTAAAAAACTGCTTATTTTACGGAAATAATCTGTATTTACTGCAAGCTTTGTGTTATTCTAAATTATTTTGCTTGTAAATTATTAATAAATACAGGCTATTTCTCCAAAACAAATAGTTCTCCAATGAAGTTTTGCCTGACATTTTTTTTTCTCTTTATTAACCGATTTTTTTTTTCCTTTGCAGCATAAAGCAGGCAGATTTCGGGAAACCCCCCAAAGAAATTTGAGAGTTTTAAATTAAAAATGCGTATTTTCTTGAGTGAAAAGGACATAGTAACTAAAATTATATAAAACTATTTTCAATCAATGTATTTTTCCAATCATTCCAATAAAACTTCACTGCACGATTTTTTCTGTTTTTATGAAAAACATTATTTGAAATTTATACAATCAAAGTTCTATAATCCGCACACCCATAATCCACTGTTTTCTCATTGTTTTTCCATTTTTAATTTTTTTTTAATATCATTTTTGGATCACTAATTTGTAAATTTTTTAACTGTTTATTTCATTGTTTACATTCGTAAAATAACGTGAATTATAGAAAACAGTGGATTATGGGTGTGCGGATTATAGAACTTCGACTGTATATCGGTCTAAAATTCAGAAAAAAAGTAAAATAAAATTTTCAGTTAAAGTTTGATATTTTATGGCGTGTACCATGTATACATAAATAGGGTTTTTAAATATTGATTGCTATATTTTGCAATTAAATAGGCTTAAATTAATTAATTTTATCTGCTTAACACTCTGCAACTTTCTTTATATCAAGAGTTTTAAGTGTTCAATAAAAATAATAGAAGTATATTTTGCCCAGTAACTTCATCGAAAATTTTTTTGTTTCCCAAGAACAAATTCTATTTTTTATTTGTTTGTTTTATTTTTCTTTTTTTCTCGTCTAATACTGTCATCTGACATAGATAAAATAAATGTTATTCCATTATTTGGATTGTTCTTGATCAGTTGCATCTATCATATTGGCCAAATTCATGATATATTATGAGATTTATAGTGTGTTAGTTGCACATTGTGCAGTGAAAGGTTCAAACCTCTCATCTATGAGGATTGGGACAAAATCGTGTTAATGAAAATTTATATCATAAAGTAGGTATTTATAAATAAGGTTCTTTCGTAATTATATAAATGCGTAGTACATATAGTATGCCGTCTTATCCGTTCGTCTGTGCTCATATGACAGAGCAAAAATTGATCAACTGAATGGTTTGAAATTCAATGTATACAATCCTGGCACAATTTTGTGGAGTCTTTTCAAATTTTATGAAAATCGAATCAAAACCCAAAAAGATATTAATAACAAATTTCCTTTATTCTATTTACTTTTTCCATGCGTAATTAATTCACTCAGGCCTCATGCAGTTACTGATTCTATT
This sequence comes from Maratus speculifer, assembly GCA_964019185.1. Lineage (NCBI taxonomy): Eukaryota > Metazoa > Arthropoda > Arachnida > Araneae > Salticidae > Maratus > Maratus speculifer. Next base: position 273,907,089 of record OZ025298.1, read on the forward strand.
TTGATATGTGGTGATTATGTCCTCTTTAAGATGACAGAATCACATTATTTCTATTTTATTAAATTTAATATATGAAATCGTAATAAATTTTGTATTCGTGTAATTTTGTATTAGTGCGTGTCATGTACAATTTTTCCCAGTGGATTTAATGCGACTCTTTATGTATTCAAAATTAAAATATTCTGCATACTCCTTTTTAAATTTTAAAATCAGATTTAAATGTTGCAAAATCTTCGAACTGGCTAAGTTTTGGTCAAACCTTTTAGCAAACAAAAAAGTTATATATATATATATATATATATATATATATATGTGTGTGTGTGTGTGTGTGTGTGTGTGTGTGTGTGTGTGTGTTAAGTTTCGAAATTACAACAGTGGTAAAGAGGTTTTATAAAAATGCCATCTCTGGGATCCCGAAGTATTTTAACTGCTTATATAAGTATAGCTTGAAGTACATATAAAAAGAGTAATTATGTCTTGATAGTCAATCATAACTAAAGAACATATTTTTTGTGAATTACTCGTAAACATCATTGCTACTGTTCATAGAGCTTTATCTGATACATCGCCATTGTATATTCGTGAAATTACCAGGCACAGTATTGTGGCATAAATATTAGATCATACACACGTATACAGATTCTATCACGTGGTTGGCCGCGGTCTCCTTAAAAATTGTCATGCACCTATTGTCAGCTCACATCTACACCACTGATCAAACTCAGACTGTTTTCTGCAAAAAAATTTCTTTGATCATTTAAAAATACATCTTTCTTTTTAATTTTTTTTCTTTAAATTACTGATTATCCAATTTTTTATTATAGATTTTTAATAAATGCAACAGCATAAAAGATTCTACCACTATTTCTACAAAGTTTTTGCTTTTAAACTTTAACACATAAATGTTTTGCTGGGTTCTAATTAAATAGAATCATTAAATAAATATTTTTAAGGATTTACTAAAATTTTCCAAGGAAAAATCTGTCTCTTAAATTGTTTTCACATTTTTTTTTTTCAAATAAAATTTAAAATATTTTATTATTATTGCTTATATAACCTAAGAAGAAAATCAATAAATATTAATTACAAATATTACTTAAAGAAAATATAATTTTCTAGCATTACTTAGAATTTTTTTTAAGCCTTATAATATTGTATGATATATAAATTTAAAAAGCTGAACAAATTAATTTTATTATTGATTTATTGTTCCTAATAATTAAAAACGAAAAAATTAATAGCAAAATTTTAAATAAATTATAACTTTTTCCTAATTGGAAGAAGATTAGGAACAATAGTCAACATTTACAAAGGAAAAACAAACATTTAAAAAGGTTGAAAAATAATAATAAACATAATTCTTGCATTAGTTAAAATTGTATATTAGATACTGAAAAGAAGATTTTTAGTGTAATATTACTCAAGAAATTGCTTCACAAAGGAAAAACAGACAATTACGAAAACATAAATAAAGTTGAAAATTACCCGTGAAGCGTAGCAAATGAAGTGCATTCGTACGATAACGAAGTTTTAAAAATATTCAGATCTTGCTGTTATAGTAGACAGTATTTCGGATATAGTATTTCGAATATAGTATAGTGGAATACTTTTGTGTGGCCCTGTAATTTAATAATAAACATTCTTTGCATCACAGATTGTACAGAATGTATATTTTTATATATATACTTCATAAGCTCATGTCAATTCTATTATATTCAAAAGAGTTTAACATTTTTAAAATGTGCTTGAAACTATTTATTCCTATTAATCGTAATGTAATGGAGTACTTTTGATTGTCCTTCTAATTAAAGTACACATTCGATTTCCTTAAAATAAAAAAAGACTAGACAAAATTTATGAAAACAAATATATATATATATAACAAACATTATTTGTACATTATAAAAAAAGGTGTATATTAGATACTGAATTGAAAATTTTAAATGTAATATCACTCAAGAAATAGCTTCATGTTTTGAAGTGCATGTGAATATTCTTCTTGCGGCTATATTTATTTAGGGGAAAAATGAAAATATCGTATAGAAATTCCATCATGTAAGTTTGCATTGGATTTCAAATCGAATAGCCATTTCTCATAAAATTGAAATTTCTCATAAATCGAATTCAAAGCTTCGAGAGTTTGAAAGTCAGATTTTCTGGAATGACATCAGGAAAAAAAATTGAGATTCAAAAATAAATCAGAATGAGTTTTTTTTTTCTTTCTGAGATTCGCAACCTAATAGATTTAATGTAGTTTTTAATGCTATTTCACTAGGTATCTTTTTTCACTGGTGGAATAGTGAATAGAGATGCTTGCATAAAGTTGATTTAATTCGGAATGTGAATATTTTTACAAAAATTAAATAATCAAATTCAACAAGGATTTGCATAAAAAGTGTTTTTTTCTTTCTTTCTTTTTTTTTTTTTTTTTTGTTCCAAAAATGCTGCACATTTTAGTTAAGATAGTTAACAAATGTAAGGGAAAATGTCGATTTAAAAAGAAAATTGAATTGCTGTATTTTTTAAAATTCATATGTAATGAATTTAAAATGGTTTTCAATTTTTTCCTGTAAGTAATTAAATGCTTTTTATGATTTTTTATTACAAAATATATTTTATAATATTATTCTAATTCAAAAGTAAATTACTGTAAAACAACTGTCATCAAATTCAAAAATTATCTTTAAAAATGTTTCATTTTTAAAACATGCATGAAATTTCATATAAGTTAGTTAAAAATTGTAAACAAAAAGATACAATTTAAAAGAATACCGAAAAAAATTCTATTTTCAGATTATAGATCAAATCCAATTTAGCCACTAAACGAATTTGAGATGTATTCTTGCTCTTTAGGCAATAATTTGTTCGACGCTGTATCAAACTTATCGAAATATGTCCTACGTGGAAAATTTGATCAACAGATTGCACAAGTCTTCTAACCTTTTACACGAAACACTTTAAATCCCTTTGTCTTGAAATTCCTTTGGATACTGTTTTATGGATTCGATCCATTTCGATTTTGAACGCCTCATTTATATGCAGGTATGTATACATTCAACGGATATTAATGGTAAAGCAGACAAACATATGCAGTTTCACAGTTGCAGATTTTCAATAAGTCTTTGAGCATGCATTCATAAACATTCAGAATTTAAAAGAGTTTTTATAATATATATAGCTATTGCTTATTGTCGGTTAAACAAAATCATTACTTCTCTCCAGGGAACAAAATGGTCGGGATAAATTCTGTATTTACACTATGCTAAACATATTTCGCAAGTGTCCTTTCTGATCCAAGCGAAAATGAGTACATAAAAACGGCTTGAGGGATATAAAATTGTTTGGCGTTATTTATTTCACTTTGTCTACGGACTGCGCTATTACATCGAAGAAGTAATGCCATTTCTTTTCCTTTTCCATACTGAAAGATAAAATATTTATAAGTATAATAAATATTCTTTCTCTAGTTTTGTTACATTTATGTCATAAAGTAAGAGATGAAAATTAAACGCTAGGCTTTGGGGGATTGTATATGTATTGAAAAATGTTAAGTTTCTTCTTCATCTTTTTGGGACAGAAACATTTAAAATATCAAAGTTTAAATGAAGCAGTAAACTTCTAACACGCCAAAAAAGTTTATTTTAAATTTTTATGTTAAATAAAAGCTACTTTTGTTTTGAACATTTTGTTATGAGTTATCATACAAAAAAAATCCCACACATTTAATGTGTTTTTCGCTAAACTTTTTGGTCCGATGGTATTTTCACGTAACATTAAAAAAAATTTGAAACAACATTTATTTAATGGGTTTTTTAATAAAAGTAGATTTTTCTTTCAATAAAAAATGTTTTGTTCCTTCGCATTCAAAAACTCTTGTAAAACAGTCAAAGATAAAAGCATTTTTATACAAGTTGTTTGTTCAACCATTTACATAAGTGTAGTTTTTCTCTTATTAAAAATTTTTCATTTCAAAAGCCTTTCGATTTACATATTCGATCACAGTATACACTATCTACCAATAAGTATTTGGAAACTTTCAAATTTTGACATTTTGTCAAATATTTAAAAATGTACTTGTCGGATTCTTCTGAAACTTCAGGATTATGAAGATTATATCTGACCTCATATTTATCAACACCCATTTGATAAGCAGGGCAATTAGGGGGCCGACAAAAAATTAAAGAATAACAGAAATATTTGGGATCACCCTGTACATGAAAATGCAAGAAACGATTTTTCGCTGCAGAATACAAATATGTGGATACTGCACAACATGTACACTGATTTTTGTAAGAATAGCATGTATATTCATGGAGAAAGAGTGATTTTTTTAAAAAAAATTCAAATATTCTGGTATGTTTATATCATGCAGAATTTTTGACCAAATTTAACGCAAATTTCAGAAATACTGGCAAAATCTATTAGAAAAAATATAGCGCAATTGGAATATAAATATATTAAATATTTTATGAAATATGAGTAGTTTTATGAAATAATTTTTATATGTGCATGCACGAACGATAAAAACGATTCTTTTACATCATCTAATAATCAATTCTATGGAGTAACTTATAAAAAAAATCTAATCAAATATCGTGAAAATTAAAAAAGATATCATTATTATAAGTAAGCTGTTTTTACATTGCTCTCTAAAAACGGCTGAATGATAAGGGATTTTCCACAAATTGACATTTTTTATTAACTGACTTTTAGGAAAAAATTAGTATTTAATGTATACAATATCTAATACAACATTTCTGTTAATAAGTATCTTGACATCTGTGATAGAAAAGAATAAAAGCTCTTTTCTTTTTCTATCACAGGTATCAAGATACTTATTAGCAGCAACTTTCCATATAGGGTTATGATAACCCTATATGGAAAGTTGTAGCTACACTTTAAATGCTACACTTTAAATGCGTTATTGTGTTGTTGGTGGTGAGATATGTCATTTTTTTGTGAAGTAATGAATTTTTAAATAATATTCTCTTAGTGTTGTAGAGTGTATCATAACCTATGCCTGATGGCACCGAAATGTTCACAATTCAAGTCGTTTGTTAAGTTTTGATTTTTTAAACTGTTTGAAAGTAAGCTGTTTTGTAAAAAGTTTAAATCTAGCTAAATAATGCTAATCTAATTAATATTTCGTAGCATCTTTTAAAACTTGTTGCACTTGGATATTTTTTAACAGTGTTAACTCTTCGAATAATCATACAAATGTCTCTGTGTTCGAGAATATAAGGTTACTTGATGTAAAGGAATTCTAGTCTAATTTCGGTTCTATTTAACTACAATAGTCAAAAATCTATCAGAAAAATTCGGTTTACTTAAACGGCTTTTATCAATTAAAGTTTCAAATTCTAGTACGTTCATCTTTTACCAGATATGTTATATGTATATTTTTGTATTAATTCTGCTAAAATAATTTTATTATTTTTCACATAATTTTTTAAAATGTTTAAATTTTGCACATAGATGTTTAAGAAATATATATTTGTAAATTAAATTAATTATCACGTATAAATAAGTATATAAAAAAACGTTAACAAATCATTATAATAAAATACCCCCTTGATGTTTCGAGCTACTTGGGAAATAAAAAAAGCACGACCTGAGGGGAACGGTATAACGTGGAGGTCAAAAAGAGTATTTATAAATGGAAAATAAAGAGTCCTAAATTAAACTGCTAGACTTTCATTTTAAAACTTGTTCAAATAGCTATCAGCTCAACACAAAAGATATGTAAAACGTTTAAAATGTAGTAACATATTTTTATTTACATTTAATAGTTTTTTATTTTAACAATCCTGAAATTTTCATTCATCATTTCCTTCCGTTATTGTCTTACATTGAAAATGAAAGAACAAAAACTAACTAATTTCATTTTAATTTTACAATTAGATTGCAACGTTTGGAAAGTTCCATGTTCTTTTTCCAGAAACTAAATAGCTTCGACCATCGGAGCTACTAAATGCTCGTTAGATTCTTATTCTTCAAAGTTCTCTTCTTCGCCCATAAAACTTATAACTCTTTGAACTGCAGAAATATTTTTTTGCGTTTTCATATTTTGAAGTATGGATTGATATCGTCAAGATGTATTCATTCATTGATATCGGTTACAAAAATTTCCATTTCTTAGTAATTGCGAATTTAAAAGATGCGATGTAAAATTTCCGAATATTTATTGGGGGATAAATATAAACAAGCTGGAAATTGCACGTCAAACGTACCAAATGAATTGCGTTCGTAGTATAATAATTTTTTTTTAAATATTCGGATCTTGATGTAATCGTATACAGTACATCGCATATAGTATAGTGGCCGAAATATCTTGTGTGTCATATAATTACTATCTGCTTTCTATTATACATAAAGTACATTGTTGTAAACCTCAGCAACGTATATTAATTTCATAAAATGTGAAATAGTTTAATATAATTACAACGCTCCGAACAGTGCTTCCCCGTATACCATTGTGTAATAGTGTTTGCTTTTTTTGTGTGGCCCTGTAATGAATAACAAATATTCTTTGCACCACAGATTGTTCAGAATGTATTTTTTAGTTCATACTTCAGAGATGTATATCAGCTCTATTTATATCCAAATGAGTATGACATCATTAAAATGCACTTGAAACTACCTTTTTCCTTGACTACCGAATACTTTTGATTGTTCCTGTAATTAAACTAGACATCCGATTTCCATAAAATTTGAAACGACTCGACAAAATTATACTATAATTTTGTATTTTAAATTGTTGGGTAGTTTTTACTCTGTTATATGCGGGAAGACGGACGGACGGCCTGAAAGACGACTATAGGTGCTACGTATTTATACAATCCCGAACGCACACACACACACAAAAAAAAGAATAGCTTAATCACAGATAGGCGCCTAAGTCGCGATGTAACGAAGGACTACTATATATGAACAGTGTACTTTTGTATAAAAACTTTTCTCATCTGTCTGAACATCTTAATTACTTCACTTCATTTGTAATCCTATTCTTATAAGTTGTAATCACGTTTTACCCTCGCATTGTAATTTCGGTATATAAAAAATTACGTCCACATTTCGAAATATTTATACAGTCCCTCTAATCCTAATGTCAGATTAGAAGAAAGAAATAACGCAATAAATAAACGCTGCAGTACACATTTTTAATTCATTTTTTTCCAATTTCGTTTCTCCGAGAAAATATAATGAATATTAAATACAAAAATACTATTCCCTCATTCTAATACCAGCAATCTTGAAAGTACGTCATTGCGTTATTCAGAATTTTTTTCTATTTATTTTTTCCTTAAAAAAAAATCCATTAGGGAGATAGTAGGATATTTTTAGAATGGAAAATTTTTCATCGCAACTTGCTTGGAATTTATAATAAGGAACTTTGTGTTATTACTTTTCATTTTGAGATGCTTTAAAATGTTAGGTTTTCTATTCTTCCAAATTTTTTTCAGCAAGTAATTTTTTCTTAATGTTTATGCTAAAATATAGTTCTATTAATATTTCTTATGATACACTAAGAATCTGCTTTTGAAATTTCAACGCTTGTTTAAATTGTTCTTAAATTACAGCAATGAGATAGTATTGTGTTTTACATTTCCATAATGAGATACTTTTAAATTATGATAGTAATGTGGCACCGAAGTTTTTATAAAAATTGTTATCAATACAATGTATAACATTTTCAGTGTTCAATTAGAAATTATATTTGAGTTGAATTTTAAAGATTTCTTACAATTTTGTACAATTTTAAATATTCATTATCTTTATTTTACATATTGTTAAAGGAATAATTAATAAAGTTATTGTAAACTTTTTATTTATTAGGATAAGATTCTCGAATATATTTTTAAGATAGAAAATTAATTTATAAGGAACACTATATTATTTTCAGTTTCAGGTACTTTAAATTATTGGACAATTATAATTTTTTCTTTGAGAAAGCATAATTTTGTTTCACTGTCTTCCAAATAATTCTTATGGCATTTCCTTATATATTTTCACGCTTCTTACCCTTTTCCCAGTGCATCGAACATGCAGTCAGAATTTCTTTGCTTCACTTTACGCCATCCATCCCAACGTCCTAATTAACAAATTAACATGATTTGGTTCCAGTTTTGTTTAATTTGTATTTGATAATTGCATTTCTATTTATATATTTAAATGTATACATATATGTGTGCGCATATATATTATACACACGCATTTTTAAATATATTCGATGTTTAATAAAATTAATAACAATAACTAATTATTGAATTTATATCCCTTTTTGATCCATTTTTATATACTTTTAATTATACACACTTTTAAATTGAATAATTAAAAGGTTAATCAATTAAGGTATGTTAATTACAAATTTACAGGCAGAGATTATAATTTAATCTGATTAAATATTTTGGTAATGAAACTTTTCTGTGACTAAACAAAATGTGATTTTGAATTATATTTTAGATAAAGGGATTTCTATGTTTAATTCGGCGATATTTAATTAAAAAACAACTTTCACAGTTTTCCAAATTTGTATGTTTGTATTTGTTATTTGTAATGTAACTTTATACTTTAAATTGTTCTTTTATTTTAATATAGTATAGTATTAATCGATGATATCATTTAAAAACCTAATATTTGAAGCAGACGTGTAAAAACTCTTTTGGGAATGTAGCAACAATAACTAATTCTATACTTTTTCACTGTAAAATAACATTTACTTTCGTTATTAATTATTATAATTTTATCCATTTTTTTCTACATTTTTTGTTATATTTTTATTACATGTCTTTTTAGATTAAATAATTAATAATATTAAATAAAATTATAATTAAAGTTTTAATCAAGGTAGATTTTCTATGAGTGAGTAAATTAAGATTTAAAAATATGTTTTACATAAGTTTTATGTACAATATAAGACATATTTTTAAAACATCTTTCACTCTTTTAAAAGTATGATCGTTTCATTTTAGTATAGTAAAATAGTCATCAAATGAGATTATTTAAAAACCTTATACAATAATTGATCTCGAAGCAAACATACGAAGACTCTCCTCGGAATGTAGTGGTAATAAATAATCCTATAACTTTTTCTCGGTAAAATAAACATTTACCTTCGTTTATTAAATATTTATTTCGTTATTAGCTTCAGTGCATGGGAACTTATTGGGTTTCACCGAAGGGTTCTTTGGTTATTCGATTTCTTCTTAGAAAAATCTCTTGTTTTTGTTTTCAGGATTCAATAATATTATGAGAAATTCGTATTTTAAAACAGCATCCAATATTTCCAATAGGATATATTCGTCATTTTCTACGTATGTTTTAGTACACAGATAAATAGGAAAGAAAAAGTTTGAAAGCAGTGGTGAGTAGCGTACACATTATTGGTGACGGTTGCTAGCAAAACTTCACCAGATATCGATTTATCAGATTTTCGGTGTATTAATTTAAAGATATCAGTAACATAAAAATATCTGTTTCATATTAATGTTTCCAATATATTGCTAGTTTTTCATCTTTAATTAATCTTTGAAGGCTTAGAAATATAAATACACGTTACCTGTCGGAGAAAATTAGGAAATCTATTTCCTTTTAAGATTTTTGTGAATACATATTTTTTTTTTAAATATGCATATATTTTTCGCAATCAAATACGAACAGTTTATTATTATTTGCACGACACGCACATATATACAAACACACGCGCAGACACACACAAATATATATATATATATATATATATATATATATATATATATATATATATATATATATATATATATATATATATATATATATATATATATATATATATATGTATGTATGTATGTATGTATATCGATATAAATATTTTATCATTGGTATTTAAATGTATACTGTGTTTTATTCCTCTCTGCTAGTTAGTACCTTGGGGAAGAGCGACCGGTATATGTTAATCTTAAGTTACTCAGAATCCTTCATTAATTGTCACTATAGTTATTTTTTATTATTAAGTTTACCTTATTTAATCGGGACATTTTCGCAATTCAACTACGGAAAATTTTCTGTTTTGAAAATTAGGTAAAAGATTGAAAATTAAGCAAGGTGTTCTCATCACGAAAGGGGTAATAAAATTCTTAATTAATTTCTTTCTAGTTAAATTTTTGAATCAAAAATAAATGATTAAAAGAAACACAATTAAAAAGTAAATTGCTATTGAAAGAAAATTTGAAAAGTAAATATATTGTTATATATCATAAAATACATGTTATATATCATAAATTATTGTAAAAAACATACAATAAATTTTCAGGAATTGGAAGAATAAAAAATAACTATTTAATAAAAAGAGCTATATATTTGGTGGTAAACGCTATGCAATTGCCATAAATTACGAAAAAACCCTCAACAAAATTGCGAAATAATGTTCTCAAAAACGCACTTTAAATATTTCATCAGATTTTCCTCCCATATGAACGAAGGGTATGTATAATTTTCATAATTTATACTCATTAATACGCTCTCAACTTCGTACATGCACGATAAAAATAAGACTTAATTGCAGTGGACGGGGGGAGGGTATTAAAAAAACGTACGTCCTTGCAACAAATTAGAATTCAAAGCAAAAGAGAGGCAGTTCTTCATTCGAAATTGCTGCTTACATGCGAAGCAGACGAAGTTAATCGTTCGAAAAATATATATATAAATAAAATACCAGTTAAACGGCTCTGTTCTTTCGTTATTTTTATCTGTGAAAAATATTGCTGGCATTAAAAAATTTTGCCATTATCGTATAACCCTGCATAATGGCAGAAGAAAAATTATGAAGAGCGATTAATATTTTGTTTTTGCGAATGGCAACGATTAGAATGCTGTGTTTTATTTATTGATGTCATTATGAAATCTTGATTGACAAACGTAGCGTGATAAAGTTATTTGCTTAATTTTCATTGCTGTGCTAATATCATTTGGAAAATTGTCAATGAAATAACGTTCAAAAAATAAAACTGATAATGGCGAATACGTGTATTCTGGGATATATGAGTTTATTAGCATAATATTGGTATATTTGACTCAAGTGATAGTGCAAGTAATTAATAAGAAGAACAAAATATTTTATCTTTCAATATTCACTTATGTTTATTTATTATTCATTTATGTTTATTTATATACGCTTTCGAACTTAATAAAAATGGACACGCATCTGTATATATATACTAAAAAATACATTCTGTGCATTTTGCGGTGTAAAGAATATTTGTTATTAATTTAGCGGGCCACCCTAAAGTATTCCATTACATAATGGTATAGGAGAAAACATTACTTGAAGTGCGTTTTAATGTTATTAAACTATTTTATATTTTTTTGAAATTGATATACGTTGCTGAAGTTCATTACAAGTTGATTCCTGAATAATAGAAAGCAGACAGTATTTACTGGGAATATAAAAGATTTCGGCCACTGTACTGTATCCGAAGTACTGTTAACCATTATACCAAGATCTGATTTTTTTTTTTTAAACTTTGTTTTAGTATGAACGCACCTCATTTGCTACGCTTGACGTACAGTTTACAACTTGTTAGATCTAAATAGCAGCTTATTAACTCATGAATAGACAGGATGTCCAAGAAGATATTATCTTTATAAGAAGTTTACTCCCGCGCTTTCCGGGTTACAGAAAACAGGTGAAAAACCTGTGTACTGTATATACTGCTGTATAGGTCGAGGACTTTTAGACAAGATTTGGGAATTAAAAATGGGGGGGGGGGGTCGACTTGTACACGAGGTAATAGAAAAAATATTTTTTGGCGAATAGGCAAAACAATAGGAAACAATACCTTTGTAACCCTCTCTTCAATTTTGAATAATACTGTAATATATGTGGTGGCACAATACTTAGTACTAAAAATTAAATAAAAAGATATTTTTAAAAAATCTTCCAAAACAACCTATTTTTGTAATTTTTTTAAAATTAACTTTAAAAAAACTCTACTACTTTTACAGATATGACTATTTTTGCTACGATTTTTTCCCCTCATTCATTAGCACATACTACATAAAATACCTGTATGGATTTTTAGATGTAATTTCAGTTTGCTTTTTTTCATTGACTCGTGTATAATTCGATCGCCCCGCCCCAATTTGCTTGTCAAAAATTGTCAGAAATTTCTTAACTTGTACGCAATTATGAACTGAATTATTTATATACTGTAATTATGAATATTATATTCTTACAAATATTATGCCTATACATATAATTTGTATGTTTACATCTTATCAAATATTTACAAAAAAAAAAAAAAAAAAAAAGAAAGAAAGAAAAAAGATGAAGAATTTTAAATTGATTTTACCAACAAATTTTAGAAAGCAAAAATTCAGGCAAAAATGGGTTACGTTATCGATTCAGATAAATCAGGCATTTCTGGTGATAGTAAGAATGTTAATGAACTTGGCAGTGATTCTGAAGAAAATAAACTTTATGACGATTCAGATGGTGAATCTGATGGCACCAGTGATGAAGGTCGTGTATTTCATGAATTTCTAAGATGTAAAACAAACATTAAGGAACAAAACTCCAAACGCGTATTCAAAACAATGGTATTCTATAAGTGTGAATATCTTCTAAAACATATATATATATATATATATATATATATATATTTCACCTATATCAAGGATAAAAATTAAAGCCTTTTTAAAAACTTAAAATTTAAAAGTTTAAAGTTCCAATTAATATTTTTAACTTTAATTCTTAAACTTAAAGCTATTTTGCGACTGGTAACTTTCTTTCCCAGCCTAACATTTATTACTTTCAGAGATCATTTTTGGATGTTCTTTAAGATTAAAAATGCTTAGGTAAGCGCAGTTCTTAATTTGTAGGATCAGCATGCAGCCCTGGACAACCGCGCCTAAATTACGTCAGATTGCCCAGATATTTCTTAACCAATTAAATTAAATGTTCCTCCCTAATTCACAACTCTGCCCTCTGCTGGAAAACATTACAATCCCTGACATATTAGCAAGAACACGCGCGAAAAACGAGAGATTTTGCAGATTTGAAAATGCCTGCAGCACCTACGGCAATGTAAATCTCCATAATACACGTAAACGGCTCGGGCAATCTCCGACCGGACTCGCGGTTCCATCTGTAAGCTGAGCGACGAAATAAAAAGAGTTCGAACCAACAAGAGGTTCCCGAGTCCAACTTATTATGCCACGACTACAACACCCGAAGTCGTTACATATATATATATATATTTCACCTATATCAGTATTTCATTAATTTGTATGGTGTAAAACAAACATTAAGGGACAAAACTGTTAGATAATTGCTTCTTTTGTATCAAAATCTGCCGCCAGATGGTAGCACCAGACATTCTTCTGTTTTCCCTGGAACAGAACTTTTTAGAACAGTTAGTTTAAAATGTGACTCAAGTGGTAGAAGACAGCAAAATGTTGTCAGGGATTAAAAATCCATTAATAACAACTTTATTCCAAAAGAATAATAACTATTTATCAAGAACTGCTTCAAACTGAAGCCTGTATACGTTTCAAAGTCATTTTTCTTTATTTGTTGTGTTTTCTGTAAATATTGTGAAGACTGTGCATCTGTCCTTTTGTTTTGTGAAATATTCCAAGTATTTGTTCATCATTATTCTACTTTATTTCTTCAAATAAATGTGTGTCAACTAAAAGGTAAAGCTTTTAATTCTTTTTTATTATTGAGGAATTCACTTATTCACGCCTTATGGAAAACATTCCAACAAAAACTCCAAAAATATAATCTAAACCTCTAAATGTTTAGAACGTAATATTTCTTTCACTAAGCTCCTGAAGTAACAGCAATATTTAAGCTAATATAATTCTGTTGATTTAATGAATTTTGAATACATTTTAGAATTATTAATACTACTCTTAAGGATTACATTCATATTTGTAATCAAGTTTTTTTTTATAATGTTGAAAGAATCATATTTTGTGAGCATTTAAAACAAAATGAGAGAAAACAACATTACAGTTTTACCCATTTACAAGACGCTCAGAAGGCTAAACATTGATATATATATATATATATATATATATATATATATATATATATATATATATATATATATATATATATATATATATATATATATATATATATATATATATACCATTAATTTGTAAGGTGTAAAACAAACTTTAAGGAACAAAACTCCAAACATGTAATTAAAACATTGATATTCTACAAATGTGAATATCTTCTAAAACATCTATTTTTTTTCGCCTGAAACATACAACTATTTGCATATTTTATTTTAAAATCTAATAATTTTTTGCTTTCTACAATTAGAAAAATAGATACCTTCTTTATCTTTGTTATTTACTGTATTTTTGATAGTTTTCATAAATATTAAATGATATTAAGAGGTTAAATAACAGTTGTGAAAACATGACGCTAAAGCCAAACGTGACGTTCACAAATGATGTCACGTTAGGAGGGAAGACGGGGAGGGGTTCGTGAAATTGTGATAGCACATATTTTGGAATCACATATTTTGGTTAAAATAAAAACATTAAAAAATTAGTAGATTAAATTTTGAAGGTATATTTATTTGAAGGTATATTATTGTGTATCATAAAGAATAGATAAATTTTAAAGACAGTTATATTAAATTACATTTCTAATTCCAAAATATTATTGTTTTTAACTGCTCTTTCATATTAATATTTTATCACTATTGTATATTAATTAAATTGTTTGCTGAAAACCTTAATTTTGTTCCATACAAAATGAGTACACTTACTTTTTTATTGTTATAGATACAGATGTCATTACAATACATAGTTAAAATTTAAAAAAAAAAAAAAAAATTTGAAATATGATCTATAACATGTAGCTATATCTCGAATTGCAATCATATGCGACAATATAGCGTGACATGCGACTAAGGCGAGGGACAGGGATATGGTGAAGTGTGACATTTTCTGCTAAAGGGGGGAGGGGATCAAAAATATTGAAAAAAATGTGATATCATTTATAGACAGCCCCAAAGGGGGAGAACAGGCGAATGTGACAATATGTAACGTAGAGGGGAGGATTAGAAAACCACAAAATTTGCATTATATAATTTATAGATAATCCCTGAAAGAGGTTATTGAAAAAAATTATAACAATAATCATATTTGAAATGTAACAAATCCTACTTAATTATTGGCTTTATAGCAGATAATAATGTAAGTTGCCGTATTTTAATATCCAAAAGTCCATTTTTCATTCTTCATAAAACATGTTCTTTCAAATTCGCTATTCCAACATTTTTTTTTATATTTATTTCATCTTGATTACCTTGAAATATAAGCAAACCAAAAGCTATTTTAAACGCCTACGGTGGCAACAGTTGCTGACCTTGCATCGATTATTAAAAGAAAATTCTAGCTGCTTTCATTGTTATTCAAACGATAAAAAAAATCCCTCTGTTTTCTAACATGGATCATGTTTGATAGACTGTTAGAAGAGAATGCCAATAAAGAAAAATAATTCTAGAACAGTTTCTATGATATTATTAAAGATTTGAAGAGCTTTTGCTTAAAATACATCACACCAATTATCTACTTTTTATTATCGATAACACATATTATCAATAACATATATATTAAAACACATTTATAGTTATACTTTAGATATTAAGAATTTTTTATAGCATAAAACACAAAAAAATTGGTCTTGTTGTTCGATTTTCTAAAGTTTTTATGATAAAATTCATATTTCTTTAAAGTTAATAAAAGCTAAAATGTATTTTCAAGTATTTAAAAAAATCTTTTTTTATGAATCTTCTTTTTCATTGAATATGAAAGAATCCAAATAAAGCAAAACTCTGCTTTCATACATTCATTATAATAATAATAAAAAAAAACTGAATGTTCAGAAGTACTTTAAGACTAGTGCTATACAGCATTCATTTGGTTGCACTTATTTCGAAATTAGTTAAAATTTCGTCATTAAAAAATATTTTTAAAAATTCATTAAAATATTCACGCATTTAATTTGTAAGCACTTTTCATCTTTGGTTGAAGGGCTTAAAAAGTAAACATTAAAACTCATTGACTTATTTGAAATATTATTGTCTTATTGTACTTTAGCGAAACAGCAAGATATCGCTTTCTTTGAACTTTATGTGCACCATTATTAAATTTAATAAATTTTCCATATCATGTGTTAACAAAAGTTACACCATTTTGCTAAGAGATCTTGTATAAATACACACATCGCTTTATCGAAGTCAAAAGAGTCAATATTCTGTTTCCTGTTTCCCCATAATAAGGCCTCCCAGAGATAATAATATTTTTGTTTGCTTCATAGCTTTATTGCACACCGCCTGTTGCTATTTTCGAGTTCACCCATGTTAGTTTTACTTCGTGATCAAACATTTTTTTCCTCTTTTTTATCAACATGTGACGTTTCTTTTCTAGCATATTGTCCCTCTACAAAAATGAAAGTAATTGTTTGTATTGCATTTGTATTTGCGCAGTTATTGCAGGTTTTATTACTTTTTGGGACAATGATTTTCATTCTTTTTAGTTTAGTGGCACAGTTTGAATTTAATAAGAATTTTGGTTGCGTATCATGATTTCGAAAGTTAAAATTTACGTAAATCATAAATATTTTATATTTTTCGTTTAAAAAAATAGAGTACCAAATATATCAAAATAGCTGAGCAGTGTTAAAATTTATTAATAATAATTTTGCATATAAGTCAGATGTTTCTTGATCTATGAAAATATGTTGCAATAGCGTGCAAAAACATACAATAACCTATTCCGAGTTGCCAAATGTTTCCAAAAAGTGTTCTTTATATTTCGAAATCTCAGAAACTAATACATTTTTAAGATTCAAAAAAGTTTTCATAAAAACAAAATTTCATTTGCAGCTATTGATTTTCGGGAATGTTTCCGAGTACTTATGTAGTGTATTAATCAGTTTTTACAAGTGGAATGTTACTTTTCAGGATGCTGTTTATTCTGAAATAATGCCATCATCTTATACTATGTTTTAATAAAAGAGTTTATGATATGTTTGATTCACTTTAAAAATGTTGCTAAGTACAGTCATTGGAAGGAAGCATTGTTATACAGTCTTATTATGTTGGGAAAGAGAATCTATTTCTGAAATATTTCAGTATGCTGTTCATCTCAAATAAAAATTAAGTTCTGCCAACATTTGCTTGAACCTGACAAATTTTTAAAGCTTT
Source organism: Maratus speculifer (assembly GCA_964019185.1). Taxonomy (NCBI): domain Eukaryota; kingdom Metazoa; phylum Arthropoda; class Arachnida; order Araneae; family Salticidae; genus Maratus; species Maratus speculifer. The sequence goes on from OZ025298.1 coordinate 273,924,302, forward strand.
AGTTGGGCTATGGAGGCTGCTTCGTTAATCTTTATTACTTGTATTTGTTAAAGTAAAACACAGTACACTTATTATATATAGAAAGAGTTGCTGATTTTATGTATGGTAGGTGTAGTATAAGATATATATATAAGTAAAGCATGTTTTTAAGATGATGAATAGATTGTTAATCGATTAATTTACTGTTATCTCCTAACGTTTGATGTAAGAACATGGCGAAAAATATTATTACCTTTTCATAAAGTACAAGTACTTAGTATCACAAATGAAATTACATTTGCATAAAGTTGCTACTCAAAACGTTATCGATCCATCAACTATTATAATCATATAAAAGATAAAATTAAAATATCATAAAATTTGTCAAAAACTTTTACAGCAAAACCGCTAAATAACGGACATCTCGAGAGTGGAGAAACTGTTCGCTATTTGGAGATGTTCGCAATTGTGAAAACCTCAGAGATTCAACATTTGCTAAGAAATACTAAATGTTTCATTAATTGACTTTTATACGTCCTAAAATCTTTATTGTGTAATTCATCAGAAATTAAAATTATTTTTTAAGCAATACAAATGAAATAAAATTATGCATATATTTCTCTAATGGCTTATTACATTCTTATGGAAAATATATGTTATTTTACGCGCATTTAAAACGAAAGAGAAAATGATGTTTGTATTTGTATTATGGAATTCTGCGGATAAAAAACTTTGTACTTCTTGAGACTAGTCAGTAGAAAATCCGAAATATTTCAAAGTGGGTCGTTTTCTTTCTCGGTCTTGGGAAGTGTTGAATCCACACAATTTTATCCGGGAGAGATTTCAGTGCCTCCGGGACCGGGGGGGGGAGCATTATAAAATTCCGGGGAGGGGAATTTCTATGTTCTGTTGGAATGTTCCTACCATATGACCGCCTGAATTCAACACTGACTGTGGGAAGAAGGGAGTTCTTCAGACTTACCTCTACCTGTGTAACCCCATCTGTGATCATAAACTTTGTGACACATTGCTCCAATAAATTTAAAGGCTTTTCACTTTTTTTTTTCTCGTTGAAAAATGATTTTTCATCCTTTATCGCCAAAATTGCTGTCCGCTATTTGGAATGTCCATTATTCAGGGGTTAAACATACAAAATTTAGGTTTTGGGAGTGAAGATTGAAAAAATGTCCATTAAATACAGGTGTCCGTTATTCGGAAGTGTCCTTCATGGATATGCTGTATTAAGGAATGATGATCACAAACTTAATTTATTTTGAAGTACCACAATACGCTCATGTATATTTTTCTTATGTGTTCCTTATTTTGAAGTCTCACATCTCATCTTTCCACAATAAAGAAGCCACCAGGTTTCCCGCTTAAATTTGCGGAAATACTTAACTATCTTTGCATTATTCAAAAAAACTTTTGAGTTGTTTTTCAAGAATATGTAATAATATTTTTTGGCTTGTTTTTACATTGAAATTTATGCGACAAAGAATCCCAGGCATTGATTTATGGAATCCCTGTATATAAGATTAATACAAAGCAGGTAACACATGCGTGAATATGGAATACCATATTAAATACGGAATATACAACGTGAAAGTAACATAAAAATAAGAAAAATTTTATTATGTACTACCCTTGTGCATAAATGAAGTTTATAGTAAAAGAAGCAATTATTATTATATTTAAATATTCTTTTTTCTATTTTTTCTGAAACTTTAATCGTCAAAATATATCATTTTACATTTTCCCCCACTTTATTTTGAACAAGCTATCTTACGTACCGAGAATATCACAAACTTTCTCCAGATTCCTCAAGAAAAGGTCAAAGACCACAAAAATAATAAATCTTTATTTTTTTTTCCTTATATTAAAAATAAATTAGAGTTCTAAATAAGTGGGTTATTGGCATATTTAGCTCGGAGTGTGAAATAACCTTGAAGATTTACAGGAAACATCGGTGGACGACTTACATAATTTTGATGTGCAAAAATCCATCTTGTGATCCTTGGAAAGTGCTACTTGCATCAGTAACTGCAATTTCTATTTTAGAAAACGATTAATAAAAGGTTTTTACAAAGTGCATTGACTTTATCCATTGCCTCGAATATTGTCAAAATGAATGCTGTATTATTTAGATGCAATCGATTTGTTGTCTCGAGATTTTTAAAAAATTATCACGTGAGAAAGAATTTGTGTTGTTTAGTGAAATAGTAGATATGTTTCGAATTAATAAGTTTGTTTTTGATAGGTGATTGATGATTGTTATTTTCACTTTTTTTGTGAGTCAAGTGCACTTTTAATTTCACCGAAATGTTCAAGAATTAAGTTGTATTCCTTACGTATGTATTTCATTTTTTATGAAAAATCTTAGATACATTAAAAATTGAAGGTTTCTTATTTCCTTAAAATTAGTTTGTATTGTGTTGTATTACTAATGCTGTTAATGCAGAGCAGAGTGTAGAGTTGGTAGAATCAAAGAAGACCACCTTGTGTTCTGTATTTTAAATAACACACCAAAGAAATAGACCTAAAACAAAACTTTTTTCTGCGTAAAATTATCAATTTAGAGGTAATAATATGCTGCAAAATTACAAAGTTAGAACTTTACATATAACTTGCACATCTTATTATTATTTATTAATGGAACGCTGAAAAAAAGCAATCAAAACAAAATTTTCCGAATATTCAAAATTCATCATCAGAGCTTTCATTAAAGAGTGGCTAAACTAGTGGAATATCGTGGTTTTCCCTTCCTAGTTAATTAAAGCCTCAACTGACGCATTAATGTATTTCAGTTAACAAAACATAGAAAAAAATGTCCATGTCTTTAAAAATTTTTAACGTATATGTCTAATTTAACGTAATTTAAATTAGGTTTGTTCGCCAACATTGTACAGCAACGTTTAAATTTAATTAGATAAAAAGTATATTTTATTAGAAAACACATAATAAATATACTAGAAATTATGTTTCGGTTTACAAATATATTAACGAGGTATTGTCATTAGCCAAGGTGTTGGTATACATTGTTAAAAATTTGAAACTTTTGCTGCATCGTCATTCCACCGCTTTTATAGAATATCTCTATTCTGACAAATGAGAATGCTCCATAACACAGTGAAGATTTTTCATAAAAGCGGTGGATTGATGATGCAGAAAAACTTTCAGATGTTTAACAGTGTTGTCATTGCCAGAGTACATGTTAAAAAAAAATCTCTGTCCAGAAGTTTCTTTCACCAAAGTATACTGGATTACGATGTACTAAAAGAACTCTCTTATTTTATGCAATTGCTCTACTAGTGGCTGAGAGGATTCGCTCTTTAATGCATCTGATATTTTATGAACTTTTCTGCAAACCTTGCAGTGTTGTAATCGTAAAAAAAAGCAGAGAGTATACGATATAGGCAGAGGGTATACGCTATCATCATGAACGTTCATAGATAAGGTAAACGCTAATGCTTTATTTGAGAAACAGAGGGTATACGAAGCTTCTTCAAAAAATCCAGAAGGTACACGGCATATACCCGCGTATACCCTACACTACATCCCTGGAACCTTGTCGAAAATACGAGTACAGTTCGACCCACATTTACGCTACTGAAGGCATATTTTTCCCGCTTTCTTTGATGTCGGGATTCCTTGGCGCTCTACAAGTGTGTGCCAACGTATTTATCACTTCCCCTAGGGATATTTCGTTTAGTTCATTTTTGCACGGTTTGCTTCCAAACCTTTTAAGAGGGATAAAAAAAAAAATCTCCAACAACCAAAAGAGTGTTTGGAAAATAAAATCTAGAGAATTAATTAATAAATGTAATCGCAAAAATTGATTTGCACAGATCCCCTTCGATTCCCATCTAAAAATCTCATTGAAGACAAACACTTCACCCCCCCCCCCCTTGGCCTATATCTCCAACGCATATAATAAGCCGTAACAAACAGGAGCCACCACATTATCAGCATTTATTCTTTTAAATGTGTCAACTGATTCATCTTTTTGTATTTAATTTGTTACATAACTGAAAGGTTTTCCGTTAACATTAAAACGTCAAACATAACAGCATTGTCGAAAGCTCATTTAGACACGTATCTCTACTATTACACGTGTCTGAAACAAATGTCAATTTATAAATCAGACTCACAAAAGGCGACATAATGATGATTCTATTTCCTGACGCATGTTGTTCCGAATGACACACGATACAAAAAAAATACCGACGAAACGCTTTCTCATATGCGGACATTGTCGCCATGCGTCGTTGCCCCTGGGATGGGTGACACCTATTTGTGACACTTCCTGACACCGTTATTTGAATTCTCTTTCTTTATGATAAATGGTCGGTTGGAATTTTTAACAATATATGGCATGTGCAATTTATAATGAAATAGTCTTTTGCCGATAATAATGTGTTTTCTTGTTCTAATATTTAAATATATTTAAGTAATTATATATAAATTATACTCCTTAAACGTACAAATCAAAGTATAAAATCAACAGGAAATTTATATTTATCTTAATTTTTGCGTCAGCTCTCGATCATAAAAATTTTGGGCTCTTCATAAATTTTCATTTTTTTTTTTCTCAAAAAGAAGCCCACAAAATAACATAAAAAAAATATACTACGTACTATGTAGTACTAAATGCATTAATTTGACATAATTAGTAATTTTAAACAAAGAATTTTATTGATTTTTGGATGTAGATTAAAGAAAAAATGGTAATGTTTTCGACATCATATGTACATATATATACAGTCGAACCTCTATATAACGAAACTCCATACATCGAATTTCTCCATATAACGAATTTTTAGTAAGAACGGTCCCCTTTTCGCATGATTACATTAAAAACAGACTCTATATAGCGAAATATCTATCTCCATATAACGAATTTTTTCATAAATTGATGTTAATTTATTCAGTTTTAAAAAAGCTTCAAAATCATATGGAATCAATTTTCCATCACTTATTTTTGATTTATCGTTCAGTGGAGAGGTTTTTTTTATATAAATATTACTTCTCTCCTTATTTTTTAAATTTAACAAGTTCATCCCACCTCCCACACACCTTTCAACATCCTTCTCAAAACACAGTCAATTGAATTGTTACACATATAAGAGAGGATCAATGAGAGCACATAAGAGAGACCTTCAAATGCAGGAAAATATCAACTACAATTTTTCATTCCTTGCTAAAATTTGAGAATTTTTTTTTGAGAGCGTAACAATTGTAATTTTAAAATCAAAACAACAAAAAATTACAGATTTCTTCCTCTGAAATTTATGTAAGTCTTCCTCATTTGATTTTCATTAAGCTTTCAAATAAATGTCTTTTCTCTTTTTTGAAACTGCTTAAATAAGTAAGAAATAAAATATTAGGTTAATATATACTTTTAAACATTTCAAATTCTTAATTAAAAAGATCAAAAATAATATTTGTTCAAAATTTACACATTAAATACTATTTTTAACATCATACTCTATACATCGAATTTCTCTATGTAACGAATTTTTTACTGGAACGGTGGATTTCGTTATATAGAGGCTCGACTGTATATCCACTACTTATGAGATAACAACAGTTAGTAAATTTTCTGTTAATTTATGATAATATTCAGCTTATTTAAGGATGATTTCTATTAATGTAAATATCTGTAAAACTATTTAAAGTAAACTATGTTTAAACCGACATTGTGCCAATATAACACAATTAGAAATACTTTCTAGTCAAATATTATTTTTGATTAAATAATGATTTTACAATGGAAATAATATCAGTGAAGTGGAAATACTGATTTTACATTAGAGATATACTCATTGAGATGGTAAAATATTTGTCATAATATTGGTGCAATATTGAAAATATGTAAGCATTGATTGGGAAATTATTTCACGCAAATATTGCCAGTATTGATTAAAATATGATCCATGAAAATATCGACTCAATATTGTTTTGATTTCTGGATTTTTCACATGCAAGTAAAAATGAAAATACTGAAAAAAAAAATGGGAAAGAGATACAATAATAACTAAAAATTTTTCATTTTTCATAAATCCAGATTCTTTTTCTGCATAAAATGTAAAAATGATTTATAATACTTTCTAATGAATTCTAAAAGTTTTTATAACTATATTTAAAAGAACTTTATTTAAAATATATTCGTCAACTATTGTATTTATAAAACTTCAGCATCCAGGAATAGAATAACGCATTTTCTTACTCTAAACAATTTTTTATAAGAAACTTTTCAGAGGTTAATTTGATAAACAGAGGTTATATGCTGAATAAAAGTAAAAAAAGAAAAAAAAATCTATGTATAAACTTCATCTACAATATGTAAAATAATTTTCGAAGTGGGAACTTTTAAATTTTCTGGAGGAATCTTTCTTTTCGGAATTACCTGTGCAGTAACAGGTACACATACGCACACACATATACATAGTTACAGCAGTCATATGCAATAATAAGCATACTTAATTTTTTTTCAGCAATATAAATAAATTACTGGTGAATAATAAATTTTACTATTTTTTTGGAGGGGGGGGGCGGAATTAAATAAGTTGTTAAAAATTCACTTTTTCACATAGTTTTCTAAGCTCGCTATTTTTTACAAAAGCAAGGGCAAACAGACTTTCAAGCGAAAAGCTTAAGTCTCTTCGTCAGTCAATTCACATATCTCTTTGTTTAATATTAAACCCATGTTTACGGAATTCATTTATACATTTTTAGATTTCTTATGTGGATCAGTTGTCTTGCATATATTTTTAAGGATTTTTTTTAGAACATGCACATTTGTCTACTCTTGTTCATTTTAAGATAATTTTTACATGATATTTTTGCATTTATATGTTGAATAACGATTATTAGACTGTATGCTAATGTTCTTTGTTTCGCCATGACAAGGCCCCTGAATACCATGCCTGAGCGCTGACACAAAAATGTCGGCTCTCAAAAGTAGATTTTTCTTTCTTTCTTTTCTTTTCTTTTCTTTTCTTTTTTTTTTTTTTTTTAAGTTTGGTTTTTTTAATTTAGACTAATATTTTATAAAAGATTTCTTTGACTAAATTAAATTAAGCGAAAACAATGTACCAAAGTTTAAGGGACCATGCGGATGCTGAAAAAAGTCCGTCTTCGGCAGCCTCCATGTTTATGTCGGCGTTAAGACCTAGCCTTCGGGAGGTGGTGCATTGCGAAAGACACCATCATCCAATACGCAACGCAAAAATGTCTTGCAATTACTAAAATTATCTTAAAATAAACAAAAGTAGGTAAATGTGCATGTTGAAAAAAATCCCGTTTTTTTCGGCCAGTACTCTAAATAATTTTATAACTTAAAGCGAAACTCTATGGAAAAACTTTTAAAAAATCAAATTATTTTTAACATTTTTTAAAATTCTTATATTGTCTAAAATATGCCCTCAAAATTATTTTCTGTTCTAACTAATATATCATTCGTACGAAACAGTTTAATGTTCCCGTATTACGTTTCACTAAAAAGGTGGATCAGCTCAAATTTTTAAACACGTACAAATTCTTTTAACTCGGTACACATTCTCTTGCTTAAACTATTGAATCTATGGACGTTTTGATTTTTGCAAATTAAAGTAGATTTTTTTAAAGGAGGCCAAACCTTCAAAAGTTTATCAATTTTATTAATTTCGATTTTTTAAATAGTTTGGCAGATTAAAAATTAGCCAAAATGAATGCCAAAGTTAACAACGAATTTCAAACAATTACCATGTTATGAAATTTTAATTTATTTTATAAATTTTAGGTCGCGATTAATCGGTACAATTAATCTATAAAGTTTTTAAAATCCGTGTGAATTTCTTGTTACTCTAATAAGATTGGTATCACTAACATGGCTTTACTGTGCACTGCTTCTTGTGCAATGAACTTTGAAGAAGATTAGATAGATTAAAATAGCAATATTTTTGTAAACGCACAAGAACTACTCTAAAAATCACCAGTTAGACTGCAAATCTTACTGTCTAATCCTGTTCTCCTGTTGGCATGCATTCGTATTTTTCAAATTATTGCCTGATTTTTTTTTTCTTTTCTTTCCTTTTTTTCTCTTTTTTTTTCTTTTTTTAGTATGCTTTTTTCTTGAAAGATGTTTCTTTATTTTTTAATTCATAAAATGTTTTCAAAATACATAGTTTCTTTCTTTCTTTTTATTGAAGAATTTAAATTATTTTTGCAACTTGCCTTGTGCATTTAGATTTTAATATTTGAAATATAAAATTAAGAGTACTTTTCCAGTGTAGTAGTCTTTGCGATTTTTCTTTAAGTTCGGCACAATTGCTTCAGAAAGTAAGATTTGTTTTCAGAAAAAAAAGACTTTTTGCCTAAAGCTGAAAATAGCTATGAAAACAAGCCGAATGCTTATTATATATATGTGTGTGTTTGTGTATAAAACATTTTATATGTTTGTTGTTGTTGTTGTTTTACATAAACTTTACTTCTTTTTTGCATATAAAGGTAGATAAATGGCTTGTTTATATTAGGTAAATTTTATAAATATAGAAAAAAATATATTTGTGCACATGAGACACTGAATAGTTTGTCATAAAATATGCAAATTTTCTCCTCATTATCTTTATAACGTCCACTATCTCGCCAAGGCCTCTATACTGAAAAAGTACCAAAATAAGTATATATTTTAAAAACGTTTGTGAAATAAAAAAATAAGAATCATTCTTCAAAAAGAGCATATAGAAGAAAAGGAGGTAAATCTTTCAATTTTTAGGAGAGGAATTTGAAAAATATGAAGGTATTCCAGGGACACGATTTAACTGATGAGAAACATTAAGTGTGGAAATTTTACCTACGCTTACATAATTGTGAAGAAGATATAAAATTTTATAGTACAATTGGGTACATAGTTTAGAAGTAGTGTTCTAATAAAAAATCAACGAAACAACCTTTTAAAAAAATTGAATGATTTATCTTTATGAAGTGTAATTAACCAAAACTTCCAGTGAATTCCATTGACGTATGCTTAGCATTAGAAAGAGTAATTTGCAACTTGATTGATCATGAACATCAAACAATTAGGATTGTTATATAAAACATTTAAATACATTATAAATGTTACATAATCAGCTTGAAACAGTAAAATTCTTAGGGCACGTTCAGTATATCTGTCTTTAAATTATTACTTTCATTTGTTTCTCATTTGATATACAAACATGTCTTTATCTACTTATCATTTTATCGCTTAATGCAAAAGTAAAAGTTAAACATATGTAAGGGAAAAATAAACATTGAATATACTTATCTTTACAGACTGTAAATGTTTCAAGAACAAAGCATTGATCTTTGACATTACATATGCTAACAGGAAGATAAAAAGTTTCTCACAGTATTAGGAGATTTTCTAAATTTCGGGAAAAGTAATGTTAATTATTATGCCTATGCAAGTTTAATTTTGACTTTACGTGCATCGCTTGCAAAAAAGAAAAGAAAAAGAAAATTAAACAGAAAAATGAAATAAACAGAAAAATAAAATAAATAGAAAAATTCACATAGAACAATTCCTCGTGGATCATAGGATAATACAACGATTTTAGTCGCCGAATATTAACTTTTTTTTTTCAATAACGAAAGTAACTTTTGGTTTCATATATAATATGCATACAGGGTGATTCAGCTCGTCGGTGACAAACTTTAAGGATCGATAGAGCACACCTAGACGAACATTTTTGAATAGGGAATGTAGGGTCCCTGACGCGATGGTAAGGCGCTAGGCGCTTTCGAAAATTTGGGTGCCGAAATTCGAAACGTCATAAAAACTAGGGAAATGGTTAGATTTTCTTGCTTGTTGCGTCGAAATGATTCTGTTTGTTTAGACTTTCTTCAGTACCAATTTGATAAGCGTATCTCTTAAAACATGGATAGGGGGCGCTGCAGACTTTGGAGAGCTAGACAACAACTTTAAGCCCGTTATTTTGATAATTTAACACATGCTCGCCAAAGTTTATACTCTAACTTAAAGTTTGAACCCAAAAGTAGAGCCCTGCAAAAAGCGTAAGAGCCGGAATAAAATGTCAAAGTACAGGGTGGTCGAAACTCGAAGGCTCCTAAGAGATAAACAAACAGATTTCTTGACTTATGGCATGCATTTTCATGATTCTGTTTGCTGGGGCTCTCTGAAACTCAGTTGAACGGTACAAAAAGAAACATCGATAGGGGGCGCTTTGGGCAAAAAACATAATTCGTTGACATTTCGGACGCTAACTGGAAACGGGGCGCTACGATCAGTTAGAAACAAAACAAGAGAGTAATTTACTTATCATAAGAAGCTATTAAAACTGCAGTTTGTTTGTTTTTTTTAACAAACATAGCTGGTTTCAATCATGCACAATGCGCGCAATAAAATTTACATAAGGTGCTTTTTGCTGATTTATGCAAAAGATATCGTACCATATCGATATGCAAAAGATACGTAATGCGTAGACGACAACGCGAGATGACGTAGTTGTATGCGCAGACACGTCTTTTGAACGTGCGGTACCTACTTAAGCTTCGGGTTACTTGTCTGCAGATCGGTAGTAGGATGGAACGGTACACAAACTCTGAATTGGCTGACATGCATTTGGCGTATGGCGCTGCTGGTTGTAATGGACGAGCCGCTCAGCGGTTGTACGCCGAGCGTTACCCCAACAGGCAAATCCCCTGCCATGCCTTCTTCGCTCGAGTACACCAGAGGTTGTCCACAACGGGATCTTTCGACGGAGGCAGGCCTGAACGGGAGCGATCAGTGAGCACCCCCGACAACGAAGAGGCTGTGCTTAACCTGGTTGAGGACAACCCAGGTCTTAGCACGAGAGATATCGCCAGACATGTTGGCATTTCGCAAGCAACTGCGTGGCGCATCTTATGTTCCCGGAATCTGCACCCCTACCACATCCAGCGGGTGCAGTTGCTCAGAGAGCAGGATTTTGGCCCTCGAGTGGAATTCTCAAGATGGTACTTGGCGATGAGATCCAGGGATCCCCGTTTTGTAAACAGCATTTTGTTTACGGACGAGTCCACCTTCAGCCGGGAGGGAATGTGGAACGCCCACAACAGTCATGTGTGGTGTGATGAAAATCCACATGAAACCAGAAGCCGAGCAGCCCAGGAGCGTTTCTCAGTAAATGTGTGGGCCGGCATTCTGGGGGATTGCCTCATTGGCCCTTATTTGTTACCTGAACGGCTGACAGGTGGAAATTACCTGATTTTCCTGGATCAAGTGCTGCCGCAGCTTCTGGAGGAGGCGCACGTACCCGAAGGTTCGCGTCGCCTGATGTGGTTCCAGCACGATGGAGCTCCGGCCCATTACACGAACGACGTGCGTCTCCATCTAAACGCAAGGTATGGCCAGCGGTGGATCGGGCGTGGGGGTCCAGTTCACTGGCCTGCCCGATCACCAGACCTCACCTGCTTGGATTTCTTCCTTTGGGGTTACCTGAAGGCCGAGGTATACCATACACCTGTCAGCAGTGCTGAAGAACTTGTGGCGCGCATTGTGGCAGCTGCAGGGCAGATCAGAGATACTCCTGGCATTGTTGGAAACACACACTCCTCAATGCGACGGAGGTGCGAAGCCTGCATCATGGCCCAAGGTCGAAATTTCGAGCATCTTCTGTAGTGTTATTTTTTGTGAATAAATTTCCAGTATCATTGATGTTTTTGGTCTAAATTTATTCAGAAGTGTTGAGCAGAGGTAGAAAATGTGTTTTCATTATTACTAACTGATCGTAGCGCCCCGTTTCCAGTTAGCGTCCGAAATGTCAACGAATTATGTTTTTTGCCCAAAGCGCCCCCTATCGATGTTTCTTTTTGTACCGTTCAACTGAGTTTCAGAGAGCCCCAGCAAACAGAATCATGAAAATGCATGCCATAAGTCAAGAAATCTGTTTGTTTATCTCTTAGGAGCCTTCGAGTTTCGACCACCCTGTACTTTGACATTTTATTCCGGCTCTTACGCTTTTTGCAGGGCTCTACTTTTGGGTTCAAACTTTAAGTTAGAGTATAAACTTTGGCGAGCATGTGTTAAATTATCAAAATAACGGGCTTAAAGTTGTTGTCTAGCTCTCCAAAGTCTGCAGCGCCCCCTATCCATGTTTTAAGAGATACGCTTATCAAATTGGTACTGAAGAAAGTCTAAACAAACAGAATCATTTCGACGCAACAAGCAAGAAAATCTAACCATTTCCCTAGTTTTTATGACGTTTCGAATTTCGGCACCCAAATTTTCGAAAGCGCCTAGCGCCTTACCATCGCGTCAGGGACCCTACATTCCCTATTCAAAAATGTTCGTCTAGGTGTGCTCTATCGATCCTTAAAGTTTGTCACCGACGAGCTGAATCACCCTGTATATATTATATTTAAAATTTCAAACTCTAGAAGAATGAAAAACAAATTTATGTTGTATTATTATTCTGTTTCCTTTTTTTAATAACTTGTGTATTTCTTAATTTTGTAATATATCAAACACCTTGGTACTGCTAATAAAAGAACTTTTAATACATCTAAATTTTAATAGCATAACTTTATATATAAAATAATAATTCATAAACATTTTACTTAAATTGGAACTCATTAATCATTGCTACTTATAAATGCTTTTTTGAAACTATTTTTAAATTTAAAAAGCTTATTTTAGCATAAAAAAATTTAAATTTTTCATTTTATTCTTTAACCCCTTAACTGGTTTGCCCGAACGGCGTTCGGGCAAGACGAAAATTTGATTATTTCATCATTTAAAGCTTTTTGACACCACAATTATTTTAAAGAAAATTTTCACACTATTGAAAGGCGGAAATGTAAAGGCTAAATTGTACGAATATTTTATTTAAATAATAGTGGTGTGAGTCCGCTATTTTCAATTTATTGAGCGGAAAAGAATTAACCAGTTAAGGGGTTAGTTCTGAGATTATCAAACAGATTTTCAGTAAATCAGAGTGGTAAGTTATATCCATTAAACATTAGTTATATCCATTAAAGAATTCATTTCATTTTTAGTATCAATACATACTTTTACGCTTTCTTGCATCCAGAATCTTACACTCTCTTCAATATTCTTACACTCTCTCTTATAATTAATTGGGAGATATTTTCTTTAATCAAGTAAATTTTATTGTGGAGAGTTTGTGTCCCTAATAGTTAAAAAGAAATGTAAGAATGAATTTTTTCTGGAATCAATATCCAAGCCTTGAATTATGAATTACATTAAAGCAAAAGGTGTGGTTAAAGTACAGTACATACGCTAACAAAAATCTTTGATATTTGAACCAGCACGTACATATTTTCATTTTATGCATATTCTTCTTTTTATACATGTGTATTTTATCATACAAAATTAATGAATTTCAAGTTCTTTCTATTCAGCGAGTTTCCTTCAAAACGAAGTGTTTAAGTGTTCCGATAAGGCTTCGTTAAATGGAAGTTTCACTGCATGTTTAAACCGTCCATGTCAACTAAAAGGGATGCGTGTGTATAGGCGGGGGGGGGGGTGTCCAAAGTCTGGGTGTTTATACAGATCCCTCAAAGAAAATAAAAGAATCATTAATTTATTTTAAGCTTTACAAATAATAGATAATATACTTTTTTGAATTCCCTCCTCTTTGCTCATAAAAGTCTACTAAACTAGACATTTTTAAGTAGACATTTTTATATTTATTAAATTTTTGATTTCGGATAAAGGAAAATTTCTTTCATTTGGACTAGAGTCCTGTATCCGGTCGCGTTGATGTTAATTTATTTTTTCAATGTGGGTTGTGCTCAGATTTAAATGTTTTGGGTTGAGTGTGATTCGTTCGGGTCGGGGTCGGTTGATCCAAATTTTCAAAAGAATTCTTGAATATTTTTCATTTGTAAAAACTATACATTTTGATATTAACCCTTTCGGGTCCGATTTTTTTTGTACAGTTTTGAGTAAAAAATTACTTTTATGTCAATAATGTTAATAGTAACTATCCTAATAGGTTTTCTGAAGTTTAATCTATATACCATTGTCTGAAATCTATCGAATATAGTTATTTTGCTTACAATTCAATACATTTGAATGTGGCAATAAACAAGAGAAAAGTTTTTGGAGACGCTTGCAAAGTATCGTCTTACAACTGAATTTAACAGGTACTACAATTTTGTAATATTTTTTTCGTTTTATCACGCATGATATGTTCAGATAAGTAACCTATATTTTAAATTTAAAGAAGTATATTTTTAAAATAAAAGAGTCGCAAACGGTGCAAAGCGAAATAAGCAAACTATTATTATTATTATTATTAAATGCCAAAACATGAATGAAATGACAATAAGGAATGCATAGACATGTATTATCATTACTACGTGCGAATAGCAACAAATATGTTTCTTAAGACAAAATAATGCTCAATGGGAAGACATGTACTATTGATTGTACGTCACCGGGACTGGTTAATTAGTGTTTATAGTTTGATTTTTATACATTAAGTATATTACTATTAAACATGTAACTGGAGACAATTTTTCATAACTGTATGAAAATGTGGAGTCATTTCTTTTCACTTCGGAATTCGGGTTGTAATATTTAGGTACGGTTATGTTTCGGGTCGGATTTGGGATCGATTGAAATTTTTCTTTTTGTCGGGTTTAATTAAAACAATTCAACTTGTGTAAAACTCTAATTTGAATCTCTATGAAGTAAAGGCGACCGTATAGACCATTAAAAAATCATTTGAATTTTACGTAAGGCAAATTCTCTCTGCTCCGAAAAGGCAATCAACAAAGCAAAAATTTACATTGAAACGACTCCGGCGAAATACATTGGCAATTTTATCTGAATTCACTTCGCAAAAACAATAGTCGAAAATCAAATATTCCTTGCTGATAATCGATTCTTTTTCACATGCTCCATCAAACCAGTTTCCGATAGTGGTATCTTTCAATTGTAAGAGATTTTATCAGTCTAGAATAACGTTCTTCGTACTTGCTAAGTGAAATTGAAGCCATCTATTTTAACTGCGTCCGTCAAAAAATGTCCTTCATAACGAGTTTTGGCCTATGCTGTTCAATTAGCATAAATAATTTATGTTATTATTTGTTTTTCTTCTGTCTTGAAGGATTTTTGCGTTCGCTAACCCCCTATCTTTTTTATCGCAGAACTTGCCGATTCCTTGCTCAGCTTTTGAAGGCCATGAGATTTGGGCCATTTCATGAGTGGTTTTCAATAATTCGATCAGCTTTTTTAACAGTTTTTTTTTTCAATACGATATTGCTGGCGATAGTTTTCATTTTGAATCGCAGAATTTCTGTTTTTTAATACTTCCCGACATAGCTGAAAAGCGTTTATGAATTCGGTTTTATCGATTGTCATTTATACAGAGCGACAGTTAGACGCTCCATTTGTACCTTTTTTAATACAAACAATGTTTTGATATGGAAGAAAATATTTGTTTTAAAAATAGTGGTTAGTAATGCGCATAAATATCAGTAAATGCCAATTAAATAAAAGGAACACTGTAAAAAAATTGACCTTTTTGCTACATCGTCACTCCATCGCTTTTATAGAATATCTCTGTTTTGACCAATGACAATGCTCCATAATAGAACGAAGTAATCGTTTCCTATAAAAGTGATAGAGTTTCGATGCAGCAAAAGGGTCAAAATTTTTACAGTGAATAAAGAAAAAATATTTTTAATAAAAAAATGTTAGTATTTTTTTTCATCGATTATTGGAACCAAAAACAGAAAATAATTAGTGAAAATAAATACTAAATTTAGAAAAGGATATGTTAGGTTTTTTTCCCCCAGATGTAAAAATAAATTTATTGATTTCTTTATTCTCCACAACAGATTAAGTTTCATCGATACTTCCGTAAAGAAATATCTTCAAGATGTACCAGGTGATCCAGAAGTTTCGGGAATTTTGAAATGTTAATAATTAGGAAAATATGTACAATACAAAGGTCCGGTTTTCAGATATATGCTCAGAAATACGTGGGATTTTTGTTTAGAATTAATTTTTTTTAAATATACATAGTTAAAAATTTTAGCGATAGGTGGCGCTGCTGTACAATCCCGAATGTACCTATACCATGCGTTATATAGACACATAAGTTCATTGCGAAACATCTTGTCTAGGATATTGATGAGATTGTCGTTTTAAGGGGGGTTTATGTTGAAACACCTTTTTTTGAAAGTCGAAATCGCATTGAAAAATAATTTTTTTACAAAATTTGTTGAGTAACTGATGCTATGTTTAGACATGCTTTCTTTGCATGTCGACTTGCGTTCTTATCGTAAAATACGTGAAGCTAAAACTGCAAAAGATTCTATGGCCATTACAAATGTAAACACTACGGTAGACAGGTTTTAGAAAGGTTTAAGAAAAAGGCTCACTGGGGAGATCGCAATAGAAACTGGAGAGCCCAAACATGTGTTGCAATCGTAAATTAGGTAGAATTCGATATCAATACTCAATTTAAATCATCAGAACATGGAGTGTGCAGTACATTTGTAATTTCACGATGAACTGAAATTTCTTGTGGAATTTCTGTTTGCTTTGAGGATGCTGTGCACATTGTTTTACATCGGCTCATGGCGGTACTTATAAACTATGGGCGTCATATGAAAATTTGTAACCCTTGGACACTAATTCTTTCTTTTTAGTGAGCTGTATCATACCATAAAAAGTACTGTCAATTTTAGCGCCACTTGTTGGCAAAAAGTGTAACTAACATAATATGTTTGTTTCATCGAAAAAAACAAATCCCATAAGTTTCTAAGCATTCTTGTGAAAACCGAATATTTCTATTGTTTATAGTTTTCTAATTATTAGCATTTCAAAACTCCCGGAACTTCTGGATCACCCGGTATATATGTATATACATGTATCGGGTATTTCAAAAGTTCAATGCGAAATTAAAGGGCGATAAAAGAAAAAAAGGTCTATGGGTCGGAGAAACATGCGGTTTGCAGATAAATATTCAGCGCGTTTCGAGATTTTGCATGATACCAACAAAAAAATTAGTTTAAAAACTCAACAATAGAGGGCATTACTGCATACAATTTTCTGAACTAATTTCATATTGCTTACCTAACTTAAGATTTTTATACAATAATGTATACATGCACTATTCTTTAATGTTTTTGTATCCAAATCCTGCACTGTGTGAGCAATATTGAATCACCCCATTGAATTAAATTAAGTAGTGTCCTCTATTATCCAGATTTTGAATTTTTTTCCTGTTGGTGTCATACAAAACACCATACCACACTGAATGATTATGTGCAAACCACATGTATTTCCAACCCATAAATATTTTTTTTTATCCCTTTTGCTTTCGCACCGAACTTTTAAAACACCCAGTATATAAAAGCTAATTTTTGTGAACGGAAAACTTCTCTAAACATGCTGTTGCATGCAGTGGCGTCAACTTATATGGGCCCATGAGGCGCGAGCCCACTAAATAATTTGATATCTCTATGCACCCATTATTAATTAAGCCACCCAATATTTATGTATTTATTCAAAATTTTTTTGAGCCCATTCAATATTTTTCAAAAATTGGCGCCACTGGTTGCATGTGACTCCGGCATTGGAATCTCCCACCTTGGTTTCTAAATATGAATACTTTAGATTGCCATGCAAACTATTGTGCTAAGAATGCTTATATTTTTTCACTAAATATATAGCAAATTTCATTCATATTTGTTTTAGATTGGCATGCTACCATTATTAGAAATTAGTAGCATGAACTAATTAAGCACAAAATAATAATAATAAAATAAATAAGCGAAAATTTATCTAGAATTCGTTAATCAATAATTTAAAAAAAAAATTATTGCCTTCTTAAAACTTTTTATTATTTAATAAACACACGCACACTTTTAACTTCGGAGGGTTTTTTTTTTTTTTTTTTAATTATGTAGGCTAGTACATTTCACACAAAAAAATAATTGTTAATATCAAGTCAAATTAAATAAAAAATCATAATCTCTTAGGTTTAAATTCAAATTTGTATTTCACTGCCTAATTTGTTTTTCTTATCATCATGATCTGTCACATTTTCGTTCTATTTAACTGGTCCATTTTGATCGTTATCAGATGACGTCATCAAAATCTACGACATGCATTCTTAGTGAAATCAAATATAATGCACTTCCGTTCAATTCACTACATTTTCGAATTTATAATATTAATTTTACAGTTGGTTGGTTTTCAAGGCAAATATTGCATTTTATAATTTCATTGCCAAAATATTATGCCTTCATGAGATTAAAGCTGATAAAGTAAATCGAAGTTGATAAAATTTATTTTTCTATCCAAGATTATCATTTCGTCGCTAGTGAAAATTTATTGTCAGTGAAATTTCACATGTAAAATTTGAATAATAATAACATAATAATAATAATAATGTCAGCTTTGGTATTTGAATAATTATTAATTTATCATTTTGAAAATTTCTAATGCATTTTATTAAAGAACTTTCACACTGTACATAATTTTTCCAAAATTCAAAGTATTTCTTATGGTATTTATATTTCTTACGTATTATATTCATTATTCTTTTTTAAAAAGAAGTCTAAATGTCACCCATTTTGTATTAGTTCTTAATTTCTAAAATATGTTTGATAAAATGGACTTTTTTATGCGAGAAAAATCAAATTGTAATAAAATGGAAACTAATTTCATTTGTTGAATGGTTTTGTCTATAATACTATATTAATTTTTATTTTATTTAAATTGCATGACATTAAATGAGTTTATTAATAAAGAACATAAAACATGAATTGAAAAACAAAAATTGAAAAACAAAAAGAAATACAGATTTATGCTATTTATTTCGTGGCATAAAATGTCAGTATATTTAAAAAGTACATCTAAAATCATGACGCACAAATCGTTTGCTTTGAATTTTGAAATTAAATTCTTTGTTTAGTGAAAATTTTTTGAAAAATAATGCTTTATAAAAATAATAATAATGACAAAAATAAAATAAAATTAAATTAAATATATAACAGCATATACACGCATCTAAAAAAACTCAACTACGTTCTAAAAAAGATCTAAAAACAAAAATAAATACAGGTTTATAGCATGTATTTCATGGATAAAAATGTCAGGATATGCAAAAAGTATATCTAAAAAACATGGCGTACAAATCGTTTACTTTGAATCTTGAAATTAAATTTTTTACTTATTCAAGTTTTTTTGGAAAAAAATGTTTTGAAAAAGAAATTTAAAACGAAAATAACAGCATATACACGCGTCTAGAAAAAAACAATAACTACGTAGTAAAAAATGAAAAACAAAAAGAAATACAGATTTATAGCATGCATTTCGTGGCATAAAATGTCAGGATATTCGAAAAGTATATCTGAAATCATGGTATTATGTCCTATCTCTTTCCCTTTTCCCGTTTAATACAATAGCATGATTCGAAATTTATGTAGCGGAAACTGTCCAGTTATGGCATATAAATAAAGGTCAGAATCGTATCTACTTCATTTATTTGATATTTTCCGTGTAATGTTAAATGACATTAGAAGGATTGGTGACGTAGTACTTAGTTGACCAGTATATATGTCATTTTGCAGTTTTTATTTGGAGGTTAATATGATAGATAAATTAATTTGAGGAAGTCATAAGTAATTCGATAGTTTGACGTATAATTTGTTTGTATCGTATCGGCGGGACATATGTTCGAGAAGGGATGTTCTTTTTTGTACGACGTGCGTCAATGAATTAAATGAAACGATTAGAGAAGTAACATTTTAATTGAGATTAATGCCAACCTGTCATTAACTAATAAAGCGTACATTAAAGAGTTATTTTTAAAATCATCATAAGTTTACGATACGATTATTTTCATTTCTACAATTACTAAATTGTTCATAAAGCGCAGTGGTGTTACTTTCACTTTTTTTCTTCAAGGAAAAGTTTTAGGAAGTACTCAAAACTGCAACAGGAATTAATTTGATGTATTTGTAGACATAGACTTTGTTTCGAAAATTTCTTTTTTTATTCAGAAATTGCGAATTTGTACTGAAAAACCTTAGTAATTAATTGATTGATTTAGTTTGAAAATTTTATAATATTTTATGTAAACATACAGTGTTAAAAATTTTGCTCTAGTTTGAACCAAATTTTGGTGCTCAGTAGTTGCCACCATAAGTCGGTAAAATCTCATGCCAGCATTTGGAGCTTCCTATTTCAACCTCGTACCAACTATTGGAACTATGCTTCATCAAAAGCTCCAAATATTGGTTCAAGAATTCATCATCTTACAGTGGCAGCTATTAAGCACCAAAATTTGGTTCAAACTAAGACAAGATTTTTAACAGTGTACCCTATATTTATAAAAGTAATTCATACCATTAGTATATTAAATTAATATGTTTAACTTGGTATATTTATAATTTATTTTACATTATTATGAAGGTGTATGTTTAAATTACTATAAATTTGTATGTTTATGTGTTGATTTGCATTATTTGATTTACTAAATTGCTTAATTAAAGCGCAGTAACATACAAATGTTACTTGAGCAGTTTCTTGCTTGAAGCGAAATGCCTAGCAGCAGCAGCTATTCAAAAATGAATATTAACACACTTAAATCATTATTACGTATATGCGTCAATTTAAAAATTTATTTTTTATTCAAAAAGTTCAAATTCATATCATAAAAGCTGAATAGTAAATTTTGATTTATTTAATAGCAGGCGTTTTGTAATAAACTAATGGTTCCCGATGTGTGGCGTATGTCCCATAGAGGGACAATTTTACTTTTTACGGGGAAATTCCAAATCTCTTACTCATCTAATAGCTATCAGTGCTTTTTGTAAAAGTAATATTACTGACTAAAAACAAAATAATGCATGCAAAATTTAAAAATGAAATTAAAAAACAAGTTTTTCTTTTAAATTTAAAAAATGATCCCAAACATAAGTTAAAAATGTAATAAAAGCAAGAATAGTTGTATCAATTATCTTCAAAAATGTTTTAACTTTATTTTTCTTTTTTTTCTTTTTTTTTTTTTTTTTCAATCTTTGAAAATTCTATAATTTTTTTAGGTTATGAATGTATTTTTCAATTATGCGTAACTTTTTCAATTTTTTATCAAATGAGATTTATATTTAGATACACTCTACCATGTCCTTTCCGTTACCAGGGATCTTTTTATCACAAAATATTAACAGTTTTTTTTCCCTAATAGATTGTTTTTTACTTTAAAAGCAAACCAATAAATGACAAAATCTATGTTAATTGCCTCATAAAATGAATGTTATTTTCATCTGAATTTGCCAAGTGTCTTCAAAAAATTAGGGCCAAGAAAGTGAGAAAATTTTCACAAGCATTTATCTTAAATCCTTTATAATAAAAGTTTTGCTTGTTATTATTCCTTTTATTAATTAATCACTTGTTTAACGACATAAACTTTATAAATGTCTGATATTAGAATAATGGTAAATAAATAAATTCTGGGGTGATAATAAGGATTTATAATTTTAAATCCATACATATCAACTTAAATTACTAGTCCATTAAAAGATCAGTTTCAGAATTTTCTTCTTTTTTGTAACATTATTTTAGCTTCAGTAGCAAAGAGGTTAATCCTTTAAGGGAATTCTTCGTTCACTTGAAAACACCCGTTCGGTAATGTTAAAACTATAAACAAATTAATTTCTAATTTTTCTTTTAAATTTTAATATTTTTAAAGATTTCTTTTGCCTAGGATAGCTGAGGTCGATGTCTAACATGGACTTTTTTTTCTATTTCAATTACATATTTGTATAATAAATATATTTTCATTTTCGGAACCGGTTCCTAAAGTGAAAGTACTTCAGCTATCCTATGCAAAAGAAATTTGAAAATATTCAAATTTAAACTAAAAATTCAAAATTAACCTACCCATAAGGTTAACTTCACCGAGCGGGTGTTTTCAGATGAGATCCGCTTAAGCTCAGGTAAGTGAATTTCTTCAAAATTCCCAAATATCACACTGTCAGTTAATTATGCAAGCAAAAAATTTATTTAATTACATACAAAAAAAAATGCATTAATTTATTTTCAAACAAATTTAGTCGAATATACCGATGCCATTTTGACATTTTAGCGACTACAATTAAGTGGAAAAAAATTCGTCCACCAAAGCTCAAAGGATTAAGTCAGGCAAAGAAACTTTTACACAAAAACCTATTTAAGGGTATGTCTAAATCAGTATTGGGCACGTTCACAAAATAAACGAACTAATTCAAACTCACATTCAATTTCTGAAAAGTGATTTAAGTTCACGTTCAAACTCAAAAATTTTCAAACGAACTCGTTCAAATCAAACTCATTTGTAAAAGTGAACAAAGTTCACTAAAAAGTTAATTTTTTTTTTTTTTTTTTTTTTTTTTTTTTTTTAATGTTTGAATATTATTGTCTAAATTTACAAAATTTTGTGAACTAATCTTTTCATTATTCGATATATAAGATAGAGGTATGCACGGACGGAAATTTCCAGGCCCGATATTAAAATAAAAATTTCGGCCCGATATTAAAATAAAAATTTCGGCCCGAGCCCAGCCCAGCTCGTAGAGAAAATTTAGCGGCCCGACACGGCCCAATATAATAGCTAAAATCAAGCCTCGACCTGGCCCGATATAATAGCTAAAAACAAGGCCCGACTCGGCCCGATATAATAGCTAAAAACAAGGCCCGGGCTTGGCCCGGCCCGGAAAAAAAGTTGAAATTTCGCACCGAACCCGGCCCGACCCCGAGTACATTTCTACAGGACATCGATATTTACCCTTAAGGAAGAGTTCTGGCCAAAAAAAACTTACCTTAGTCTGTTTATAATCTCCATTTATGCAGAAGTGCCGTAGGCTGCGATGTTTATGCTTTTAATGAACCTTTGTTAGTTGTATGTAAATGTTTCAGCTATCAATAGTATTATTAATCCATCTTCCATGTTATGGAGAAATAGAACATAGTCCACCTTGTACAGAGAGTTTACTGTATATATCTATTTTCGGCGAAATTGTGTACAGCCCAGGTCCGGTTCGGCGCGACCCGAGTCTGCAGAAGAAGTTAGACTAGGATACTACCCAGAGAAGTGATATCCAGACTTAACTCGTCCTGAGGCTCGTGTAGGCCTCTAAATGGCATTTGAAAGAGGGAAAAAGTGTACTAAGGTCTGGAAAAATTTTAAATAAATTATGAAAAAATTGAACGTAAATTTGAACGTAAATTTCGTTCAAACTCGTCTATTTTTTGAGTTTCCGTTCAGTTCAAACTCGTTTATAAAATAGTGAGCGAAGTTCAGTTCAAAGTTCACAAATAGTGAGCGACACTCGTGAGTTTTCGTTCAGTGAGCGCGTTCATACCCATCACTGGTCTAAATGAGATTGTCTTGAAAATATTTAAACTAAAAAAATATTAGCTTTATCTATACTATGAACTTTAAAATTTTTATAAATCTTAAATAGCACTAGAAAAGAAAATGGATAAATAGTAAATATCCCCAGGCTTTAGTGGAGGCCTCCGACAGAGTAAACAAATATATATCATTTTAAGCTTCAAAAACCAAATGATGCGTGGCAGTCAATTAACGATAGTGGGAACCAGAAAACAGAGGAATGTGCTTTGATGGGAAATAAAGGCTATTTAAAATTGATAAACTTGAAATGCTTCTTATGTATTGTATTATTTCTAGAAAGAAAATTTAGTTTCCAACGTTTTTTTCATCAACTCTTAATAATGTGAATAAAGTTTATTTTTTAAATAATAAGAAATGGTGTTATAGTATGTCTGTGTGTCGGGTGAGTGAGAAGGGAGGGTCACTGGGGCTGTTATAGATACTTCTGCCGGGCGGGGCCAATAAAATGTTAGAAATTACTGTGACACTTAAAGTAAAAATACTTTTTTTGTAATTTCTTAATAGAAAAGAAATTGCTGAATTGCAATTTAATGATGCAAAAGCGGCTAAAGATATTGCAAAACTTAGTTTAAAATTTATGACAAGAAATCTTAGATTAAAAAAAAATGCACACACACATATATAAGAAATAAGTATTTAATTTAATTATTGTTAATTTCGAATATGTCTATTTTTATTCCTTGAAATTCTAAATTGACTTTACACATATCAGGGGAAAAAAAAAAAAAAAAAACCTGTCTTTTTTTTTTTTTTTTTTTTTTTTTTTTTTTTGTCCTTTTTTTTACATATTTGATAATAAAATTCGTAAAGAAAATAATTTCCACAATAAAAAATAGATCATTGTTAGATTTCGAAAAAATAAAATGTATCAATCTCCATTTTGCGTAAGTCAATTTTTGCACATACGATGATAAAAGAAAATAGCTTTTAAATTCCAATAAACATTGACCTTTTTACATTTGAATAGCTATTTTCGATTTCTTTGACTAAAAATAGTCTATCGCCCTATCATATTTAAAAAAAAAAAAAAAAAAAAAAAAAAGAACCGAAGGAGATAAAATTTAGGGTAAACTTTTATTCAGCAATATTCTGTAAATTTTGGATCAAGAATGTACATTAATAAAAGGAAAACTCTGATTTAAGAAAGTATTCTAATTTAGAGATTGACAATACAAAATTAAGTGTTATTATATTTTGAGGCCGAAAATTTATTTATGTAAATAGTTTTTATCTCAATTTTCTAAAACTGTTTTCTAAAATTTGTAATCATTAACAATTATACGCTTTCTATTTTTATTATAATTAGCTACATTAACAAACAAATTCTTGTTCTTTTTTTCCTTTGAACAAGTAAATTTAGTATTATAAATAACATCAGAGGCCTTTTATATTTATTTTGGATATTTTAATACTAATATACCATTCTAGAAGAGTGAATGCATACAAAGAACACAATCTATCATAAATTCAACATCGTTATGTATGTTGTTCAGGAAATGATAGAGTACTTCTGAAATGTTAATAACATCCTCTTTATTCACTGAACCATGACGCTTTACTCCAAATTCGAAAACTAAAATGCAACTTGCAAAAATGCTGGTACTTAGCTACTTCCTTAGCAAACAATCATTGTACTTTCAGTTTTTTTTTCTATTATTTTTATTAATTTATGAAATTTTTTTTCTGTTAAAAATTTTCTGTTCATGTTAATTCCCACCCCTGTACTTCACTTAACAAGAGATTTAGGCGTGGTCTTGGTTTTATGTTCATATTTTGATTGGCAGATAATATCATATGACAAAGTAAAATCGTTTGGTATTTATTTTTTTCGTTTTCCGGCACATAGAATAACAGAAAGAAAACAAAAAATGGCGATTCTTACATTATCTGTTCTTTTGTACTAGATTTGTTCTGGCCTTTTATTACTCATAAGATTCTTTTCCATAATGTGACTAATGATAGCTTTCTGTCTTTTGTGTTTTTTTTTTTTTTTTTTGTTTATTTAAATGCAGTTTCTTTTATATTTATGACTTTTCTCCTTTTCTTTCGAGCGATCGACTAAATGATAGTTGGTTTGTAATAAGAACACAAAAGAACGTACCATTTTCCTTTTCAAACTCGGTTTTTAATCTTTTTTTTTTTTTTTTTTTCAAACTATTTAGAATGAAATATGTATTTTATGCGTCTGAAATATTTTTTCATTGAGGGATCTTGCTTTAAGTTCCGAAAGATAAAATTTATAAATACCCTGTTAGCAAATATAGTATATCCTGTTTGCTTATACTTTTTTCCCCCTTCAGTATTTTATGCATGATTTAAATCCGGTTTGACATTAACGAAGCTCATATTAAAATGACCTTTTGTGTGGGTTTTGAAGGAATTCGACACTTAATTTTTTTTTCGAAAATAGTTAAAAAAAAAAAAAAAGAAATTTAAAACAAAAAATTTTAGTAAACGGTAGTTAAGGACTAGTTTGCTAAATAATATGGTGCATTTGCATTCTTTCATTTTTGCATTAATAAAAATGCTTCTAGCAAAGCCTGCTTGTTATATGTGTTATAACTCGAAGCAACTCATTATAAATAATTCTTCAACTTTTGTTCACGATGTTAATTTATTTTAACCAGAATTGCCAATTTGGCTTCGCGTTCTATTCGGTAATTCAGAATTCAAACTGGAAATTATAAAAAAAAAATTACTCTAAGTAATCTCGAAACATCTAATTACATTAAGATAAAAAAAAAAAAAGATACTATTTTGAATTTCAGGTGTAAATTTGGAATTTCTAGGGTTCATGCGCATCAAAGTTCTTATGGGATTATAAGTGTTTTAGTATAAGAAATTTCATAATATATTGGTATGGTCGCTATATAAGAAGATAGAATTTCTTTTCTTTAGATAACGCAAATATTACTTTTCAAAAGTTTAGTAAAATGTACTATAAATCCCCGATAATTCGAAATAATTAAGACCAGACCCAATCCGGATTATCCGGATAATTAGAAAAAAAAGTGAAATAAAATAAAACATACTTAGAGAAAATCATCTTTATGTTAAACTTATTCAATATTTATAGACAGTAAAAATGTTTATTTTGTTTAATTCTTCCGAAAAGATTTGACCCAAAGTTTTTTTTTTTTTTTTTAATTTAAAATACGACGATGAAACAAGCTAATGGAAATTAGCCTATCGCTTCTCAAACTTGAAAAAAAAAATGACCAAACCGATCCGGAATATGCGGAGATCCGGATTAACGGGGTCCGAATTAGCGGGGTTCAACTGTACTTGAAAGTCCTTGAAGCGCACGAACCTTGATTTCTAAATGAAGAAAGAAATTAAAACTGGAAACTCAGATTTTAACAGTGTTTTCTCTTATGTTTTTTAATTTGTTTTATGTTTGACCCATCAACTAAACCCTTATCTTGAAATTAAAACTCTGATTTCTGTATAAATTCGAGTTGAAACAAGTGAAGTAACTACCTGTTACTATCTTGCAATTAAAAAAAAAAAAAAAAAACATTGCTTTATTTATTTTAATTAAAGGAAAAGAGGTCAGTATAGTAGAATTTTGCTCAAAAGAAATAACAAATGAATTGATTTATTACTATGTAGTCTGCATTTTTATTAAAGTTGATTTAGGAAATTAACAATTTTCGTTTATTATTTTTTTTTTCAGATAAATCTGATATAAAAAATCTAACAGCAATATAATTTTGTGCAAGTAATGACCTTGCATTAATAAGTATTGCAAAATAGATAGCTACAATTTTCACTACAAAAAATATAGTATATGTATTTTTATAAATTGTTTAAGTTACGTGGATAAACCTTTTATATTTACATTGACTTAGAAGTACTGGATCTATTGGACTCGTTGATAAAACTATGCAAATGTAATTGATTTTGAAGTTATGAATCTTTATGAAATTTTGCTTTATCGATTTCAGAAAGTAATTTCGGTAATGGATTTAATTCGTCTTCCGCATTTTGACTATTCCTTAAAGTCTGAATAATATGATAGAATAATAGTTGTGCAAAATATTGTTGTAGCATTTCTTCAATTCTACATTGCAAATGCTTGCTAAATGCTATTCTTCTAGACAATTGCTATTTCTCTAAAACGCTGGCGGACTTTTAGGCTCTTTCTTCAAGATCTACTTTATTCATTGCTGGCAAACAATCTCAGTAATGGATTTTATTCATCATTTAATTTTTTTATTTATACTCAAGTAAAAAATCTAATATTTTTTTTTCCTAACTGTTATAACCTTCTTTCTTCTACTATGTAGTTTGATTGGTTTGCAAATTAGATTTTGAGTTGACACATAGAATATATATTTTGGCTTTAATCGATATTGAGGTTATGATTGTAGGACTTCTTTTCCTACTGATTATAAGCGATATCAATAATGGGTTTTATTCATCATTCAGATTTTGACTGTGATGGAGAAGAAAAATGCAGTGTTAACATTATTTTCATGCTGTTTTAACCTTCAATATTCAACTTTATAACTTAAAAGGTTCACAAATTTGATTTTTTGTGAACATTTAAAAGAAAGTTTTAATGTATTGATCGGTTTTGATTTTGTTGCTTATGATCCACTATAATCACCATCTAACAGTATTCGATTTTATTCATCATTCAAATCTGGCCCCTTGCCCCCCCCCCTCTTTTTTTAATGTGAAAATTATTTTATAAACAATCAGTATTTATAATCTTAAAAGTAAAAGACTTGTTGTATAATTTCACAACATACTGGGAATCTCTTGCATAAGTTTTGGGAAATATGATACTTTAATTTTTTCTTCTCCAGGGATGGTTTTTCTGAAACTATTCGTAAATGTACAGAAAAAAAAAAAAAAAAAAAAAAAAAAAAAACTGTATCATGGAGGAAAAAGAAAGATGAAGCTCTCATTCGACCCAAACAAAAACAATCACGTGGAACTGGGACCAAAATTATTTTACATCGTCCGATCATTTTTTCTCTAAATGAAAATGATCTGCTGATATTTAAGCATTCTAAAGTAGCATTTCATAGTATTATGAATTAAAAACTGTATTACTAAAAGATTTTTTTTATCGAAAGCACGTTGCTATGTTTATAGTTTTTCACTCCAGTTGGGTTTCTTGTATTTATTTGTATGTATATCTGCATATTATTTGTATGTAAAAATTGTTTGCTTTAGACATTATTTTTCACCTTTCTAAACAGCGAATTTTTGTCATAGCATTTTGGATGTATTGGAAAGTGTCTCATAATCTGTGCTCCATGTGTGATTTTTCTTTCTTGTTACTTTGCCCATTTCTTTTAAAACCTAAAGTACATTTTAATCTTTTTTTTTAATAATTGACTAGTGAAACTACATAAAAAATAAATAATTTAAGCACATTCATTTAATTACTATTACATGAATAAACACAAATAACGCCTTCATAATCCTACTAATTTTGTTTTCTTCTTTTTAATTTCAGTCTGTTGATAACTTTGATTTGGCCATGGGCATGAATGGAAACGGCCAAGAAAATGGAGATGGTTACATGAATGTTGACCACGTAAGTAGTTTAATTGCTCTTTTATTTTCATCCTCTTACGTCTTATCAGCAGAGAGAAAGAAAAAATAGAGATTACAATGGGCTGAAAAACATAATAGCTCATTAATTCTCTTTTTTTAATCGCTGATGCAAGAAGAAAAAAAAAACCTGTGTCGAAGATTCTTCACTTGAAAACATTTGTGACATTCTGTACGCGACATAAAAAACGTGTCTAAGTGCTTAAATGTTTCTTTTGTAACGAATACTTTTTTCATGTATATTTCCAAAGCGTTTCATCGTATAAATGCTCGTTTAACTGATTTTATGCAGATGATTAAGTGTTCTATTAAAATTCTGAATGTTATACTTAAAAAAATGTTAATTTAATGAATTAAAGTGTGTATACAATGTTAGACAATTGTTTGAGCAATGTTAGCATAATAAAGGAAAATAATTGTTAAAATTTTTACATTTTTAGAATTAATGAAATAAGCATGTAAACAATATTAGATTACGTAAAAAAAAAAAAAAAAAAAAAAAAAAAAAAAAAACTATTTTTTTTAAACTATAAATAATATTGAAATATTTCATCAGCACTAACCCTTTGAGGAGAAAGGAGTTGTGTTTCTGTAATATTGAATTCACACAGAAATCGTCGAAAAATATTATTTTAAAATAACGAAAAGCAATTTAACAACATTTTTTTTCTACTTATTTTTACAAATAAAATTTAATTAAAAGTTTTCGGTCCAAATCTTAGCTAAAATTAGGTAGGATATAGTATATTCCACCGCGCCTCCAGGTTTAAAAAATAAATAATGTTTTACTATTTATTTTTATGCAAAATAAAATATAATTGACTTAACATTTTATGCAATTCATACTATACACACATACAAATATATATACATATACTACACAAAGCAGCATTTGCAACTGCAACACTGGACAATTTAAGAATATTGTTTGTAAGTTAGCATATTTGTTTACTGAAAAACTTAATATAGCAGATTGTGAAAAATTATTTCTTACTAATTTATTATTATTGTTGTTGTTGTTATACAGTTGTCTGTTTTACGTTATTCGTAAAAAGAAAAGAAAATAGAAATTACAATGGGCTGAAAAACATAATAACTGATTCAAGAAAAAAAAAAAACCTGTGTCGAAGATTTTTCATTTGAAAACACTTGTGACATTCTGTACGCGACATAAAAAAACGTGTCTAAGTGCTTAAATATTTCTTTTGTAACAGATACTTTTTTCATGTATATGTTTGAAGTGGTGCATCGTCTAAATGCTCTTTTAAATAATTTTTATGCAGATGATTAAGTGTACTATTAAAATTCTGAATGTTGTATTTTTTAAAACTTTCTAAACACAATATTAGAAAAGAAAAATGTTAATTTAATGAATTAAAGTGCATATACAATGTTAGACAATTGTTTTAAAAGTGTTAGCTTAATAAAAGGAAAATAATTGTTAATTTTTACATTTTTAGAATTTATAAAGTAAACATGTAAACAATATTGCAAAATGTTATATATATATGTATATATTCCTTACTGAAATATTATTATTATTATTATTTTAATTTTTTACGATTGTTTGTTTTACGTTATTCGCCAGTGAATTTTATAATTAAAGGAATAACAGTAACAGCTATATTTTTTTCTCCACAAAAACAATATTATCTTGAAGTTTATATAAAGTACAATGCAAGATTTTATCTGTAGTATTTACACAAAACTTTTAGATTAGTAGTTTTTTTGTATTCACAAACAATTAAGATGTAGGTCTATAATTACTGATAGATTATATCGACAGCTGTGTGTCATTCATGTGAGACTTTATTTTTTAATGTTAAAAAAAAGTATCTTAAAATACAATAAAAATAACTCTTTATTGTAATATTTTTAGAGGTTATTTTTCTAGTAAATATGTTTATAGTCGAATTTAATTTTTTTGTTCGTTTTAATTATTCTAAATAACATTACAAATTTTATGTTATGCATTTTTTCTCTTTTGCTTTTACCAATTGGGAAATTAGATTTACATTAAGAAACGGACAAAAATAAACATCACATAAAATGCTTTTCATAATTCATTTCAAATGTGGGTAATAACCCTAAAAATAGCCCTCATATCAAACGATCCACTTTTAGAAAATGTATCTTAACGAGTGAAACAAGTCATCGATCCGTTCTCCCCTTACTTAATGAATTTTAATCTGTCTTTTTGTTTCAGAATAAAAGCGTTAACAAAAGATATTAAAAACGACAACTTCAAATAAAACAAAAGATGTATAATGTTGTTTTCATTAGACTACAATGGAAGATTTGTATAACAAATAGCAGCTGTAATATATTATGTAAAACATTTCCTTTTTAAAAATTTGTTACATTTTGGTTTATATGCATATATTATATATATATACCGGGTGTTCCAAAAATAACCGGTAGATTTTAAAATTCAATAACATAAAAACGGTGACAGCTATTAAAAAAATTTTTGCAGGAGGGTTATGTATAATGCCATAAGTTTTATCTCCGTGATTTTTGATTTTAGTTCGGAAACCAAACAATAGATGGCGCTGACGGCGATTGGCGCTCAGTCGAAGCCGAAACTGAGCTCACTCAGCATTGATACAAAGGAAGGAGATTAAGGATATGGAGTGCGTCTCATTCGATTTGATTTCAATGAAATGCATTTTTGCCATGGATGTAACAGATTCTTCGATAGTGGAATGCAGCGTTCAGAAATGGGTATAAATTTCGCAAACAGTATTTGAGTCTGCAGGATATTTTACATTTATAAAGTTTTATTTGCCCGGATAAAATTACTTTCTTATGGCATGATTTAAAGAATATTTTATGCATCGTATTTTAAAACTACACTGTTAAAAATTTGAAACCTTTGCTGCATCATCACACCTCCGCTTTTATAGAAAATGATTACTTCACTGTATTATGGAGCATTCTCATCGGTCAAAACAGAGATATTCTATAATAACATCGAGTGACGATGTAGCAAAAGTTTCAAATTTTAACAGTGTTGGTGACGATGCAGAGAGTCACAAAAATGACCGGTATATTTGAAAAATCAATAAAATTTAAATGGGCAGCGTTAGAAATATACCGTTTGTTGCAATATGATTGGGACAATAGTAAATTTTCAGGTATACAACTTTCGGAATCACTTAAAATTTTCAACAACAGATGGCACTGCAGGCAATTTGAAAGCTATAATAGAAAACGCAATCTGTGAATTTGCCATTCTGTAAACCCTCTGTCCCTGCCCGCGAAGAAACTCGCAAACTAAAGCTATTCACTGTAAAAAAATTTGACCCATTTGCTGCAGCGTCATTCACTCCGCCGCTTTTATAGAAAATGGCTACTTTATTGCGTTATGGAGCATTATCATTGGTCATAAAAGACATATTCTATAAAAGCTGTGGAGTGACGCTGCATCAAATGGGTCAATTTTTTATAGTGTTCTTTTGGAGAGGCATTTTTGTAATAACTCTGTCGCATTTTGACATTTTAATTTTAATTTTTTTTTTGCACTGCATAAGTAAGGTCCCTCTCAAGATCACTCCTTGATTACATTTTCGATTTTGGTTGCAGATTTTTTTTATAAAGTTAATTTCAATTAAAAATCGGTTTTGGAAGTAAAAGTAACTTTATTCCGGCTGTTTCAAAAATGACGGTATATTTGAAAAATCAATAATACACCGTTTGTTGTAATGTGCTTGGGACAATAGTAAATTTTTAGACAGACAAACTTACGAAATTACTTACAATTTTCAACATCAGATCGCGCTGCAGTCTGAAAAATCTAAAGAACGATATTTTCCACATATCCATTATGCGCAGCAATAATATGGCGTAGTCTCTGAACGAAATTACCAGTAACGTTTATAAACGTTTCAGGAGGGATGGCTTCACATACAGAAGAGATGTACTGCTTCAGTTGTTCGACTGTTCCTGGATTGTGGCGGTACACCTGGTCTTTCACGTGTCCCCACAGATAGTAGTCACAGGGGTTCATGTCTGGCGATAAGGGAGGCCAATCCACGCCGCTCCCTGTATGTGTGGGATAGCCCAAAGCAATCACACGATCATCGAAATGTTCATTCAGGAAATTAAAGACCTCGGCTGTGCGATGTGGCCGGGCACCATCTTGCATAAACCACGAGGTCTTCGCAGTGTCGTCTAAGGCATTTTGTACCGCCACAAATTCTCGAAGAATGTCCAGATAGCGTGGTGCAGTAATCGTTTAGGATCTGAAAAATGGACCAATGAGCCCCTTGGAAGAAATGGCGGCCCAAACCAACACATTTGGAGGATGTAGGGATGATGGGACTGCAACATGGGGGTTTTCAGTTCCCCATATGCGCCAGTTCTGTTTATTTACGAAACCGTCCAGGTAAAAATAAGCTTCGTCACTAAACCAAACGCTGTCCACTTGGATATCGCCGACATCAATCCTTTGCACCATATCATTAGCAAATGTTACTCGTGCATCAATAGAAGAAGCGCTGAGGGGTTTCCGAGTTTGAATTTTGTATGGATAGAGGTGTAAACTCTGGCGCATGAGACGGTACGTGGACGTTGGCTTTATTTGGACCGCAGCTGCAACACGGCGAATGGAAACCTGAGGCCGCTGTTCGATCACCTTCTGCACAAGCTGAGCATTACTCTCTGTTGTTGTCGTACGCGGTCGCCCTACATTTCCAGCACGTTCATCCTTCACGTCTCCAGTCCGTTGAAATTTTTCAAACAAATTCTTTATTGTATCGCTTTTCGGTCCTTTGGTTACATTAAACTTCCGTTGAAAACTTCGTCTTGTAGCAGCAACACTGTGTTCTAGGCGGTGGAATTCCAACACCAAAAAAATCCTCTGTTCTAAAGAATAAACCATTTTTACCTGCAAACTTGCAGTCTGTGGACAGCATACGCTTGCAGCAGAAAGACAACTTACAGAATAGCGAACTCAGAGACTGAGTTTTCTTCAATAGCTTTCATCACACCTGCAGCGTCATCTGTTGTTGAAAATTGCCAAAATAATTGAAAATAATCAAGAAATATAATAAAGGAGAGATCTTGAGAGGGACCTCAGCTATGCAATGCAAAAAAAATTATTAAAAAATGTCAAAATGCGATAGAGTTATTACAAAAATGCCTCCCCATACACTGTTAAAAATCTGCCGCATTTTGTTGCAACGCACTCCCCTGCTTGTATAGGAAACAAACGGTTACTTAGCCGTGAAATTGAGCTTTTTCATTGGTTGGAATAGAGATATTATATACAAGCGGTGGAGTGCGTTGCAACAAAATGCAGCAGATTTTGACCAGTGTAGAAACACTGCAAAAACGTTGACCCATTTGCTAGAATGTCACTCCACAGCTTTTATAGAATATGTCTTTTATGACCAATGATAATGCTCCATAATACAATATTGTAACCGTTTTCTATAAAGGTGGTGGAGTGACGCTGCAGCAAATAGGTCAATTTTTTACGGTGTAAGAGCAAGATTGTAGCAAAATATCTTCACCAACATTGTTAAAATTTGAAACATTTGCTGCATCGTCACTGCATTGCTATTATAGAATATCTCAATTTTGACCAATGAGGATGCTTCATAATACAGTGAAGTAATCTTTTTCTATAAAAGCGGAGGTGTGATGATGCAGCAAAGGTGTCAAATTTTTAACAGTGTAGTTTTAAAATACGATGCATAAAATATTCTTTAAATCATGCCATAAGAAAGTAATTTTATCCGGGCAAATAAAACTTTATAAATGTAAAATATCCTGCAAACTCAAATACTGTTTGCGAAATTTATACCCATTTCTGAACGCTGCATTCCACTATCGAAGAATCTGTTACATCCATGGCAAAAATGCATTTCATTGAAATCAAATCGAATGAGACGCACTCCATATCCTTAATCTCCTTCCTTTGTATCAATGCTGAGTGAGCTCAGTTTCGGCTTCGACTGAGCGCCAATCGCCGTCAGCGCCATCTATTGTTTGGTTTCCGAACTAAAATCAAAAATCACGGAGATAAAACTTATGGCATTATACATAACCCTCCTGCAAAAAATTTTTTAATAGCTGTCACCGTTTTTATGTTATTGAATTTTAAAATCTACCGGTTATTTTTGGAACACCCGGTATATATATGTATCCATTATTTGAAACTGTTAATTAAGTTTTATATACCAACTGAATTTATTATTTTTGCACCATTGTTGGATTTATAATTATATATTACTTTTTCTTTTATATACTATAGTATAATACATTTATTTATACGCTTAATTTAAAATTTAATAACCTATAATTAGATAACTTATCCATATAAATATTTATTCATTATTTTTTTTAAATTCCTCATAGGGATTAAATTAGTAAGGTTAATGTTTTAAAAGATTATCAATATATAATTATTTTTTATGTAGTATAATGGTATTATCTAAATAGAGAGCAACTCTATATCTAGTCTAATAATATCTGGTCTAACGATATTTAATTCAGTACAGCATTATTAAACTGATTTTCTTAACTCCATGTATATATAAGTATAACTTATATTATTTCTGGTAACATATGCAAATCTTTTCTAATCGTTTTTCAAATTTGTTGTATTATTACTGACTTTTTAATCGGTTAATTCTGCATGAAAAATCCATTTATCTAAATTAACACGGGTAGCCTCCCCGATCCTCTCTTTATACTTAACCAATAAATTCCCAAAACAAATCAGGGAAGCGCCTTATCTAAATGAACCTATATCCAAAATTTGGAGGTAATCTGGTAATTCTGCGTGAAAAACCCATTTAACTAAATTAAGGGAAGTTATCCCATATTGTTCCCATGTTGTACATTTAACCAATGAGCACCCAAAATTAAAAACGGAGGCACCTCATCAAAATGATCCTATATCGAAAATTTCAATGAAATCTAATGAATAATTCTTTCAAAAACCCTTTTATGTAAATTAAGGGGGTATTAGCCCCCCTTTCCCCCCTTATACTTATCCAATGAACTCCTGAAACTAATCAAAAGGGTGCCTTATCAGAATAAACCCATATCTAAAATTGAAGTGAATCGGATATTTTTATTATGAGTTATCGCGTTACATACATACATATATACAGAAACGGCAAGCACATAAGCTCTCAGGCTTTCATAGCCTGTCAGCTAAAAACCAAAATGCTTAGTTATATTGAAAAAAAAGATCAAATGATCAATATTTATTCATTCAACATTAATAAGACGCATAATTATTGATTTAATTTGTTTTCAATTTTGTTGAATTTCTCTTCACTTAAGCTCCGCAGTGTTCATTCTTCAGTTCAGGTTGAGACATATGGCATCTGGACCATTGTTAGCATTGTTTCTTCGTTTGTTTTATGAAACACAGGAAAGCAATTCCATTCGACACATCAATTTTCCCTTGAAAGTCTCATTAAATATTGAGTTCCTTTGAAAACTTTCGGTTATTTAACAATTTCAGCAAATCTAGCTATCTTATTCAAGATTTCCCCCGGTCCCCCATTCTTTTCCAATTTCGCTCTGTGCTACCCCTCCTCTGCAATTCTTTTCCGTTAATAACAATCTTTCCCCGTTTGCTCTATCCCCCCCCCCTAAACCTCCTCCACAAGTTCTCAGTTCCTCTCCTTTCATTAATGGACATTCCAATTAATCGGCAAGAATTCGAACATCATTAAGAAGATCTGAAAACGAACGAACTCTGCGTTCTTAATTCGATGCAAATAGAACAAGAGACGACGGTTGTGTTGTAGGGAACAGGTATTGTGTTGAGGGCTGCTTTACCTTTCGAGTATTTTCTGTTGCATTTTAAATGATGCGTAAATCATGTTAAGTGTGTGATGTGATTTTTTTCCTCTTTTACATTTCATAAATTAGAATTTTTTTTTTCTTTTGTGTTATTAATTTTTCTTAGATTTTTCTATTTGTGTAGGAGTTTGAGTCAATTAACACTTTGAGTGCCACGTCAGTCACACGGTAATTGACACTGAAATTTCCATTTAAGTTGCATCAATCACAATTGACTGACAGCCAAAAATGTGATATAAATCTTAGAAATTTATATATTTTTAAATAATTACTAAAATTTAATGACAATTTGTTTAATTTTTTTTATTATCATATGAATGTACTTTCTTAATTATTACTTAAAACAATATATTTTTTAAAATTTTGTATCACATTTTAGAGTGTCAGTCAACGCTGACTGACACTCCTTTAAATGGAAATTTCAGTGTCAGCCACCGATGACTGACGTGGCACTCAAAGTGCTAATTGACTCAAACTCCTGTACAAATAGAAAAATCTAAGAAAATTAATAATAATTAAATTAATTTTAAGTAATTGCTGAAAATTTAATTATTTGCTTAACTTTTATTGATTATAGGAATATACTTTCTTAATAATTACTTAAAACAGTATAAATTTTTAAACCTAAACTGAAGTTGACTGAGTTACGGATTCCCACGTGCTTCACAAGTAGTCCAAAGCTTTAATAGCTTGGTATAAACAACGAGTTGACTGTAGCACTTTGAAGAAATATTTGTGGATGCAGCAGATTGTCTTCGATGCTCACAACCACTAGAATCATCATTGAGATTAGAAATTTTCTGTGCATAACAATTGGAACCTCTTCCTGGGTTTTACACAGCTTTTGATCGCTTTGCAGTTCACCTTTTGGTCCTGTACAAAATTATTCTCATTTGAGGGAAGCAGCTACATTCATGGTTCCTCTTGATGTTTCAGCTTGGTAAGGTGACGCTTGACTCTGGTCAACTGGTATTCCCTGGTCCTCTTGAGCAAAAGCCTCTCCTTATCACATACAACCTTTAACGGTGATTCTCATGAATCAAAAATCGGATGGTAGCCAGGGCCATAGCAAGAAGTGAATAATATGGAGGGGGGGGGGGGTCATACTTTTTCATTCTCTCTCTGACGCAGAAAGATAAATTAGTGCATATTCACATTGTAGGTACTATGTTTCTCATTAAACTGTTGTAATAACTTTATTTTATGCTAAGAAAAGAGTACGATGATGAAAAATTCGAGTGTATATCTCGTGCAATATTAAACATAGTGTTAGCTTCACATGTGCAAATAGGATGAGCCCGGGTTGAAACATTTATTTTAGTTAAATGCCTCAAAACTAAATTAGATTTTTGAACAGAATTTCATTTTGATTTCCGGTACAGAAATTCATTTAATGACCTTGGAATTTTTTCCAGTAGAGGCTCAGAATGCTTTAGGACGAGCTAAATCGCCCTAGTACCCCCTTAGCTACGTCCCTGATGGTAGCCCCAATAAATTGTAGCTACCTAGAGAGTGCTCTCATAGACTTCCTAAGATTTTTACGACTGATTAATCTTCTCTTCTTCACAATGTCATATCGCTGACATTGTCATTTCTTGCATGAAATGGTCGCGACATTAAACTTGGTAGTTTTCGATTCACATCTCATTTTAAAGACTGAACGAGTTTCACGAATGCGGATACCTCTAAATTAGAGTGTTTTTCAACCAATGAGGCAGTGACAGCATGTCTTTTCATTTCCTCAGTAAGCTTAGTTCCTGACAAATTTCCATATAACAGAAAAGGATTTATAGCTATGATGTACAGAGTGGTATTTCACGCATAATGTGTGTTCTCAAGTACCTGACGCAACCCTGTACTTAATGTATATTTCTTAGACTGTTACTTTACAAACGACTTCGTGCTAGATTCTATTTGTCAACGACTGTGTTTTCAGTTTGCATTCAATGTTTCGTGGACTATAGTATTCCAAAAGAGACAATAATTTACTAACTCTCAAAAAGTAGAAAGTTGAAACAAGTCACTTGTTTATAGAAGTTTTCATAAATTTTATGAGCGTAATTTAAAAAAGCTCAAACCTTACACAAGCGATGGCATTACATATTTCAACCTGAGTTGAAATAGTTACTAAACAACTACTTAATGTGACACTGTAATTTCTCTGACAGAAGTTCTAAAGACATTCTAAAATGGCCTTTTTACTAAATAATTGGCCTATTTATTTATATTAAATATTATTAAATATTATTATTATTAAATAATTTTGTATCATTTAACCAGGGTAAAGTGTAATTGTGATACATGTTAAAGACATATCGAGATCCACTTATAGTTTCACTTCATGCAATTTGGCGGTTATAAAAGCATAAAAAGTTTGCTGATTTTATAAAACATTTCGAAGTATACATTTCTCTTTGTTGTTGCTATGTGATTATTAAATATACATATATATTTATCTGATTGTTGGTTAAAATGTTTTATGGATTGTTAAATTGTTATGTTTGACCCTAAATCTAGTTTTATAACAATTACAGAAAAATTAAATTTTCGATAGCTGTCTAGTATCTATGCATTCAGATGACATGTTTGTGATTTTCATTCAACATTTATCTTTGTCCTAAAGTATGGTGTAGTAATAAAATTAAATTCTCTAAGTTTTTTCTCTGCAGCTCTGTTATATTCTATCTAAATTTACCAGGACTTATAGCAACAAGAATTCTCATTTTTAAATAACTTCAGTTTAGAAAAGGGAAATATTAAATAAAACTAAATTTAGACTCGTAGAATCTTTTCTTTGTTTTATGCATATTTACGATAGTTGTTACTTGTGAATTCAAACGTACCCCCCCCCCTCTAAGTTCTATTCCGCCCTGATATCATTATGAATATTAAAGTGAAACAACGTTCCTTTTATGTTGCATATCATCCATTAAAATTCTGCCCTCCCGTCTAATCTTTGAAAAATGAAGGCGAAATGCATCTAAACTGCGCCATAAATATGCAAAATGGGTTAGTGCTATTAGCTCAATGGGGTTGCCAGAACTGGCGATTTACTGCTTCATATCAGCAAAATGTTCAAATTTGAAAAATACATTGAAAAATACTTTCCTTTTTTAGCTTGATAATTCATAATATATCGAAACAGCTAAATAAGATAAATTGCATTAAACCATAAATTATTTTAATGATTCTGCGAAGATTGAAGTCTTCGGTGTAAGTGCAGAATTTTTCCATTTACAGTAACATTGTGATTTACTCAATTCATGTACAACTAAATCAGTAACATTTACTCGGTAGAACGGTAAATTCTTATAAAAATTATCAAAGAATATTTGTGAAAACTAAAGTTATTGTATTTATTCTTAAATTTATCTTATTATTATATACTATGTGTGCAAATACGATTTGTTTTATTTTAAGAACTCTAATTATAAAAATCTCTTTTACGAACATTTCAAATAAAAAGGTGTCTATTTCTTGAAATGTATTTTTTAAGGACGGCGGTTATAGTTAAAAAAGAGATGCTAGAAGTCCGTTTATTAAAAATATATTATTGCTTAATACATTTATCGGATTAGTCAAAAGGCAAAGTAGACGACTGATATACAAA
The DNA here is from genome assembly GCA_964019185.1 of Maratus speculifer. NCBI lineage: Eukaryota > Metazoa > Arthropoda > Arachnida > Araneae > Salticidae > Maratus > Maratus speculifer. Next base: position 273,964,694 of record OZ025298.1, read on the forward strand.
CATTAGGCAACTTTTAACAGCTTCTTCGCCTACCAAATTCAAATATGTATGATTTTTCACTCATGTTAGACAATAAAAAGTATCCTAATAATGTAGTATTGTTATAAATAAAAACTCAAAATATAATCTTTATCAAATCTTAAAACCATGAATCTAAAAAAAAAACCTCTTCAAAATATTTTTGTTGGATAACTGAGGTATGTGTAAGTGCACTTCACTAACGATATTTTCTGAAAGGAGTAATCAATATTTATGAGCAGAATACTTATCAATTGCCTAGACTTATGAACGCTTAAGCATCACACATGAATTTTTTTTAACGGTATGACAAATTAAAAAAATAAAGACACTTAAAAGTGACTAAATATAAATATTGATATTTATAAATTAAGTTAAAATCTCAGTATGAAATTTGAAAATGTGGAAGACAGCCGCAAGATTTGAAATGCTTAATGTCCTCTAGAAGACTCAATCCAGATCCAGTACTGGATAAAGGAACCAAATTTGGAGAGCGTTTGTTTCAAAAAAAGTATCCGCTGTTATAAAAATAAAAATTCCGATAGTGCTTAATATCTGAAAAACAGAGACTGTAGTTAAAAAAATTCATTGAATACAAATAAAGTACTCAATACAATGAAATATTCAATACTATATTGAAATACTCAATAGAAATGAAACATTCAAATGCTCAAGGAAAAATTCATTGAGTTTAACCGCAAGTAAGATTTGGTATGTTGCTCTTTTGAAAGCTCTTCTCTGTATTTTGGCTTTAGCATTTTAATAAACTCATTGATACGACATATTGCGGCAGTTTTCTATTTAATGGCGGCTTTCATGTTTATGTTTTTATTGTTGTGAAATTCAAATTGTCTTCTCTTTAATTATAACTATCTTGTACAATGCAGATGTAAATATATTTCCAGAACTGTGGACTTTAAGAAATGAATTGTAGTATACTTAACTTCATAGTAATCAGTCAACTTGCAAGTAACAAATGCTAATACGTGTTCAAGTAATAACTGATATCTTCTCCTTTATGCAAAATTGCAGGAATTGCTTCATTCGAATATTTAAGAGCGAGAAAAAGATCATCAGTTACAAATTCTGATAAAATCATTTACGAAAAAAAGTTTATTTTTTTCTAAAACTATCTTTAAAAATAATAATTTTTGGAAATTACCTCTTTTAGATATGGGGACCTCAGAAGCCAAGGGGCACAAGGGGCAAAAGTTTGTTTTCAAGTAAATTGAGTTCAAAGAAAGTTGGCATTAAATTTGAACATCAATACAGAGTTTCCCCCAGGATTAAAAAAGGGCAGGGCGCTACTGTTCTGAAAAAGGCACTTTTTACATTTTTCAGGGCACTTTTTACATTTTTAAGGGCACTTTTTCATTTTTAAGGGCACTTATCTAGCGGTTCAAAATGTCGTGAAAAAACAGAAAATTCACCAATAAAATTGAAAAAAGGTAAATTTTGTTAAAAGATCGCGAAAAAACAGCAAATATTGTTAAAAGATCACAAAAAACCGGCCAATTTTGTTAAAAGATCGCAATAATCAGCAGATTTTGTTAAAAGATCGCAAATAACGGCATATTTTGCGAAAAAGCGTCAAATTTCGTGGAAAAAATCGCGAAAAACGGCATATTTTGCTTAAAAAATCGCAAAAAAAGACAAATCTCGTGAAAATATCGCCAAAAACGGAACTTTTCACAAATTTTTCCGTTTTATTGCGATTTTTGGACGAAATTTGCCGTTTTTTTCGCAAATCTTTTGAAGAAATCTGCCGTTTTATCGCTATTTTTTGACGAAAGTTGCCGTTTTTTGCGACTCATTTGACAAAATTTTCCGTTTTATCGCGATTTTTGGGAGAAATTTGTCGTTTTTCCACGATCTTTTGAGGAAATCTGCCGTTTTGTGAAATTTTGTGACGGAATTAGCTATTTTTTTGCGAATCTTGCCGGAAATTAGTCGTTATTTCGAGATTTTTAACGAAACTTGCCGTTTTTTTAGCGACTTTTTGACGAAATTACCCCTTATGGCACACGTATGAGGTTATTTTTTGCGTTCCATCGCCGATTTTTTGCGTAATTTACGGGCTATAGCGCGTTCGGATCATTTCTGGAGGGCTGGGTTTTTTTCAAATGAGGGGCAAGAAGAGCGCTATTTTTTTTGAATGAATGACAAGAGGGGCGCTAGTTTTTGGATGAGGGGCAAGAGAACGCTATTTTTTAAGCTAAAGGGCAGGAGGGGCGGAGCGCCCCCGTGAAACCCTCTGGGGGAAACTCTGCTGAAAGGTTGAGTGGATCAAGCTAACATTAGCAGAGGGGGGACTCATTAATCCGTGCTATTTTATGAAGAAATTTATACAGAGAGATACAGGAGGTAGCTTCGATTGAAGATTGTGTTTAAATTCAGAATATCAATGCAAATTTGGAATTCATATGCAAATTCATATTCAAATCTTAGACATTGTTTCCCCTTTAACAACAAATTGGTACAATTTCGTGATAGAATAAAATACGAGTGGCATTTTGTATGAAGTAATAAATTATGTTAAATGGATGAAAAAAAAGCATTTTGAGTATTTATTTCTTTACATTTCTTTTAAATTGTCGAAATATCATTGTACGAGGAATCAAAACGTTCAAAATTATAGTCCATTCCGATCATCTAAGATTCGACAAATTAAATGTATATTTATTTAACTAAAATGTTTCCTAAATACTGACTGTTCAATGACAAATTAATGGAATTTGTATAAAATGTGCAATTTCATTTAAGGTATATTATCATATCTTATGATTACTTCTTAGAGATTTTTTTTATATTATTTTAAAAGATGCATTTCATATGTCACTTCATCGGAAAGAAAGAATTTATGCTCATGGAAAAGAGGGTGCGAGTACTTTAATTGTATATATATATAAAAAAGAACAACAAAAAAGTACAATGGGCTTCTTATTTAAAGACAATAAAAATCTACCTCATCTGCAGATTATATTAATGTGCCATTAAAAGTAAAATATATCTTTAGTAATGAATTTTTTTAAAAACGAAAATTGTAAATTTTAACTTGTCTGCCGCGTAAATAAAATTTGTAAATAATACTGTTTCTCCTTATTTAATGTTATTCAAATGCATTTTTCATTTAAATTTACTTTCTATATAAAATTAAAACTATTTTATCAGATTAAATTTTTATTATTTTTTTAATTTTATTTAATTGCTTGGAATTTTTGCTGTTTTTTTAACTTTATTAAAAAATGAAGAAGTTTATTATAATGATAAAAGCGAATACTTGTAGAATAGAATGCATTGTAGACAGTTTTATATTTTAAAAAAAGTAAGATTAGATTATAAAATTTCAATTTGAGATTATTTTATAATTGTGTAATTTAAAAACGATATATGACTTATATTTTTATAATTCGCATATAACGATCTCATGATAATTTGCTTTTTCTGATATCAAAATTTATGTTTAATAATAGAGATTTTAGAGTTATGAGTGTATGTATATATATATATATATATATATATATCCTTATATTAAGATAGATGGAACATTCGGTTTCAGAAATAAACTTTCGTTTAAGTACTTCATTGTAATATTTATGACATACATTATTATCAAAATAATGCGAACTCAATAAATATGAACTCATAGGAATATACAAGAACTCAAAAATAAGAACTGTCAAACTAATAGTAAATAATTAGACGCAATCCTAATTTTTCGGTATTTATTTTTCTCTTTCAAGAATGATTTATTAGTTCTGCAGTTTGTACAGTTTTAGATAACTTTTTCGACTTACATAAATGAAAATGAATGATACCGTACCACCACTATTCATCATTTTTCATTTTTTTTCCCTATCTGACAAATGTTTTCCTTTAATTCACGTATAATAAATGACATTATATCGATGCAAATGCTTCTCAATAGATGAAGCTATATGTATTTGTGTTTCCTTTAACGTTGCAGGGACGTAATTGTAGCCGCATAATTAAATTTAACACTGATTCAAAAAATCTTTTCTTTAGACGCATTGGAACAAATAGAGCACGGGAAGCGAAAATTTTCCCTTTTCTGCCTCAAATCTGAATTCTTTCAAAACGGGCGCCCTAATTGCAATTCATAAATTTAATAGCGCACCAGAAAATATTTTTTTTTTCGCCAAAGTTTTAATTGGCTGATTAAAATGTTTCATTTTGAATGAGAGAGGTTCAGTTAATTAATTATGGTGATTAGTTTTAATTGAGGCGCTCGCAGTTTTAAATATTGCAATGCAATTAACGGAAGAGCAATAATTAGGAGCCTTGTGTCACTGCGGCGAATTTTTTCCCCTCATTTGGCTGTAGGTAAATGTTTTCCTGAGTTACAATTTGATTAAATACGACGCTACATTTAATTAAGTCCCTTCTTTTATATTCTTTCTTTATCAGATATATCTTTTACTTTTAGAATAAAATGTTTATGCAATATTTTTAAATAACATTTTCTGTCTCATTTCATTTAACAAACTTGAAGTAGATTGGGATTTGGAATAATTTTCGAAATGCTAAAATTTTGACTTGTAAAATTTAATCTCAAATGCTTAATTGTTATAAAAAGAAATTTCATTTATATGCTCAGCAAACATTTTTAAAGAGCATTAGATTATTATCAAATTGAATTTTAATGAATGCTCCACAATGGCTTCGCTGTTTTTCTATTTATTCTGTGTTTCTTTTTTGCTTACATCTGGGCTTTTATTTTCAAAACGTTTGTTGATTAAAAATACATTAGTTCCAAATACACATATGTAAACTGAAATAGTGGTAATCGGATTTATGAGTTTCTTGTGAAACAAATAAAACACAAGCATTTTATTATAGATAAATAAATATAAACTATATTTATCATCAATTTCTAAGAATAAAAAGTCATTTTAATTTTTAAAAATGAGTCTTCGAACTAAGCAGTGTATGATTGGTATAAACAAATATCGTATTATAAAGAGTAATTTTTAAATAAAGTAAATCTACAGCTGACTACATAAAGAGATTTAGCAAGAATTTTTTATCGTTTCTCTATCTCAATAACTATCTTCAACAGTGTTTTTCAAAATGTTACCCTTATTTTTGTTCATGTCTTTTGTCATTTGTGTCATGGAATTAATCAGAGTATGCTTCATATAAACAAATATCGAGTGACAATTTTTAAGTAAAGTAAATCTGCAGCTTACTACATAAAAAAATTAGCTAGAAAATTCCATCGTTCCTCTATCTCAATAACTATCTTCAATTGTGTTTTTCAAAAAATTACCTTCATATCTGTTCGTGTCATTTATATAATGGCGTTAAACAGAGTATGCTTCGTATAAACAAATAGTGTATGATAAAGAATAATTTTTAAATAAAGTAAAATTGCAGCTAACTACATAAAAAAATTGCCAGAAACTTCCATCGTATCTCTCTTTTCATAACTATCTTCAACGAGGTATTTCAAAGGATTCCCTCATTTTTTGCTAATTCATTTGTGTCATGGAGTCAAACCGAGTATGCTTCGTATAAACAAATATCGTATAATAAAGATTCATTTTAAAAAAAGTAAAATTGCAGCTGATTACATAAAGAAATTTAGCAAGAAATTTCCATCGTTCCCCCCATCTTCATAGCTATGTTCAATGGTGTTTTTCAAAGGATTCCCTTCATTTTTGCTTCAATCAGACCCTTACCAAGCAATTACGACTAGCAGCACACCGCGTAAAATCCGAGCAAAGTAATTAACAGTAGTCAACGTCTCTGACTAAAATATTGGACTAAAAAAATTTCAGTTTTCATTTGTATGTATTATAGAATAGTATATAATAGTACACAATGGCGCCGACTTCCGGGTCTGCAGGTCTGCCGCGCAGACCCTGAAAAATACCTGCAAACCATCCCAAAAAATGAGACCATCCATCAAGGAGACGCATAAAATCCGTTTTGTCTATTCCAATAGTGAATCAAGCCTGTTTTTTTTTTTTTTTTTTTTTTTTTTTCACATGCTTTTTTCCTACTTAACGTTTGTTTATAGACTTAGTTCATGTGGGAGCGAATAAAACATATTTTATGCACCTTCTAACTATACGATATAGCTTTCATTTTCCAAATGGACTTGTTCTGTTATTATTGTAAATTCTAATATCTTCGTTAGTGGTTATATTATAGTTTAATATATTAATGTTTGCCTTTTTTTTTCAATGTACTCAGCATTATATGAATATAGTCAAATTTTAATTCATCGCTTTAGTCTGTTTCAAATCGATTTTTTTATCGAGCTATAAATAGAAGACTGTTCTATTAAGTATTTAATAGCATTTACAAATTCAAACAAATGCGATCGTTATATTTATGTAATAAGGAATATTTTTATTTTGTTTTTCTTGCATATTAGATATTCTCTTTTACTTACAACGAGTTTTCTTTTATTATGGAAATTTTAACATATTGCTTTTTCTTTTAAATCTCAACTAAGAGGAAACATTTTTTTGAACTCGTATTCAATAAATCCACACATATAAAAACTATTTAAAATTACTTCGAATTAAGTAATGCTTTTTTATTTTTGTTCAGTATGTTTGTTCGATTTCTGGATCTGTTTTGGGTACTGCGATTCTAATATTCTCCAATATTTATTCCTGCTGACCTCTTAAAAATAGTTTTCTCATAAATTAACAAATAAAAAATTTGTTTTATTTAACGTGTATGAAAATATGTATCTGTAAAAAATATAGACTAAACATCTTTGAGTTTTTTTTTTTCATTGAAAGCAATAAAATCAAACAATGTTATCTTAAATTTAATTTTACTTGTTAATTTCTAGGAAATTTTATCTTAAAAGATTAAAGTTTTGTTTAATTCTATCTAACGATTTTTGGTCCATTATCTTCATGCTAATTTTCGACTTATTAACGTTAAACAGTACTTAAACTGCAAGTTCCATTACTCACTTTTCAACCAATCTCAGATATCTAATGGTATCTTGTAGCTTTAAAATTGTTTTGACATCATAAACTGAGAAAAAGAAAATTGAAATTTTTAGACTTGAAGCTATCAGTATATTGTAATGGAATTGTTAGATTATGATATTTCTTCTCTCATCAATAAAAAAAATGAATATTTTCTGAAACAACTATTTTTTAGTTTCTAAAATACATATACTTTTACGCATGAAACTTTTTGTAACAATTAATTAATTTTAACCTTCAAGCTCATTTTTTCCTTGAATATTCTTTAAAAGATATAAAAAACCTCATCTTGAACTATAATTATTTATTAGGCCTTATATTTACAGTGTCTTACAATGTCTGACATTTCGATGTTTGAATTTCGCATTAAATATTGATTTTAAAGAATTAATAATTTTTACTCATAGGAAAATAAATAAAAATAGAGCGAACGTTCTTGCTCAACTTTTTATTTTGTAATAAAGGAATAATATTCAGCTTTATTTTGAGCTAATTTTTTTTTTTATAAATATTTTTAAATACACCTACATGCTGGATAGATATGCACATAATGTGCTACTGAACTATTACAAAAAAATTTCTATTCTTTAACCCTTTAAGCGGCTTAACAGGGTTTTTCTGTCACATAGTTTTTGGATAAAAAGGCTTATTTAACTCAAAATTGATATTAATTTAATGTTAATTTTTTGAATTGCATAAGCTAAATAAATATCTAAGGTTATAAAATACAAATCTCCATATCAATACATTCCATAGCTTTTACTTTATGAATCGTTAAACTTGCATGCAAAATTTTCCAGGACGCTTAAAGGGTTTTAACACCCATGCCTCATACTGTTTTCAAAAAATCGCAATAAAGATATTTAACGTGAAATTTTCCATAATCACATAGCCAATGCATTCATCGCTTCAACAATTTTTTTTATGTGTGTGTTTGTTATTTTATCACGGTGTTCTCTCATTATATGATATACAACATTTTTTATTTTGATCGAGACATAATTAATACTGTCGCTTAATAAATAGTATGAAGAAACAATAATTAACAACGGATTATTTCCATTTTATAAGAAATAATAAACATAACCGTGACGCATGATGTATTTGTTGCTTAACAATTTACTATTAATCAGTATCCATTCTTTTTTTCGAAACAATAATTTAAAAACAAACAAACAACTTTAACTGAAACTTAAAAGCAATTTAAATTTATAATGAAATATTTAATTTACTCTACAACTATGGTATCGTTCGTAAAATATCAGAAGATTATATTCCTTTGCAACTAATGAGAAAAATTATTAATCAGCAAAGAATACAAAACTCCAACAGAGGAAAAAAAATATATATACCTGCGTTTTCGAGTAATCATTAAAATTAATTTCACATAAAATTAAACAAACTTAATTAAAGTTAATAAAAATTCATTTTGCTTAAACGGCATCAAATAATCAAGCGTCACATAATTGTGAAAAATATGCACAATTTCCTCAAATTTAAAGTGACAATAATAGTGAAAACAAGCTCCTGAAAAATCGTACATACACCGAAATCAATTACAGTAATTTAGAAAGTAACTAATTTTTTTTCATTAGTTACATCTTTCTAATTAGCATATCCCAATTGTTTCTACTCGCCCCAAATAAGCATATGTTAAGCAAGTCTTGTATAACTGAAAGTCAGAAAAATGCTTGTCAGAATTATTTCTATAATGGTAAGTTGGGAACAATCTGAGTTAATTAGAAGATAAGTTTTAATTGAGATGCTCTTAGTTTTAAAACATTCAGTTGTAATTAACGGAAGAACCATAATTAGCAGACCTGTGTCAGCTGCTCCTTTTTTTATTATGTAGGTAAATGTTTTCCTGGGCAACATTTTAATTAAATCTTATGGTACATTTAATTAACTCAATTCTTTCATACTCCGAAAGTATCGATTACAGTTTTAAAGTTCCTTGATATATGTTTTTGAGAAGAAAAAAAAAACATTTGCAATCGCAACGTGTACTTATATGATTTAATTTCATGTTCGTTTCAGTAAATTTATTTTTTTTTTCGGATAAAAATAAGAAAATTTTAGAATTTTGAATATAATTACTTCTTTTGGTTTTGAAAATGTTCAAGCTTATTTGCGTTGATTATGCAAAATGTTAATGAATTTAATTTAAAACTTTTCTCTTAATTTAAAGTTCAGTGATGTGTTTTCAAGAAGATAAATTCTTAAACATGGAAAAATAATTACGGACTGCAAATATTTAAGATTTATTATCTCCCCGATGCATGCATATCTTTTAATTAATGTACTTCCAGTTTTATTAAAAATTCATAACTTTTCTTTCTTTCTCATATTCCTTATTTTCGTGTGTTTTAAACACAAAATAGCAAACAAATGGATAAATACTTGCGATTCTACATGTATTTTTTATTTAAAAAATTTTATTATCAATTAATACAAAGAAAAAAATAATTTAACAAATTATACAACGACCATTTGAAAAATTATATTTTTAAAAACTAAAATTTTAGAGTTATTTTTTAATGGTTTTGTAAGTAATTGCCAAAAAAGATAAATTTAAAAATTTGTCTCAACGATAAACATCTGTGTACTAATCCAAAATAACTAAAAATTAAAAAATAACCCTTTTTAAGGCTTTTTTTGCCATTTAAAAGAATATTTTGAAGTTGATTTTAAACACTACCAACATGGCTGCAATGTCCTTAAAAAGAATTTTAAACCACTAAATATTTTTAAAGATACTCTTGCGCAAAATCAGATTTTTGTTCAATTACTTCGTTTGGATACAGAATTGATAACCAAAGGTTAACTATAATATACTGGACTTTAGTGCTAAACAAAAATTTGTCGACGACAAGATAAATATTTTCTTCAACATAAAATTAATATTAATTTGAATTGGCTAATTGATTACATCAGGATAGAAACGGAAATATACTTCTTTTTTTCTCCTGACAGATTTCGTTACTTATTCATCCCCCCCCCCCCCTATTTAAACAAAACGTGATAAAAATATCTTGAGGCATAGCAGGAAGAAAAATACACGTGTTATTTTATTATTTATTTATTTAGGATAGCAATGTAAATTCTATTTTAACACCTTAACTGCACCGCACGTATATATACGTCTTCAGAGAGTGCTTGCACACATTATAAAAATAGGGAATTTTCATTACCGCGGAACGATTTTCACCAATAGAGCCGTATTCTGCATACGTATAACATGTGTATTTTCTTACTGTTATTTCAGAAAATTAATCGCCATTAATTCTTAAATTATTTAATTGTAGAATTATGTCATTAAATAAGACACTGGAGAATGCATCAGATTTCGTCGACTGTTACGAGGTTAAATGTTTTTGTCTCTAGATTGCATAAAAAAGGCGTAAAAATAAATTAATAGTAATACATATACAAAGCTTTTTTTAACTTACATAAATCCGCATCTGAAATTTTATGATTTCTTTTTTTTTTTTTTTTTTTTTTTTTCTTCTTACTAAATCACGTCACTGGAATAATGATACTGATACCTCTGTAATTAAAAGTATATATTTCAAGTATTTAATTCATTATACTGATTACATACAGGGTGCAATATATCATGTACTTATGCACCCAATAAAATTGCAAATCGAAAAAAGAAAAGAGTTAAAGAAACATCCATGACGATATAAAACTGCAATTAACAGTGTTTAACAATGTATAACAATATACAACATTAAACTAAGTTCAAGCTTTTGACTCATTATAATTATTACAGACCGTACTAACAATTAAATATCACGCACAAATATGAATCCTGCTTAATATTTTGCAAATTGAAAAAAGAAATCGGATAAATAAACATGGATAACAATATAAATCTGAAACTAACAGTGTGCGTAACAATATATAACAATGTATAACATTAAATTGAGTTGAAGCATTTGACTCATTACACTCATTACAGGCGTTACAGACAATATCATATCACACAAAAATATGTATCCGTGTAATGTACCCAGCACAACATTATGAAAAACGAAGAAATGGGTAAAAGAGCATGGATAATGATGGTAAAATTGAAACTAAAGGTGTATAACAATGTATAACAATGCATAGCATTAAATTAAGTTCGAACATCCTACCCTGTAAAAGAAAAAAACGGACGTTTTTACGGAAATTGTACTGGTAATTGAGATGCCAGTACAATTCACTGTTTTTTAACGGAAAAATTGGAATTTTTTTAGAATTTATGTGAATTTTCCCGTTAAAAAAAATGAATTGTACTGGCGTCCGATTATTTATACAATTTCCGTAAAAAGTCCGTTTTTTTTTTTTTTTTTTTTTTTTTTTTTTACACAGTGTATTTATTTCACCGGATGTATCGGTACTACTCATCCAACAAAAGGATGAATAAGGCGTATATATTCGTCCTAATGGATTGGAGATGCAATAATACGTAAATAAAAATTAAAATTTTGATAATACATAATTTATTTTAACATAAAGTCCAATTTGCAATAATTTATTATAACTATTGGACAGCAGTATGTATAATTTATTGGACTATAGCTATTCTAGGTGTGTATAGCTATAGTCTAATTTTACAATAATTTATTTTCACATAAATCCAAATAAAATTTTCACCGGACGTATCCGTGCTACTCATCCAACAAAAGAATGAATAAGACGTATATATCTGTCCTAACGGATTGGAGATGCAATAATAAGTAAATAAAAATAAACACTTTGATACTGACCAAAGTTTTTCGTGAAATGTTTCATTTATTTGCCTTATACGATTGCATTCAAAATCATAAAAATTTCTATTTGAAAGATATATTCATGTAACTCTATTCTTCTCCCCATACAATGAATTATTTCTCTCACAGAATTTGAATTTACCAAAACGTTTTATAGATGCCTAGCACTATTTTATTATCTTGGAATATTCAAAATCAACGATTCGATGTAAAAATGGTCTAAAAAATGTGAAGAATGAGGCCATACATTTAAAAAAATGGGCGATAAATTATAAATGTGCGCCAGCTTCTATGAAAAATGGTTCCGATAAATTTTGCATGAAGCTGTATAAGGAATAGGCCTTTTTTCCGAAGTTATTTTTCAAGGAATTTCAAGAGTTAACTGAAAAATATTTGCATGACTGCAGATTTGCAAAGTGAAAATTGATGTAGTCATTCATTGCCACTTCGCTTGCGTTTTTTTCTTTCTCTGTATTACAGTTTTTTTTTTTTTTTTCATTTCTGCCATACAGGAATCTTCAAGATGTGTATTTCATAATTTGAGAGATATTGGTATAAAAAAATTTCAAGAAATCATAAGAGTTAACATTTTAAAATAAACAAAAGTCAAAATACATACTATGAACTTTAAAATGTTCAGATTTACTTAAGAGGCGATTAAAAGCAAGTTGACATTTTCATATTAAGATGAATTTAATAAAAGAAATTTCGTATATTTTTTGCCAATTTAAAGGTTTATATTATTGTTTTTAACATTGACATTCATTATATTTTTTTGGAATTGTTTTCTATTAATAAAAGTGTTGCGATTTATTAAGGAGTCCGCATTTTAAATTTCGTTGAAACAATATTTTAAGCTTTTAAAATTTATATCTCCGCTATTTTTTTTTTAAATTTTGGATTTTCAAAAAAATTAGAATTTTGGATTTTATTTAAATTAGTTGATTTGAACATTTTTAATTTGATTAAAATAAGTAACTTCATTTTATAATTATTTTTAACTTGTGTTTATTCGTGTTATTATCTATGTAAGAGATTAATAATTACAAATTAACAATTTGAATTTATTAATTAAAGGAAAAGAGGTTTTGAAAGAAATATTAAACGAAACCCTTTATGCGATTTGCGATCATACTTACCCACTTGTTGAAATTGTGTTTACGTTTGTGTTGTAATGTCCTGAAGAGGAATTTTTAAAATGTTCTTAATCTCAGCGCTACCGCATTTAATTTGTATTGTTGTTTTAATAAGTAATAGTATTAAATAACTAATGTTATATCAAAACAGAATATGAATTATTATACCTTAATTTTTCAAAAAGATTAAACGGTGAAAAACTTTTTACTCCCATTTTTATATTATTTATTGAATAAATTAGTTTAGAGATTTTTTTTCTACAAGAAAATATAGAACGTATAATTGTTATAGTAATAAATATTAATAAGAAAATTATACATATGTATATATATATATATATATATATATGTGTCTATTATTTTCTGCACTAGAATATAGAGGGGAAAATATATACTTTCAGAAGTTGCATTAAATTTTAAACATGGTTAGAATATTAATTTAAAAATATTTAAAATTATGCAAAGATTTTTCATACGAAATGAAATAAAACATGAAATAAATAAAAACATAAAAAGTAGGCGGACCACTTTAATTATTATTTTCTTAGTAACCTAAATGTACAATGCTATTTTGAATAAAATGCCTATATAAACGTTTATATATATATATATTGGAAAATAGAGGAGTGCACATACACAAACATTTCTGAAATAATCGCTCTTAAATCGATCAAGTTTAACCATCATTATTAAGTAATCAGCTTTAACATGTGCTAAATATTGTAATTCATCTGTTTGGTTTCCGTATTTCAAATATTAATTAATTCTAACCCAATATCAAGAAACTGAAATTATGTATTATGACCGGTTTTGCAACTCTTTACTTTTGTCGATAATTACGGTGTAAAGTTCTCTATAATAGTCATTCCATAACATTATAATAATATGATAATAATATTAATATGCTTCGACGAGTATTTTTTTTTCTTTTTATAGGAGGGAGACCAAATTACTGCGCTATTTTTTATGATGTATGAATTATGATGATGAATTAATTATTATCTAAGTTTCTCATATCTTCCTATCTTTATTATAAAGGACAAACGTATTTGTGAGATTGTGAACTAACGTAATTTTGATAGTAGTAATAGCAGACGATAAATTCAACTTTTACTGCATTGTTTTTAGGGCTTCGTTCATCTGATAAAATCCTATTCGCCTCTGTTTAATGTCTCTTTTTCCATCATAGAGTCCGTACACAAAACTGTTTAAATCAGAGACTTCAAATTTTATGAATTTACGTTAAAAAAACGTGGTTTGAGATAAATCATCTCCCTAGTGAACAGAAGGTTCCGAGTTCGAACTCCGCTTCTGGAACTTGAAATTTTCTTACTAAATGAGATTTAACTAGAAGAAATTTCGTATTTTTTACCACCAATTTAAGGGTTTATATTATTGTTATTTAATCACTGAATTCATAATATGTTTTTGAAATTAAATTTTCTTTCTATTTTAAAAACTATTGCTATTTATTAATGATTTGGCATTTTAAATTTCGTTAAAGCTTTTTTTTATATATATATAGAAATTTAGACATTTTTATCTCAGTTATTTTTCTTAAATTTGGGATTTTCAAAAAATTTGGAATTTTGGATAAAAAAAAAATGGTTTGGAAGCTTTTATTTTGATTTAAAAAAAAGTAACTTCTTTTTACGATTATTTTAAAATTAAATTTATTGGTGTTACCATCTATATAAGAAAATAATAATTATAAATTAACAATATTTATTAATTAAAGAATTATTAATTAAAGGATAAACTTAATACATAATTTAGATTAATTAAAAAGGACAAGTTGTTTTAAAAGAATTATCAAACGGAACCCTCTGTGCGATCTGTGATCGCACCTACCCCCTTGTTTTAACTACTTCACATATTTTGAATTTTTACACTGTCGAATAAAGAAAGGTATGCTATCAAATAAAATTTGTTTGAAAACTATATCGTTATTTATTATAAATATATATCGGAATTTATTGATTTAAAAATAATTTCCAAGCATTTTTTTTCTTTTTCAATCAATTTCTATGATGTGCAGATAATTACTGTTTGCAGTTAAATATATATATAACTATTTTAGAATTAGTTTGCAGCTTATATGCCGTAACGAAATTAAAACATTCATCGAACAATAAAAAGAATAATAAAAGATAGATAAAACCTAAATTAAAAGACATTTAGTAAACTTATTTACTTGTTTCAATAGAATAATAATAATAATAAAACTAATTGCAAATGGTGATCCTTGGTGACTTCTGCTATTAACTACTGATGCGAGGTGGAAAAATAAATTACCACTTTTAATAATTTCCGTTGATTTAGTACAGTTTTCAATTGATATTTTTCACGATTTTGGGTACCATTCTCAAATCTTACAAAACAGGCATTTTGATAATTAGGATCTGTGAGAGTTGGGAAGGGTACAGGGAGGGAATTGATATCCTTCCTAGGCCCAAACTCCTGACTTCATCACTGGCTATATATCAGCAAAGATCGTATTTACTATAATTTTTTTTTTTTTTTTTTTTTTTTTTTTTTGTGTCTGTCTTTGATTATATTTGATTAGAACAGATTTGACAGCAATCAATTATGTTTTTAAATTGACTTCCGAAATGAAATGTTATTTTCTTAACAACATAAATTTTGCATAATTTTATGGGAAATAACCATTTAATAGTTGTTGAGAGTTTTTAATGTTAATTTTACTTAAATTATGTGCGTATACTTGGCCAAACTGAATGAGAAATTAACTGTTGATCTCTATTGCACACAAGACTTATAAATAACTCAAACGGGTATTTAGTAAAATGAACTAGTATCTCCTTTTAATAAAGCTCTTTTTCTGTATAGAATTCCATACGTGAACAAAAAAACATTTTTTCAACATAAAAAAAAAGAAAGAAAGAAAAGGAAAGGAAAAAAGAAAACTACAGGAATTTAGCTTTAGCATTTACAGAAGACTATCATCACAGAATTATTTTCAAAATAGTAATAATTATAATAATAACTTAAAAATTCTTAATATTACGTTAAATTGCTTAAAAAAAAAAAAAAAAAAAAAAAAAAAAAAAAAAGATATAGAATTTTTTGAGTTACCACTCTGAAATAAAATAAAAATATTTCGACACTCCCTTATATAGAAAAACACAGAAAAGAAAATTTTGAAAAAAAATTGTGGCTTTATAACCAACCCCCAATCTCAACGGTAATCTAAGGCGGCAATCTAAACTACGACTGGCACGTAGTTTTGCATAGAAAATAGTGGTCTATACCACTTTATAATGATATATATCTAAACACAGCATTTGAAATCCTGTTTCTGTGATTAATATGCCTGAAACGATAGGCTGTAATTTGTGTGCGTTCGCATTACAAAAGGTGGCTTGGAATTATGGCTCGGGGGGTTGCCATTTAGTATTATTTAATGCAACAGTTGGCGCGTGTAATTGATATTGTTTGGCAATCTTTTCACAAAAGTTTATACTGGTTTTATCGTATTCACACATTTAACACACATTTATATAAATTTCTATCAATACATTTTTTTTTTTTTTTTTTTTTAGGTAACAAAGCTACAGAAATACACATACTTTTTTCAATTCTTTGTTAAAGTAACATTTAATTATTAGTGTAGAAATAGAAATTCTTATTTACCGAAGTTTAATTAAATGTTAGAGTTGCAGCAAACAAAACTAAATAAAATGCCTGAAAAGCATTTCATTTAAACTTTAAATGGAGCTTGGACCTAAGAAGCAATTTAAATTAAATCTAGTTTCTTCTTTTTTTCTCTGTGAAATATATTATACATATTCAAATAATTCGTAATTAAAATAAAAATGATATTAAAGCAACTGTCTTAATAATTTATTATTAATTTTAATTTTGTTTATTGTTTTTTTTTCATTGTATTTTTTATATTAGTCGAGTATTAACAAAAATATTCCCTCATTATTTAGTAAATACTCGACTGATTAAAAAAACAACGAAAAAAGGAAGAAAGAAAGACATAATAACAGCAACAACAGTAATAATATATTATTAAGATACGATTTTTTAAAATAAATTGTTATTTACATTTTAATCAGGAATTTCTTAATTTTACACATGATTCGTGTATAAAAAAATACATTGCTAAAAATTAAATCTAGCTCATTTTTAAATTATCTTTTAGGTTTCTACAAAGAACTATTTAGTTAACATTTCGTTAATATCATAAATATATTCCAAGAAAATTTTTCAATTATTTACCAATTGTATTTTACATTTTTACCGCGATTTCTCTATTGAACATTTTATTTAACATTGGCAATACGTTGTTAGAAATAATAATATGGATTATTTACCAATTGCAATTAGATTTCTTTGTTTGTTATTTATAAATTAACTGTGTCTTATTAAATAAATTAATTAAATTATTGTTATAGTTGTTGTTATTTCCATCATTTTCAGTCTATTTTTTAACTAAATAAAATAAATATCAAATAAATGTTAAAAATATAAATTATAATTAGTAAATATGCCTTTTTTTCTATCAATGTATTATTTAATTTAATCTGATGTTAAATCATATTTATCAGTGCTAAATTTAATATAAGAGAAAAAGATGAATAAAAGAGAAAAAACTGAGTCTTAAAAGAATTAAGCTATTATGAAATTTAAGATTTAGGGAATATATCACATTAAAGCTGAATGTTATGTTTTTTATTATTATTAAAATATTTAAAATATTGATAATTATACATAAATATCAGTTTTGCAATTTATCTAATAAACATTAAAAATTATATAATGTATTTCGAATCTCATTCATCTTCAAATATTACTAACACACCAGCAAGAGTAAAATGTAAGTTTCAAAATAAAATATATAAATTTGTTATAAACCATAACTATTCTATTGTGCAATTTAAATCCACCAATAAGACAGTCTTCCTTCGATTTTTTACAATTATTATCTTTAAAATTAAATTTTCTCTGGAGTAATCATGTACGATCACTTAAAATTATACATATCAATATTCTTAATTTGGCGTGAAATTCATTTCGCCGGGAAAGTAATTTCAGCAATTTTCGCGCCAAGTTAAAACCCGGTAACCCTCAAGTTTAGTCCTCCGAAAGCATCTCTAATATTAATGTACTCTAATTATTAGATATGATAGTCCCTATGAAACCTAATCGTAATAAAGTGCTGTAATCATTTCCATTACAGAATAACTAGAACTGAACATAAAACGTGAAATAGCACCCTAACCTAATTTGCTTTGGAATAACATATTTTTATTTTCCATCATTCATCAGAAAAAGCTAAATATCAGGTTTTAATATCAAGCTTAAGGCTAAAAATTTATACCGCAAGTCATTAAAAGTCGTAATCTTAAGCATTTATATGGATTAATGTCATAATATTAGTGATTTATTTTGATTATTATTGATTGTCGTAAAAGCTTTAATTTTGTTTTCTTAGTTAATGTGTCTAACTGCGACGATAAAAATGTTTTTGTCTAGATGTTTAAATGTGTTTTTATTATTCATTAGATAGCTCGCGTGCCTTATTTTAATAATCAGTGGAATTATATGTGAAGTTAATATTTTGTATTTAAAGCAAAAAAAATTAATATAAAAGCAACTTATTAAAATAAACTCTTCTGCTCTTTTCACATAGTAATGCTGTAAGTTCATTGTAAATATACATTTTAATTAATCTCTCATCAGATAAAACTATTTATTAAAGTGTCAAATATTCCAATTTTTTATGGATATATGAAAGAACAATCAATAGGAATCATGGCATGACGACCGCAAATAGAAACAGGGCAAATGGCCCAGTGCGCGATTTTTAACAATTTGGAAACGCACGTTTTTTTTTTTTTTTTTTTTTTTTTAATTATTGTTTTGATTTTTGAAAATCATTTTTTTCTAAGGGATTTTTTTTTTTTTGTCGTATTTAATTGATGAATATCTGTGATAATATCATGCAAAATTTTCTCTTCAAAATTACTGACGTTTAAATTCAAGAATCACATGCATCATATACAGCACCATATACGGGTCGCTAGTGGGAAAGGCGATAAAACCAGGGATGTAGTGGGGGGGGGGGGGGGTGTATGGAGGTATACGCCGTATACCTTCTGGATTTTTTAAAGTCTACCGCATACCCTCTATTTCTCAAAAAAGCTATAGTATATACAGTCTATCTTCTGCTTAAAGCGCATACCTTCTGTCCTTTTTACGACTACACCATTGGATAAAGCGCCCTCCCCGCGCCTCAAATCTAAAAAGCATTATCCATTGAAACTTATTTTGATATTTCTTTTTCTTTTAAGAATTATAAAAATAAAATTCAGAAAATACTGCATAATTCCTAAATGAACATGTCTTTAACTGAAATCAAGCATTTGTTTAGGACCAATTTCACTTTAAAATTATCTTTTGCAAAAAATGCGACATCCACCCAAAGGAAAATTTCATTCAGTCTTCTTGGGTTCTTATGTAACAACCCTAGTAGACAGCCATATTGGTTACATTAAACTCCAAATTTGCTCCGAAATTGCATTTTTGCGGAAATATTTTCAATATAATACCAATTTTGATAAAATTGTCGCTTTATATTGAAAAAAAAAAATGCACATAACGTTATTGCATGCCAGTAATGTTCATGTTAAAGATTATATAGTAGTGATAATAGTTACAGCTATAGTATTAGAAAATTAAAGTTTAAATATTTCCATTTGACAGTATAAAAATTAAATAACATCATTTTTATAATCTTAAAGCAATTGCCTTTTAAATTTGTTATATAATAAATCGCTTGTACAAAAATATTAAGCACACAAACGAAAACAGTATGTTATGTAAAATCTTTTTTAACGTTCCTTCGCTAAAACATGATTGTTTAATATATTATGTAATGGTCTTTTAACTTTGAAACTTTTCAACAGATTATCTTTAAATCTCAAATTCGTTCTATTCATATCTTTCAACAGATGGCGCTAGCATTAAATTATCCTAACAAAATTAATTGTCTGCGACCTTCAGTTAACCTCGCCTTATGAAAAAAAAGAAGAAAAAAGATATTAAATAAACAAAAACCTTCAAAAGCGGTTTCACGATCCCCACAAGGACATATCATTGTTTTACATTTTTCTCGCTGTTGTTTTACTTCTATTTATCTATATATCTTGATATTTTTTTCTCTCATTTAGGAATAGTTTGAGTACATGTACCATTGGTTACAATGCGTAGATTGTACAATTCAAACAAAGGGGATATTTATTCATATATTTTTCGAATGATTAATTTTTCTTGTTCTTTCCTGTTTTGAAAAAAAAATAACATAACTCATATTTTAAGTTGTGTAATTCTCTTTCTTTATAAAGAGAACTGTATTTTCACAACGGATTCGTTGTTATTATATATAAACATATTGAAAAATTGTAAACAATTGACTTTAAGAATTTGGCAACAAAGAGTTTAATGATCGGTGGACTATTGAAAATTGTTTTTCCTGTAACGCATTAGTTGTAAACGTGTTACAACGTTTTTACAAGTACAACGTTTCAGAGTTAATGGATTTTATATGAATGAGTATATTTAAAAAGGTTTCCTAAAAATATAATTTTTACCATTTCAACATTCGTTACTGAAATGAGACGATTTTCTGAGAGTTATGTTTGAATATTAATTTCTCGAATTCATTCCTGTGTTGTTTATTTACAAACGAAATTACAGTTTTCAGATGTTCCTATTTAACTATACTATTATAATTAGAACATTAAAACATAGTTCTTTTAAATGTATTTTATGCTTATTTGCCACATAGATTTAAATTTGTTGATCAAAAATAGGAGTAAAATATATAAAATGAAATATTATTTGAATTTGAGAAAAAGGACATTGAAATTTTAAAGCGAGAAAAGGATAAACTTAGTTAGATTTTCGATAATGGTCATTTTTGGTCTTGATAACATCATTCAAAAAGAATATTCGCAAATATTATTAGTACAATTTCAACTTTCAATGGCTTTATGCAGAAGATTTTCTATGAGTTATTTTTGGAATAATGGATTTCATATTGGTATTTGGATTTGATAGCTAGAAAATTGACGAAGTTACGAATTTTTTTCTCTCTAAAACTCTATTTTACGCGCCCCCTGAGCCCAATTTTATTTTTATCGAAAATCTGATATGCATAAATTTCGACCCTTTTATTAAAAGTAATAGTGACTTTAAACTGATTTGATATGTATTATATCATATATGTATTGCGTTGTAAAAATGAAATGCTTTATTACCACCTGCGAGCAATATGCTGCCAAAGTTTCGTTCGAACATGCATCATGCATGGAAAGAATCGGGACGTATGCAAACTTGTAAACTACCAATTAACGTTCAATGAGGGTTTTTAATTAATACTCCGCTAATTATATAAAAGGGAAAAAATCTTAATCTAAAGTGTATTAGGACCTGTTTTCGTCTTTAATTCTTCGGCAAAATTCAAACTTCTACGTGCGATAGGTTTCCTTAACGCAAACAGAAAAATATATATTTATCTTCTGATTTTTCCCAATATGAATTCGAACATTGAGCGTACACTGATTGTTTTATTGTTATTTTAAGTACTAGCTAAAAATGTGTTTTATTAAAACAGTTCAATCACTCTCTTTATCTTTATATAAAACGACCTGAAACTCTACAATGCATTTTAGCAGATCCTATATACACCAAATGTCTAATATAAACACCGCGATTCAAAATATTTAAAAGTGAGCTGTTTACAAATTATGTAAATTATTTCTATGTATATTCTCTAAGAATTAAAATAATTCCTAATTTTTTATTTATTTTTTAACGAAAGATTTTTAACCGTCTCTAGCGGCAGTCCTATAGTTGTTATTGTTCCCAGAAAACTATTTTAACATGTTGTAGATAAACATTATTTTAAACAGAATTATATTATGGTTACATCTAAGATTTAGTTATATGAGAGGCATATTAACACGAAACTGAAAAAAAAAAAATTGAGATTTATAAGCATTTTAATGAAAATATATAAAAGGCGTCAGAAACTCAGAGGTGTTTAAATTTGTTAAATATTAGGAAGTGTTTTAACCCTTTATCTACCGCATTATGAATTCGTGAAAATTTTACAATCTAAAGCATTTTATGCAAATTGTTTAAACTATATTAAAATATTTACATAATCATGTAATAAATATTTGTAGGATTTTAAAAGGATAATTAAATTTGAATTGACAGGGATTTTGTGCAATTTTTATAACCGCACCCAATTTTTTTTATTTTTAATTATTTTCTTTGTATTTTGTTGAATTATAAAATGTTCAAATATGATGTTCTTGCAATATAAATATAGAAATATTTCCGCATTGAAAAATCGCCATACCACTCCCTCAGCTCCAAGAAAGCAGAAAAGATGCAAAGACAAAAGAAATCATCCTTTTAAAAATATTTTTATTTTGTGTAAAGCAATAATGCTTTTGGAACAAGACAAAGTAATATATCTGTAACTCATTCTAAACAGTATTACAAATAACTGACGTATTAAAAGAATTTTATAATAAGTTATTCTAATGGTACTTATAAATACAGCCGGTAGATAAAGGATTAATGTTTATATCAGTTTTTTTTTCTCTTCTAAAAAGTTTTGTTATCTTTTCTATTTATTTACTATATTTTATTTAAAAATCAAAGAATGTCTAGCATGCTTAAAGAAAAAAATATACTTACATTATTTTTCTCTTTTCCAGACATTCCATACTCCAAGTTTTGGCGACGAGGAGTTCGACATTCCGCCTATAAATTTACCCCCAACAACGCCGAGCAGTGATACTAATTCCAGCGACGTGTATGGTTCTACCCATGTAAGATGGCCTATATTTTCTGTCTTAGTCAAATACATTTTCATTTTGAATGTGCACTCTTCAAAATTTCTGCAAAAACACAGAAAAAAAGATCGAGACTCTCTGTAAATTTACAACAGCTCTCGGTTAAGGCCCCACACTAGGCACAGGAAAAGACCCGGATGATAATGTAAAGTCTATGGGGCTATTCTTTTCAAATATCTCGTCCAAATTTTAATATTTCTACATGATTTTTTCGCACAAGATTGTTGAGGACGATCCACAACCGGCCTAGTTTTTACTTTTCCGATTTTGCTTATATATTTTTTTTATATTACGATAGTTTCAATTTCAGAACCGGTTTAAACCGGTTTCGAAAGTTAAAGTAATTTTTAAAAAAAAACCTGAAACCAAAACTGAAAAAGTACAAACTAGGCTAGTTGTGGATCGTCTTCAGCTATCTTTTGCAAAAAAAATCATGTAGAAATATTAAAATTTGGACGAGATATTTGAAAAGAACAGCCCCATAGACTTTACATTATCATCCGGGTCTTTTCCTGTGCCTAGTGTGAGGCCTAAAATGCATTTCATTGAGTTTTCTCGATCATCGTTTTACGGACATTTCTCTTTTCTTACATTTAATTCTCTGTGGGGAATTCTATGTTTTTATTTAACCCCTTAACGTGCAGTGTTGCCGGGTCGGCAACACCTAAAGTTCCCCATGTTTAGAGACACAAAAACTCCGTGAATATTTCAAAAACTACTCTAATGGCTACTTTAAATCTTTCTTGTGAGTTTTAGATGACAGCACAACAGAGATGAAACTCTACTGTTTTTAAATAATAGGTATAATGTTTTACTGTAATACGCGCTTCACAGCAATGCTCTTCTCACTGCGCTTATCAATGCCTTACTTATGGGCGCTTACCACTTCGGCAACAGCTGTATAATTAAAATGGTTAGTGCAATCTTTACAAAACAATACCTGTGTACTCCTCTAGGCCTAAATTGTTTGCCTAATTTTTTTTCTTCTTTAAATTCCAACTTTAAAGAGTAGTGCGCAGGAAAGGGTTAAAGGTATTTTTATCTTTGTTAAAACTTGAAATTCTGGAAGCACGCTTTTAAAATTTTCGGATCCGAATTGTTTTAAATTTTTAGAAAAAATTACTTTTACATTAATAACATGGAACACTATCTATCTAAATAAATTAATTAGTGTTTAATGAATATTTCTTTGTCTGAAAGATAACGAATATTGTGGTTTTGCGTACTATCCAGTTCATATTCATATGACAATAGGCTAAGGAAGAATTTTTGAGTTGTTTAGAAAATATTGTGTTACAATAAGAATTAACTTATATTACCACTTTCTAATACTTTGTGCGCTTTATTACGCATGATTCTTTCTGGAAAGTAACTTTTATTTTAAAATTAAAGAATGAAATATATGTTTAAAATAACAGAATTGCAAACGGCGCAAAGATAACTAAGCAAATAATACTAATTATTATTATTACTAAATGCCTAAACGTAAATGAAGTAATATAGTTAAGTGCAATGAGCTATACAAACATTACAACATGCAAATAATACCCAAAGTATTTCTTAAAACAAAATAATACTCTATTAAAAGACATGTACTATTAATAGAAGACCAGATCCGAAAGGGTTAAAAATCTTTTGCAATTTTATTAGAAATATTGAAAAAAAAATAGTTTATATATGTTTTTTTTTTAACTTTGAAAATTATTTTGAAAGGGAGAAATCATCTCCTCGAAGTTAGTGGGTATTTTTACAGCGTTATAGAAAGTAAAATGATCTTATAAAAACATATTACATAAAATAAATAAAATAACCATTTTTAGTGTAATAAAATAAAATGAGTAAAATGTCAGTTTTAAATAATAAATTACGTTTTTTCTCGTTTTTCTTATTAAAAAATTGTTTTTAAAAATATTAGCGAATTAAAAAGTAAATAGTGTGTGACAATTTCGAAACATATTCTGAAACATTATTGTTGTTAAAAAAAAAAAAAATTAAAATTTTTGCACAGAATTTTTTTTTTTTTTTTTAAAGCACAACTGATTTTTTCCACTAAATAATAAAAGACATATTTTGTACTAAGCTCACTTAGTAATGTGCTCTTCCAGTGTTCAGAGGTTTCTGGTTCAAACCACGAAATTGCTTGTAGCAAATTGTGTAAAAATTAAATGATGCAACAGAACTGTACTACAAAAATTCAAGTTCTTTCAAGCTCACTGAAAATTGAGTGACGGGCTAATTTGGAAACTAAATTAAATTATGATGATTAAAAATAAATTTACTGAAACTTGTGTATTTGTAACGATTTTAAGACAGAGTCCATTGTAAATTGACCCATTAAGTTCTCTGTTATTTAACAGAATCTCACTTTTTCCAATCTCTGTAATTTAATAATAAATAAGTAATATCTATTTTTGCAAAACCTTTTAAGTATTTATTTGTATATTTTAAGTCCAAATTGTTAATTTATAATTATTAAATTCTTTCATAGATGGTAGCACCAATAAATTTCATTTTAAAATAATTATAAAAGGAAGTTATTTATTTTAATCAAATTAAAAATGTTCAAATCAAGTTATTTAAATAAAATCCAAAATTCCATTTTTTTTTTTCAAAATCCGAAATGTAACAAGCACCACCCGTTCCAAAAGTAAATTCTCTCGCGTCACGTGATCATGAGCTATGCCGAATGAGAAGTGTAGTTAGTTTTGTACGAAGTGGTTTGTGAGTCACTTCTGTTGTTTTGGTTGTGTGCAACTGTAATATGTAAAAATGTGCTATGTTGTATAGTGTTTGTGTGCCATTCTACTAGTAATGTGCCTTTTATTTAGAAGAAATGAAACAAAAACAACAACAACAACAAAAAAAAACACTGTTTAAACGAAATTTAAAATGCTGAATTATTAATAAATTTCAATAGTTTGTAATCTCCTCAATCCTGAGACAAATTTTACGTAGAACTACAAAAACTAGTTTAAAATTATTTATAAAACATTTCCAAAGGTGCATCAGTCTATATATTGATGCTTCTAACATGCATACATCTTTTTAAAAAGTCTAGATGTAATTTTAACAATTCTAAAAGTATTTAAATTAATTTAAAGGATGTGTTTTAGTGTCGCCTCTAGACGACATCAGGACTGAGGTTTTAAAATTAAATTCCAAAGAACATGAAAATTTCTAAAAATTAAAATGAACTTAACTGGATAAGTTTTGGTCATACAGAAATGGAATTTATATGAGTTCACCTGTTACTGCATGGCATCATTTTTCCTAAATGTGACTTTTTTTTTCTAATTTTTCACATTTTCTAAATAAAATCAGGGACCGTATGGAAATCGAAATTTTGTACTATTTTTAAAAGAAACTATTTTAATGCAAAGGACTTTTTATATCACGAATAAAATATGAAACATTTTTGGAATTAGAACGATATTTCTAAAACTAACGCTTTAGGAATTAGGTATTGATCTACTGAAAGAAAAGATACCTTGCATTACATTTCATATTTGTGTAAATTTCATTCAATTGATGTCTAATTATAATTTTTTAAATCTTTATTTGCAGCCTTTAAGTCATCAAGAGCAACATTCACAACAACAGCAACCTCAACCCAACTCCAATCAACAACAACAACAACAGCAGCAGCAGCAGCAGCAGCAACAACAACAACAGCAGCAGCATCACATCATGTCTCCTCCCCCTCAAATGTCTCCCAGTCCTTGCAGTCAACAAGGTGGCCTGGAACGGCTAGGACCTGTGATGACTGCAGTCAGTACGGCGACGACGATGATGACGTCATTTTCTCCCTCCCCTCACCATCATCAACATCCTCATCAACAGCTTCAGCAGCAGCAGCTGCAGCATATGTCGAATATGCAGCAGCAGCAGCAGCAACATCATCATCATCCTCAGCAGCAGCATCAGTATGGGAACCAGCATCAGAATGACATGTACATGCTACAGATTGCTCCTGGCAATATGATGCCTCCGCAATCGGTGCAGTTTCAGTAAGTACCTTGAAAAACGCTTTGATAGCGAATTTTGAAGTATTAATATACATGAGATAGGCGAACGTTTTGGTATTGGCAAATCTAACTAGTTTTTAAATGTTACTTAATAGCTTATAATATTATTTTAGAAAAAAAGAGGAAAGATCAGTAGTTTTATTTTTTATAGTATCAAAAGAAGAAAATTAGCTGCTTATTTATTAGATATTCATGGATATATGAGCATAAATATGTTTGATAGATAACTAGAAGCATTTAAATGTTAATGATACATAATTATCCTTTGATTTTACAAGTACAGTTGTGTAAAAAAAAAGTAAACACCTCCTACTAACTCTGCAAAAAATAATCGTAAAAGAATGCACCAATCGATTGGAATTTAAGTCTACTTTTAAATCATGTGTATAAAATTTGCTTAGGGAGTCATCTTTAAATTATAACCAGTTCAAAATTTATTTTTTTTTTCAATGGCAAAACTCAATTTTGACGAGGTATTGTAGCTCTTAAGTTCAAATTATGCTTAGAAGCGAAATTTCATGGCATTAAGAATACAAGTTTTAGAATTATAAACATTCAAAATTTAGAACTCCAAATGTTAATTTACATTTTCATATTTTTAGTAATATCTCCTGAAATTATAATCTAAAGTTTTTGTTTTCCTTTTCGGTTATAGTATTAAAAGACATATACATAAATACATGGAATTTTTAATTAGTTTTTATATGAATTATGAAATTAATATTAAAAAAAAATTAAAATTGCAACCTACAATTTTTTTGGCGGATTTATATTTATTACGTCCTGTTTTATATAAATTCAAAAAAATTTTCGAGTAATTCAAAAGTAGTTTTCAAGTTATGCTTTAAAAAATTTAAAATACTGATTTAAGAGACCGTCTATAATGTGCAGAAAACCATAGTATGAAAAAAAAATTGAAGAATTTGGTTGAGATTACGGTGACTCGCTTAAGATCAACTTAAAGTATAAGTCTGCTCAGTCTTATGATGTATGCAAAGCATAAAACTTATTTCAGTATATCACGATCTTACGTTAACCTGAATCCTTTCTACGTTCATGTGCTGCGCAAATTATCAAAAAAGATCCTGATATTCCTAACAATTTCCTTGATTAAACAGCATGAAGATTAAACGAAATTTTTAATAAAAATGATTTCTATACACCATACTAACAGATCCACTCTTTTTAATTTAAACGAAATATGCGGCTTATGGGGGAGGGGAAGAACTTTCGACTTAATTTCTATTATATAAAATTATTAAGAAAAAACATTTTATATAATTTCTGTTATATAAAATGTTTTTTTCTTATTTGACATAATCATTTTTTTATTTAGATAAAATTCAGTATTTTAAAATTTTGTTATCGAGTTGTGGCAACTGTTTTTTTTTTCACATAAATATATAATACGAACGTTAAAAGTTCAGTTTTATTTAAAAAGTGATTAAATTAATCAAAAAGAGATGTTAATAGTTAATTTATTTAAAATATATTAGTACCCTCAAGCCTTAACCATGCTCTTCATTAGAGAAGATCTTCTCTTTGATGATATTTGTTGACTTTTTCTTGAGTGATGTATGTTTTTGTAATTTTATGGATTTAAATACGGGTGAAAAGGGGCGGGGGGGGGCATTTTATTACGATTTTTGCTATATAAAATTTTTAAACTATTTTTACGTACAGCCGAACCTTGTTAACATGAACACACTTACTGTGAATTATTTTTAACATGAGTTGTTTCACAATCCCTTATAAAAACGAATACAATGATTTGATACTGATAACATGAACAAAATTTTTATTCTCCTTGAGGTTCATGTTAACGAGATTCAACTGTAATATGAAAAAAATTTTTAATGAAAAATTAAATTTTATTAAAAAATACTTGATATATCATTGAAAAATCTTTACTGCGTATAATCTTAGCTCTTCTCTTCTCTTAATATCAACTATCATAATTCAGGTAATTTCTATGGCTTATTGTAAATAAGAGCAGAAGGTAACTATCGCTTCAAAATTAATTTTTCTCCTTCACGCTGTTTCGGAATGTGAAAGAAGTTAGTGTGCTACGGGATTACACCTCCAATCAGGGCCCTAGCGGTTACCTGACTGCGATTTTCGCTCTCCATTTTAGAATTTCGCTGTGGGATCCTCCTTTTTGGAAGAGCACAGGATGTACGCTACGACATCCAAATAAAAACATTTCATTAAAAAAATTGAAATGTCTTTCGAATGATAGTGAATAACATGAGAAAAAAAGGATCTAAAATCTTTATTCCTATTAAAAAAAAAAAAAAAAAAAAAAAAAATCGGCCTTTTTAGAGGCAAAATTTACTTTAATGTAATATTTTGTATTATTAAACTGCCATTATTTTTCTTTCGACACTAAATTTACGAAATTAAAAAAAAAAAGCACAAAGTTGATAACCCGTTTAATTTTTATCAAATTCTAAGTTCAATTTATTCAACGCAAGGGAATATTTTAAATCGTGCACTATAAAACATTTGTGTAACGTTACACCATAAAATGGGTGGCAGCTTTGCTGCCTCCAATTTTATGAAGTGATTTTTTTTCACCTATATAATGGTGTAATGTAAACATATATTACTGGTGTAACGTTACAATGTTACACCGGTTATATCGGTTAAAATACTCCTTAAAATTGTAGGAAGCATGGTTACTCCATAAAATTAGAGGCAACAAAGCTGTTACCCATTTTATGGTGTAACGTTACTCAAATGTTTTACAGTGTGTAATTAGGATGATTTCGATTAATACGAACAAAAAAATGTCATGCCTTGCAGACCCAAATTAACTTCTTAATCTTTCTTTATTTTTTTATCTTTAAATTTATGTATTCAAGTTTATAGAAAAATATTAAACCAATTATCTTTTCTTATCTTTTTTATAGTGTACAACAATATGCTGTTCCGAACTACAACGGTCCAATGCAACAACATATGCATATGCAAGATCATATGCATCATCCTCAAGTTCCTCAACACCATGGTATGGGTGCTATGCACCACCATGGTGGACCCATGGTGCACCATCACGAGCAACAGCTATTGCCACCTTCACCGATGATGGGTCCTCCCAGGCACAAGGGACCGGGCTCCATAGGTTCTTCGCCTCCAGGATCCAACCATACATCTCCGGGACTAGAAACTAGTGAAGATAGTGATGACAGTGGACACTTAACGCAGGTTGGTTTATAATTTTAACTAAGGTTTTTCTTTTAACATTTTATACGTATACGTAGTCAAAAAGTTCAAATGAAATTGAAGTGGTTGTGTATCTATCTTGAAAAAGTGCATTAAATAATATAAATATTTATTTTTAATGAAAATTAATTCAAACTGAGATAGTCTAATAGAATCTTTTCAAATAGGCCGTATAATCGAAGTTTCTTGGGTAATTATGAAACACTACAGTATAAGATTGCCGATCCAATGTCAGTGCGGTTCTGTACCGAATATAGAATATATGTTTAAGCATTTTTCTTATGTGAAATTAATATGTAAAAGACCCTCATTATAGTGATCATAAAGAATGACCAGAAATAAGCGTTATAGAACTGACCGTCATAAAATATGGTAACTTATAAATAATTGTTTTGATATGTTATTAAAAAATTACCTTTTATGCATAATATAATATTCTCAATAAAAATAAGAAAATCAATGTAGTCGATACATACATATAGCTATTTAAAACCTATTGTCAAAGTACAGTTTTCTTTATTTTTTTTTACCAGGATGCATGAATGTGAACGGTATAACGAGATTTAATATAATGGAAAATTATACTGTAATTATACGTAATAAATCATTAGAAAAATAGCGAGATGCAGATAAAGGTAAAAGCAATTATTAATTTAATTAGTCTAAAACTCATTTAAATATTTCATTCTCAGCTATTTTAAGAACTGTTGCCACTCACCGATGCAGAAGATCATCCAATAAACCAACATTTTTGACCGGAAATCAAAACGAAATTTCTCTGTTGAATGCATGGATTAAATATTAAAAGGAGGCCCACAGCTGTTGTTATATCGATTCATCGATTACCTCCTTTACAGTTCGGTTGAATTATAAGAATCGCTGATTTTTACAGTCGTTGATGAATTATCAGAAGCTACTCATATACAGAATAAAATTTAATATATTTTATTTTCATCGGGCAATATTTGTAGTTGTAAATGCATTTAGATATTTTCAGGGTAATTTTTTTATGATCCACTTAATATATGTAGTTCAGAAAGAAAATGATGAAGGAAAAAAGTCAATAAATGGGGGTTTAATGGAATTACTAATGAAAATAGTTTGATAAAATTACTTAATCGTTTCTCTGATTATCCCGAGTTATCCCGGGCTCGTATATATTACATTTAGTTATTATGCCGAGGAAACTCGGGCATGGCATAATTTGTCACTACAATTTAGTTTATCATATTTTTATTCGGCTTGAAGCTTTTAAAAAAAAAGGAAATATTCTTATATAATATAATAAATTATAAATAATATTTGATTGACAGTTTTTAAAGCTTTGTGATGCGACATGGAAATAATGAAATGCAATGATGTCATTGCAAAAAATGTGATGATTTTTCGGAACTTTCATTAAAAAAATGGTAAAGGAAGTTATTAAAATGCAATATTCTTTTTCAGTTTCAAATTTTCTTCTTATTATTATTTATTATTATTAATATCATATTTCTAGCTAACTTCTCTGAGCTTTAAATTAATCTGTGCATTTTAAATGGATTCAATACACAGCACATTTCAAAACATATTTTCTGACAAAAAAAAAAAAAAAAAAAAAAAAAAATGAAAAAAAAAGCAAAATTTCAATTGTTTAACAACAGGTTAAATTGAAAAAGAGTCGTAAAATATATGTTTCAAACATTGAGCAATCTGCTTAACATCTCATAAAATAATAGTTATTTAAAGTGTCAGTTTGTAAATACTTGCATAACAATAGTAGTGTATTTATATATGGGTGATTCTCAAAATAGGGGACGATTTCAAAAAAGAAATCCTAAAAAAATTACTGTTAGCAAAATTTCTGAAAAAAATAGGTGTTGTTAATATAGTATTAGGTATACTTTCCATGTAGTCAGCAGAGCTAAATATTTAAAAATTAACTTAAAAAAATAATTAGTATTTTTTGAGCCATGCTAATGACAAAACGAATTGTATGGAATAAATATATTATGAAATTTTTATTTTCTTCCTGTTTAAATATTTTTTTTCTATATTTATTAGCCTTCTTTTTCAGCAAATGGTTTCCATTTTTACATATATACATATAAGGAGTATAAAAACATTACCAAAGAGCAAACTTTGTTACATGAGCAACATTCTGACACTAACAATGTAAGAAGCTGTCTTAGTGATTTTCCTACAGATTTAATGCATATTTTAGGGATAATAAATGTAATACCTAAATTTATACGTAAAATTAAACTTTATAAAGGATACAATATAAGCACTGGTTACATTTATGTACATAGGAGTCTTTAGCATGGACAGAAAAACCATGCTAATGACACTGATATCTGCCCATGCTAATGACAAATTTTAATTTAAATAAGATTATGAGCCATAATATAATCACAATGCAATATTCCTTTCTGGGGCTTTTTAAAACACAAAAGTTCTATGCAAATAAATAAAATAAAAATTTTAACTATAAAATAAACATGGAAATTATTATCCATTCTAATGACATACAATTGATGTAACCCCCTAATATTCAACTTCTATTCTTAAAATACAATACATGCTTCTATTTTCTGGCTGGTTTAAAATGACTACTTGTTGCCATGGAGAAACTTTATATTTTCAAACTATTGTCATATGTGAAAATGAAATTTTGATTAATAACAAGCTGTTTTAGTATGACGCTTGTTTTGAAAATCGAATATGGAGGACAAACTTTAATTATTTTTTTATGTACTATAATTTTATTTTTAAAAAGAAATTTATTGGATAAATCCTCTCCTTGATTAATATAAAGGAAGAATAACATTTGTTCATTTTATAAACATCATATTAACTCTTGAAAAATGCTAGTATACACAAGGCACAGCTGCTGTGGACGTCCATGCTAATGACATTTTGAATCTTTATTCTGTTTTTTTAAGGTGTTTTTAACTAAAAAGTGAGTAATTCTTGAGTGCAAATAATGAATAATATTAAGAAAAACATATCTAAATGTAAAAACATGACAGAAAACCTCTCAATTTTTTTTTTGTGTGCCGAAAGACATAAATTGTCCCCTATTTTGAGAATCACCCATATATTGCTGTTTTAAATCTCGGGAACGTTACATAATAGCGATTTAAAATAACAATTCAGAGAATTTAATCAAACTGGAATGTAGTTAGTTTATATAAACTTTAAAACTTTTTTAGTTCAGTTTTTAAATTCAACTACTTTACAAATGTTCTCGCAAAACCGGTAGTGAGTGATGTGCAGAGAGAATTCTAAACAAACACCGATTAGATTTTGAAACGATCGCTGCTGTTAGAAAGGATGCAAAAGAAGAGCAGAAAGAGCACGTGCATGCCGTTTCAGAAAAGCCCAATTCGAAGTGTTTAAGAGACGGTAAGTTGCAGCAGCGCCATCTGTTGTCACTCTATGATAGATACCTCTCAATCGCTCAGGGGATCTAAATATTTTTCCTTTCGCGTGCTTAGCTTTTCTCTCCAATGTAATTAACTTTCCTTCTTGAGTGAAATCAATAATGAAAGTTAAATGTCGTTGTACTTTGTTCTATTTCCATAAGCAAATTCTTTGACATTTCTCTCAAGAATTTTTATTGAAATCAAATCGCGTTTTAATGACGTGGTGATGAATTCCCAAGCTATAGTTATTTATTTATTTGCCATTTAATAATGTATGAATTAAAAACTTTTGTCAAATTTTAGTATTCTAAAAAAACATGAAAAATATTTTTGAAAAGGAGTATTTCTGCTTCATATTTATTACCAAGAGCAAGAGCATTTAGATTTAAATTATTATTCTTTTTCTTTTCTTTTCTTTTCTTTTTTTTTTTTCAAAGTATTTTAAACATATTTTTAAATTGGCGAAAAAAAAAATATCTACCACCATTTTGAACGTTAAAGTAACTCTCATTGTTTATATATATATATATATATATATATATAAATTATTTTTAATGTTATTGATATAATTTTTGGTATTATTATTAATAATATTATTACTATTATTATTTTTTTTATTTTTCTTTCATTTTATTTTTTAATTTTTATTATCCTATATTAAGATAATGAGTTTTCACCATGTAAAGTCACAATAAATGTTACTGATTAAAGTAACAATAATGTATTTTAAGTTATATGTTAATATGAATGTTATCTCTTAATTCTAATTTTAATCATTTTATTAATTTAATTTTATGTTAATATCGATTATTAATTATTTTTCCGGTTCAATTATATTTCCATTCAGCTTTATCTTTTTTGTTTCTTATGGATAACTATTATTTTTACTTACTTTCAACTCCTTTTTGTAAAATATCTTTGTTCCTTGTTTAATAATTTGGTTTTTGTGTGATGGTAGTCCCAAATTCGTATTGTTTTGCTTTTTCATGGCAAATACGAAGATGAAACCACACACTCCATTTGTAGTTCCAAAGTATTTGGGACCTGAAGATTCTGCTTTGGTTCTACAAATTTCATTTGTATTCATATTATTCTTTTTTCCTTCCATGTTCAATGTGCTATAAGTTATTAATTTCAATAGTTAATTTCAAATGGTTAATATTGTTTACTATAATTCAATTTAATTCTTCGTTTTGGTTTATTGTTTTGTTGATAAAATCCATTGGTGAATCTTGTCTACTTTTAATGGTATTATATATATATATATATATATAATTGAATATTGCTTTTTAAACACGTCTGATATTTTACATTTATTCAAAGAGCTAAAAACAAAAAGAAAAAAAGAAAATGAAAAGAAATAAAAGAAAAGAAAAAGTAAGAAAGAAGAACTTTTTCAAGAAAACAAATAGGTTTGAATTACCGCTTTAGAAATTATTTGCCAAAGGTAAAACATGACAGTAAGACATAGAGTGAATTTTTTAAATGTAATTTATATTTTATTTAGTGAACTATTCATAGAAATTAATTTTCTTTTCATAGAAAAATCACCAATTTCTATAAGGCTTATTTTAGACAAATACAAATAAGGCTAGGAAAGCGTTTTCAAATAGCATTTTTAATCAAATATATATGACGACCTCAGAAGCCAAGGGGTACAAGTGACAAAATGTCGATTTGGAGTAAATTGAGTTTAAAGATAATTGATGTTAAATTGGAACATCAATAACAATTGACTAAATTGAAATAGGAAACATCTGCTTGTTGCATTCTAATCTTTGAATTCTCATTTCAATAACTGTTAAAAAAATAGAGTACAATTTTCTTTAAATGTATAATTAATCAATATTATTTGTTTTTCGAAAAAAGTGGTTTATCTCTATAACTCAGCAAATAATAAGAAAATGACCTATATTTCTTTACCTGAAATGAAAAAAGCATATTTCCAGATACCCTGTGCACTTAACTCATTTTTTTCAATTTTGTCACTTATACCCCTTGGCTTCTGGGATCCTCATATATATTCTCCTTCTTTCATATATCATTACAAGTTTAATCATAAAATTGAAAAGTGGAAGCACTCGTTCCGTTTTTGTGCTGCCATCTGTACCGGGAAATCTAAACAAAAATAATTTATTTTAAATTATTTTATCAATTTTTCAATTATTTGTTTTTTTTTTAATCAATCGGATTAATTTTCACGCATCTTGTGTTGAATAATAGCTCTAATCATTTTGAAATAATCCGGTAAAAAAAAAAAAAAAAGATTACTGAATAATTTTCTGCATAAATTACGTAGACGTCGCGAGTAAGAACTATTATGGATATCGATGGTAAATTAATTATAATACAATGAAAAAATAGTAAACATTAAATAAACAAATAAATAACTACAATGATAATAAATAAATAAATAATGTAATAACAATAATAATAAATAAATAAATAGTAAAACTTTCAAATTTCAATAGAGAAATAATAGAGAAATAGTTTATAAATTTAACTATTCATTAAAAGTAAGTAAATTAATTATTAAGATAATTATTTAAGGGGTCTAGTACCTTTTAAGACTTCAAAAATACGATTTTTCAATTTTCATTAATTATTATAAAATAATTCGTTAGAAGTATTTTAAAACAAACCGCGTGCAAAAATTTCCATTAGAACTGAAGTTATAGCAAAAATAAGATGCTGATTTTGTTTGGTAATTAACTAAAGTTACAACTTTGAAACAGGTTTTTGAAAAACTGCGTTTTTAGACATTGCGCGCATGATATCTTGAGAACATATGTATGAATTGTTATGAAATTTATTTTTAGTTAATAAGCACATACGTATGCTTAAAATGAACTTCTTTTATGTATTTATAGCGATAAAATTTTTAGTTATGAATAATTTTATTTATTAAAAAATGTAAAATTTTGATTTTTTTTTATTTAGAAATTTTTTTTACAAGGTTAATGAAATAATTTTTATTTAAGAGTAGTTCATTTTAAAAATACATTATTCTTCTTTACAGAAAAAAATATCTATGCAAAAATATTGATTTATAGGGTCGTTAGGATGCGCGCAAGGCACGACGGAGTAAAAAATAGAGGTTTTTAAATTTCAGTAATGCATATATTATATGAAAGACTATTAAATGTTTAAGGACAGTTTATTAAAAAGCATAATCTTTGCTATTGAACGGTGAAATTTTCATGTTAATATGTATAAAAGTTTTAAAGATACACTGAATCGAACTTTGGATGTTTTTGTTGATTTTCATCCCGTTTAAAAGGTACAAGACCCCTTAAGGTAAATTTTACTACCTAACAAAAGAAGTGATATTTAAAGTGAAAAAAGTATACATTACGGATGAGGAGCTTTGAATAAGTTGCAAATGTTTAATGATTTGTTTTTTAAATAAGTTTTATGTCTTTTCTAACTATTGATTGTCTGTATTTTTGAGTGGTTAAAAAAATTATATTGTTAAACTGTTATTTAAATAAATAAATAAATAAAAATAAATAAATAAAACAGAAAATATCTAGAAGTTGTCGATTCGAAGCTATTTAAATATTGAAATTTTTTAACAAACATTCTAAATTAGGAGAAAAAGATATTCCAAAATTTGTAAAATGGTGTCATATAATTTATTTTTTTTCTTTTAATATCATTTTTACGCAACATTTTAAAACTAAAAAATGATCCTGTCCTGAATAAAATCAGATTTATATTAAACTGCTTTGCTTAGTATCTCAATTTTTTCATGCAATAATTTAAATATTTTTAATTTTTTTTTTCGCTCTAAAGTGACCACGCATGTCTTTCCACAATTTGTAACTGTTACTTTCTCCATACGTGTTTAATTCGGATGCTGGCAGAAACCACCACTTTGCGCCAATATTGGTTGGAAAGTTAATGATATCACCCAATATTACTGAAATTACAGGTGGAATCTGGCTCATAAAGAAAATAGATGTGCTATCCTTGTTAATAGCATATAATTTACTGAAAAGTGTAATTATTTTATTGAATTAAAAGAAAATAATTGAT
Organism: Maratus speculifer; assembly: GCA_964019185.1. Classification (NCBI taxonomy): domain Eukaryota; kingdom Metazoa; phylum Arthropoda; class Arachnida; order Araneae; family Salticidae; genus Maratus; species Maratus speculifer. The sequence goes on from OZ025298.1 coordinate 274,002,182, forward strand.
ATGCTTTATCAACACTTGCAGCCGGCATGATTTTGAGGATTTTATTCATCATTTCTGATATTTTTTTTTCCTGCCAGTGATTCTATATAAATTCAAGGCACTTTTATATTAGCTGGCCGCAAATCTTGTCACTAGCAGTTTTATTTTGAATTTTATTTTTGAACACGACATTATTTAACTAGAAGGGTCTCTGAAGGAGGTAAAATTAATATTGAACCTATGGGAATAAATTTCGTTTCATGAAAAAAAAAAATTTCATTCAAGGAGAGGGCGCTTAATGAAGTGAGATTTCACTGTACCACATAATTTTAATGTCCGAATGCCACTGCGACAGAAGAATTTTGGAATAAAATTTCTTAAATATGAGCTTTTACTTATTTTTATTTATTTATATAAATTCTGGTGTTTTTCAATCATTTCAATAGTTTAACATCAGAAGTACTTTTTGCAACTGAACATAGTATTACTAAGCAAAAAATTAAAAAAATTCAGATGAAGCCTTTTGATGCCTTGTAGAAGAAAATAGAGTATTTCCACTTCCGAGCCATCCCCTGAATTTATCATCCCATATTTATGTGTTATTGTTAATTTAGCCATCATGTGTAGCTGTTTTTCTGATAACTTTTTTGACACTCTACGAAGTTTGATATATTGAAAATTTTACTTCAATTTAACTCTTCTATTTTTTTTACAGTATTTTGAAATAACATTCAATTAGTAGTTTAGTATCTTTAAACATACCTCTAATCATTTTTTAATTTATTTTCATTTTTCGAAATAGCTGATGTGTGGTATGAAGCGTCCTTCCCCAGAACCTGTCGAAAGGCCTCCAAGTGGCGGTAAAGCTGTCAAAAAACCAAAAGTACAGAAAAAGAAAAAGAAGAGGGATCCAAACGAACCCCAAAAGTAAGGAGATTTTTTAGTTTACATGATTAGTCATTTCATATGGTAATACACTGGCATTTACTGCTATGAAAAAAAAAAGACAAAATATTTCTTAATTTAGGAAAATATTATATTACCACGAACCAATATAACTTCTTCTGAATTTTCTTACGAATCCTAAAAGAGTGTTTTATAAACCATAGAAACCAATATATTTTCGAAATTTAAATATATATATATAACTATATACACTGCAAGCGAAAAGTTTGAGACCACTTTAAAAAATCTTTTATTATCTATAAATACTCGAAAAAGATTTGAAAATATCTTGAAAACTGCACCTGCACATCTTCTATAGTCCTTGTGGAATATCCAAACAGTAAATTATTTTTATTCATCAAGAGATGGGTAAATAAATGCAATGTTTCCGCACATCAATAAATGCCGAGTATGAGCAAGTCGGGTAGAGTGATTGTTATTTATTTAATGCTCCCTATGTGTTCACTTAAACTACTGTTTAACTTTTACTGGTCTCTTATGTAACTATTGTTTTAGTTTTTTGTGTATTTTATATTAAGATACACTATTTTGTTAAAGTTCTTCATACACTTTCTTGTTTAGTCTGATTTTGAGGTTATTTCTGTCTAAACATCTTAAAAATGGTGGAAAAACAGAAAATTAATATTAAAACACAGTTTTCCAGGATAATTTCTTGTTATTACCAGCAAAGGGAATGAAGGCCTAACAGTACCAGAAATTCGTACAAATAACAGTATTCGTACAGTTCGTACAATTCATACAGTACCAGAAATTCGTACAGTTCGTACAATTCATACAGTACCAGAAATTCGTACAGTTCGTACAATTCATACAGTACCAGAAATTCGTACGAGTGTACAAATCTCGATCCAAATCTGTATCACTTATTACTGTAAAAAGACGATTGAGAGATGCTAATTTGTTTGACCACGTTGCCATCCAAAAACCACCATTAAAAGCAGAGAATGAGAAGATATGAATCCACTGCGACCTTACCTATAGAGATCGAACAGGATTTTTTTTTTAAATGCTCTTTCGGTGTCAAATCCAAATTAAAATATTTGGAATAAAAATGTGGATTTTTATTCGACGTTCTGCCAGAGAAAAGATGCTGCGAACTTCTGTGGTGCCATCTGCGAAACACAGCAGTAGCTGTGTTTCGCAGAGTAGTCTGGGATTACTTCTCTGGGTATGAAACTGTAAATTAGGTATGGATACAAAAAATATGACGAAAGAACAATATAAAACAGTTCTCGAGAAAAATGCCATTCCGTCAAGGCTAAGTTTCACTGACGATAGGCTCATTTTAAAACAAGATAACGACTTTAAAGATAGTTCAAAATTGAGCAGAGGTTATTTAGAACAAAATGAAGCAAAATGTGCATTAAAAAACATGGTATGGCGTCCCGATTCAATCTGATCTATCTTTAAAGGAAGATCTTGATAGAAACGTTCGTGATCGACGATCCTCATCACATATATAGGCATGTGGAAGAATTTATGTGAAACTGGAACAATATACTATTAAAAAAAGATAAATTATTGCTTGTATGCCGGTTACAGTTATAAAATACAAAATCACATTAAGCTATTTTTTCCATTAAAAATTGCATTTTAAAGGGAATAATTCATAATTTATCTATCTTTCGATTAATTTCATTTCTCAGAAAGTATATTTTGCGACGATTAAATTTTTGTCCCGAAATATCAATAAATTTTTTAATTTTATTTAATTTTCTCGTTTTCTCTAGTGTGCTATCAAACTTTTGGCCAAAAGTGTATACATATATATATGTATGTATCCAATATGTATAATAATAAAAAAAAATATGTATATATTTAGTAGCAACAGAATATTTCAGATATTCTGTTGCTACTAATTTTCTGAAACGTTTCCGAATAGTTTTTTTATAATTTATTAATCAGCTTTCTCAAATCGTATTATCGGTTTTTTGAGTAATAGTAACGATTCTCTATAAACATTTTCAACTTCGTAATGGAATTAATATCTGCAAGAATAAAAAAAATTGATGTTATTGATTTTAATTTGTCCTGTCTGATGGCAAAACACATTTTTAAAATTTGAAAATGTTTACTTGCATCAGGAAATCTATATTCTCAGTTAAGAAAATAGATTAAAAAAATACTTGGAAACGTTTTCGAGAATTATTAACTGTAAAGAGACTTTGTTTTTATAAAAGGCTCTTTAAATCTTGAAAGTATATTACTTTCCATGAGGTTTTTAAGGCTAAAACCTTCGGAATCACGGCTTACTAGGAATAGATTGTTGCGCATTTGCAATCGTAGTTTTACTTTTTCCTAGATAAAGGAATATTTTCCACCTTTTACAATGTACTTATCGTAAACAAAATGTTATTTTGATGTAACTAACTCCAGATAGCAATAATATATTCACTCATATTAAAATTTTTAGCTCTTACCTCATAAACCGGGAAGGGTTAGCATTCACTTCATAGAGTTGACAGCTGGAATTCCAGGATTATACCCTGTTCGCACTGAGAAAGTTGAGCCATTTAACTATAAGTTTTTTGAAGTGGTCTTACCCGGAATCAAGATTCTCACTTAAGCAAGTTTCTGAAACTCACTTAAACTTTTGGTGGAAATCTGCCTTCTGAATATTTCTTATTTTAAATTATTTGTTGGGGGGGGGGGGGGGGAGTTGTAATCAAAGGCCAAAAATGGAAAATGTTGAACCTGTTTTTTCCTCCCTCAAAAGAAATTGGGAGCATGGCGAAATTATTTTTTTATTGAAATATAGCGGGATAATTGCTGCATTGTTGTGTAAACAAAAAAGAAGTTAGAAGTTGCAGTTACAAATTTCAGAACTTATGCGCATGCGGCATGCCCAAATGTCAGTTTGGCTAAGTTAAGTCACTTACAATGTTTAATTAATGCGAACAGGTGAAGCCTAATTCCAGGGATCCCGCTTCAAAAAATTTAAGTGACTTGTAAGTGCGAACAGGGTATTAATTAAAATTCGACCAGTATAATATAATGCAACTGGTCTTCTAAGTCATATCTTGGTGGAAATAACCACCTGCAGATCGGATTTTAGGGGATGATAGGTAGATTTAACATTGTGTTTTCCTGCATCTGAAGGTATGAAATATGGAGGATTGTAAACAGCAAAACACATTGTACGCGAAGAAGACATATTAAGGGTCTAATCTATTCAGATGAGATTGAGGTTGTTTTATTTTTCAACTAAACGCAGCTTTCCTCCCAAACCTGATAATAACAAAAATTTGTATGACTTTATTGAATCTATATTTTTTGAACGAATTAAGATTTTTTTAAAAAAGAACAAGTACTTAGATTTTATGAGATTAAAAAAAACACTTGTATTGTCCTTAAGTAATATGTGTACATGTTTTTTTTTTTTTTTTTTTTTTTTTTTTGAAAATCCATTAATGAGACAGACTAAAATAGAAACAAAATTACCAAAATGGCTATTATGATTTTGGAGGAAAGGTACAAATTGTGATGAGAAAATTCACGAGCTACAGCGAATCTTGAAGACGAGTTTGAACAAACAGAGGAAACGAAAAGATCCTCTTATTGTGCTGGTCTGTACTGATATATTAATAATATTCATATATAGTCTTCATTGTGTAAATTCAATGCGAAGATACGTGAAAATAGTGCAAAATTTTTAGGTATAATTTTTTTAAAATCATTTTTCGAGTCGGTTGTAACAGAGACTACCGCTTTTATTCATGTGATGTGTCATGTAGAATACAAAATGCAAATTAAAGTAAACAAATCTAACTTGTCATTTTATTTAAAATGAAAAAAATTAAACAAATTTATCTTAGAATGATCAATATTATCCAGCCTGTAAATATTTTCATAAATACATGCATAATATTCCTCTTAAAATATTGCCATGTGCCTAACTGTTTTGCTGCTAGCCAATCAATTTTTGTCCCGGGTATTCGAAAACGCTTTCCCATTGCAATTCTAAAGCATACGACTGTATCAAATGAAAACGCCATAAAAGAGACTACATAGAAAAATTTATATATTTGATTCTCTAAAGAAAAAAAGAATGAATAAAAGAAAAAATTTACTGAAAAATGAGCCCATTGGTTCAGTCCTAGCTATAGATCATAGACTACATTCTACAAACATGTTTTTTTTCTCTGTATTCTTTTTACTCTATTGCAGTTCTTTTTGACAGCTATCATTCTTCAAATAAAAATTCCCTCAAAACTCCCTCCCTCTCCCTCGAAAAATAAAGTAAAAAATCCCTACTCTTTTCTTTTTATTCTAAAGTAATATACTTTTTGTAGATATTCACATATAAGCGCGAATATGTGTATTATTTGAAAAGAATATATCTTTGTATACGTGTATATTCGCGGATAAGTCCATATTTATAGCAACATGAAGTAAAAATGGCGAAAATTCTGAAGCAAACTCTCTTTTTGTACAATCCTTCTTCTTTTCTCTATTTTATATATATTTTATTCTAGAAAACAGGGTTTGGGAAACGGGGAAAAATACAGGGAATAATACTTCGCGAAATGAAAGTTGAAAAGAATACATGGATGTATTTATATGTCGATGTATCGAGATATATTTATACAGAGAAAAGGTTTTCAGATAGAAGACGTTTCAAATAGCTGCAAGATTCATATGTAGTGTCAGGTTTATGAGCTGCTCTGCCATTTGCCGGTGAAATATGGAATTCCAGTGAGAAACGATTGAAGAAATTTTTTTCCTACGTAGGAAAGCGTTAGGAGAAAATCATGCATTTAATATAAAAAGACACTAAATCCTCAACGACAGTTTGATTTCGAAGATTGCGGCAGAAGCACGTACTTGCATTGGAAACGCCATATATGTATACGTATTTTGTAATAAGACATCACAACTAACATATCTCTTAATTTCATAAGTTGCTGGCCCTGAAAGATATCATATATAATGTATTGCTTTGTTTTTATAAAACGGCAATAGATATTATATATTTTAATATCTCGTTGACCAAGCTTCACACGGGATAAATGGAGAAAGATTGTGGAGTTGATTTTCCATAATCGAAGAAAATTTACGCAATCGAGTGCAGTACCAATTGGCACACATAATATCATTATTATAAAAATTATATAGTTAAAACAACATTATTCTAAGCATTGATTTTGTTTGATGCTGACCTTGTCAGCGGATCCAATAACAGAGTTCTATGTATTTTTTTTTCTTAGGTGATATAACGTAATAATTTTTTTCATTTCGCATACCAAATACTACTTGCAATATTTTTATATTTTACTTCAACTTTTGACTGTTTTTGTATGCTTTTTTGCATTTCTGCTAAGAACGGGACAACTTCCAGAAAACGATTTTTTCCACAATTAATCACACTGGGAGATTGATTTCAAGATCAACACATACGTAGAATCGACGACGTGTCAAATTCTTTGTTTTGTCTTTTATATTATAAAATCGTTTCGAAGAAACCCATTAAAAATATGTGCATATAGAAAAATTGGTCGTTTAGTAGTATAAGATTTTAGCTTTTAGCAATTTTTTTATTATTTATACGCTTTCTGCAATTTTTTGCTTAGAGAAAGCTATGCAATCAGGTTCAAAGCCAATCGGTAGAATTTTGATGAAAAAGTAATTTCTATTTGTAACCAATTATTACTCTCTTGCAGTTAATGTTGTATATTTTTTACCTGATTGACGCCAAACTTGGCTAAGAATTTGATTGCAAAAAATTTGTCATTTTACATGGATGAAAGTTTGGTATAAGGTTACAAATTGTTTATTTTAGCATACCACATTATATTTACAGTATTGCTATATTTCATTTCCTATAAGGCATTTATTATACTCACTTAAGCTTTCTGCAATATTTTCCTAGTATATTAAGAGTATGTTAAGTATGTAAGAGATAAGTAATGTATGTAAGAGTTAAAATGATATTTTTGTCTCTGGAATAATTTCCAGGAAAATATGTTTCTAGACCACATCTCATTTGTAATATTATAAGTTATTCTTAGAATATTTTTTTATGAAAAAATGTTAGATCAATTACTCAGCATATTTAATTTGCACCAAAATACATTTTAATACATTTTATTTTTTCTAGAGTTATGATTTATCAATGAATTATATTTTACTGCAGGTCATGGTACCGTTATTTCTCTTGAAACCCTATTTCTTAGCAGAACATGAAATGGTACTTTACCTATAAAAAGTGTTTCATTGCAAAGTTTGAATATTTATTTCACTTTATTTTGAATTGTATAAAATGTTCCGTTGCAAACTTTGAATATTTATTTCCCTTTATTTTCAAAGTTTTGCATGAAATTCTAACATAGCCTCACTGCTTTTTTGGTAATTCTTTTTTCTTTCTTTCTTTCTTTCTTTTTTTCTTTTTTCTTTTTTTTTTTTTTTTTTTTTTTTTTCAGTGTTGTTTGAGCGATTTTAGCAGATTCAAGGATAAAACTATCTAAGATTGGATTTCTAAACTAAACTTTTTGAAAATATTATCGTGCTAAAACCATGATCATTAATTGTTATTCTGTATTCCGCTGCCCGATGGTTATGCGTCGATAATATCCAACCAAACTAGGTAATTTTTTTAGTTCAGGAAATTCAAAAATGGTATCTTTTCTTAAACTTAATTTCATGCAATTCTAACATAGTCTAATTCATTGCCTTCTTGGTAAAATTTGAGATATTTTAGCAGATTTTAACATAAAAAACTATCAAAGATCGGATTTATAAATTAAACATTTTGAATATATTATAATGCAGAAACCCTGATCTTTAATTAAAAAAATTAATAAATGAAAATTAATTCTCTATAACTATTCAAGCATTATTAATCTATAATCCACTGCCGTATGGCCATGCGTCAATAGATCCAATCAATCTAAGTAAGGTATCCTGGGGTAATAACGCCACGCTAAGGTTCTTGTTCTTACCAATTTTCACGGCTTAGTTTTAGATTATATTTTTCAAACAAATCTAGGATTTGATACAGCAACTCATTGACTATCTATATAAAAAAATAATTTCACAGATATGTATTCATAAAATGTAATGGCGTGATTTCTCGACCAATGCTATTTGGCGTTATAACCCACCCATGTGGGTAATAACGCCATGCAAACAAAACTATGAAATAAGATGGAATAATGGCATGTAGATTGCCCAATTTAAAAAAAAAAAACTCTACAGCTCTGGAAATTGACAAATTAAATCCTAATCTATTGAAAATGTTCAATTTTTGGTGAAAGTGTAAGAAAAATAAAGATGTGGTGGTGGTGGGGGGGGGGGGGGGAGGCAAAAGAATATCAGATTCTAAGCTACTTTTTGCTTAAAAAGAACCGTTTAAACAGAATTATTAGAAACATTGCACGCTTTTAACTGTGTTTATCTAAATCAGTATTTAGGATGTAGTTCGGCCACTATTGGGAATCAACCGGGGTTTTAATACCAAGGATTGGCGTTATTACCCCGGTATACTTATTGCGCAGTACATTTTAAACTACAAATTAGCTCGAGAAGATATCCAAAATCCCCTACAAGATTTTGAAAGTACATGAAATGCACTGCAAATTTATGCAATAAACAAAGTATTTCCGGAAAAAAAAAATAGTCTTCACATCACAAAACCCATATCGCAAATTTTAGATCAAGCGTTAATTTTAGTTGCTTGTAAAAGCAATAAGGCCTACAAATAGAACAAATTAATTTGAAGCTGTTTTTTGCGATTTATATGACTCAAAACCCTTCTGCGCAGAGCACATGGGTGTCATTTGCCAGAATATTTCATAATTATGCGTAATATTAGCACTTGGCGTTACTACCCCGCCTGGCGTTATTACATCAGAACACCTTAGTTTATTCAGGAAATTCAAAAATAGTATCTTTTAATAAATTTAATTTTACTATAGAGTATTTATTTCATCAGTATATGAGGCATTCAGAACTGAAATGGATCAAATCCATTTTTGACTCTTTAGAGATACATCGATTTAACCCTTCACTGCACGATTTTTTCTATTTTTATGAAAAAAATATTTGAAATCTAATAGTCTAATAATGGAAAAAATGGTTAAAAAAAATTAAATTTTCAACTAAACTTTGATATTTTATGACATGCACCCTACATACACCGTCAGGGTTTTTTAATAATGTATTGCTCTTTTTTGCAATTAGATGGGCTTAAATTAATTAACTTAACCTGTTTAACACTCTGCAACTTTCTTTATATTAATATTTTTAAGAATTCAGTAAAAATAATAAAAGTAAATTTTGCCTTAATAGCTTGATCGATTTTTTTTTTTTCTCGAAAACGAAATTTTATTTGTTATTTTTTTTAATCAGTAATCTGACAGGGATAAAATAAGTGTTCTATTCCATTCTTTGGGCTGTTCTTGATCAGGTGTAGGATCCTATTCGACAAGCTCATAGCACATAATGAGAATTATAGTATTTTTAGGCATGTGCCAGATGTGTAGAAAAAGGTAAAAGTTTTTGCTTGATTGTAATTTTTCCATTTAGCTAAAATTTATCACTACCATGTATTGGTAACCATCAAAACTATGAATTTGATCCAAATACGCTCTGAAAAATGTAGAATTTAAGCAGTTTCAGAAAATAATCATCCGAATTTTAGATCAAGGATGGACTTGAACCATTTCACTTCTGAATGCTTCATATATACTTCTTCAGCACATTTCGGTATTATTTTCTTTGTCAAACATTTTTCTTAGTCAAAACATTAATTTTGTGAAAAACCCCAAACTCCAGTGCATTTTATCGAAAGAAAAACGGAAGTTTTCAAACAAACTTTCTTTAAAAATACTAATTTCTTATCAAGTCTAAACTAAGAGCCATTAAATCTTCCTTTTAATGGCGTACGAAATGATGCACAAGAAGTTTGCACACACTAAAAACTTCTAAAGAACAGAGTTTTTTACTTAAATAAATTTTTAATTAATATGTGTGAACGTTGAGCTCACTGAGTTTTAAATATTTCTTTTTTGTGAAACAAATATAAATACTTTTATCATAATTCACATCTTATACGCTTATTAAAAATGATGTTATGGTAAAGAAAAAAAAAAAACACTTTCCCGTAAATGAAGATGTGTTTGTCCATCTGTGTATATAAATATTTTATTATTTTTTTAAATGATTATCTCATTTTTGTTAATTATCTACGTTATCTAAAAATAATGTTTCATTAAGTAGAGCAATTTCAGAAGAAATTCATAATTAAAATTAACAGAAACTTTATTTTGGGGCCTAGATAATTTTAATTAATGTATTTTTTTTCTCTAATTAAAAATGTTTCTCTCTTAGAAAACTTCTGAAAAAAGGGAAACCTATTTAAAGTTCGTAAACTATTTTAAAATCTTCGTAAGTAACACAAAAATTCAAAAATTCTTTCAAGTGCTTAAAACAATTTAAATTTTTCTTTTCTTCCACCTAACCAGATTTTACTTTTATCAAGAAAGATCTTCTTTCACTTAGTATTATCTTTTGAAATGAAAGTAGAAAAAGAAATAAAAGAAAAAAAGAACTTAATAAATAAATAAAGATTTAATATCCTGCTTTCCTCCAATAAAACAAAGAAAGTTTCCTTCAGAATTTATAATAAATGCTTGGAAAATTCTGGCGTACGTTTCTCTTAGCAAAGTTTTTTTTTTTTTTTTTTTTTTTTTTTTTTTTCTGTTCAAAAACTGAAGTGAATTAAATTATTTGAAACACAAAATAAAAGAAAACATACATATATCCACATGCACGAAAGGCTCTCACTTTTACTAAAAAGGCATTTTTGTATCTTTTAGGAAAGAAAACAATTTAACCGATGTAAGTTTACGAAACTTAAAAGAAAAAAATACACAAAATTTTGTAAAGAAGAGATATAAAAACTGTAGACAACAGCATCAAGAGAAACTGATTATTTCCCCTTAATTGCTACCCAAGTTGAAACGTAAGTGGAAAGCAGAACAGGGTTGTTGGCTTTATTTTAGACGTTAGTCGCCAAGATTCCCATATATCGCCAAAAGATTGAAATGATGATTCACTAAAATCTAAGTTATAAATGTAATGAAAAAATATTTATTTCTGTGTAGTTGTAAAAGCATTGTTATCTCATTTTGTTTAATGAAGACTACGAAATTATCTTTAAAAAATTAATGTCTAAAATTTTAATAGAGTCACATCAATATTTAATTATTTATTCGTATATTTGTTTATATCAGATTAATAATATCCATAAAAAATGTAAAGATAGTAACAAGTTTCCCCCAGGTTTAAAAAGGGGCAGGGTGCTACTATTTTGAAAAGGGCACTTTTTATATTCTTGAGGGCACTTTTTTTATTTTTAAGGGCACTTTTATTGAGTTCTAGAATCTAGCGGTTTAAAAAATTGTCCAAAAACAGAAATTTCGTCAAGGAATCAAGAAAAAAAAAAAATAAAAATTCGCTAAAACATTTGAAAAAAAGTACATTTTGTTAAAAAAAAATCGCGAAAAAACAGCCGATTTTGTAAGAAGATCGCAATAGATAGAAGATTTTGTTAAAAGATCGCGAAAAAGCGGCTCACAAAAGAAAGATCACAAAAATAGCAAATTTCTTTTGATGAAATCTGTCATTTTTTTTTTTTTTTTGGATATTTTGACGAAATGTGCGTTTTTTCGTGAATTTTTTGACAGAATTTTCCATTTTATTGCGATTTGAGGACGAAATTTGCCGTTTTTCGCAAATCTTTTGATGAAATATGCCGTTTAATTGCGATTTTTGGACGAAATTTTCTGTTTTTTAGCAAATCTTTTGACAAATCTGCCGTTTTATTGCGATTTTTTGACGGAAGTTGCCATTTTTCGTGATTATTTGGTGATATTTGTCGTTTTTCGCGAATCGTTTGAAAAAATTTCCTTTTTATCGAGGTTTTTGGGCGAAATTTGTCGTTTTTTCACAATCTTTTGAGGAAATCTGCAATTTTTTTTGGGGAATTTTGTTACAAAATTAGCCATTTTTTCGCGAATATTGCCGAAAATTAGTCGTTATTTCGCGATTTTTTGACAAAATTAGGCGTTTTGTTGGACGTGTAGGAGCTATTTTTTGCGTAATCTACGCGCTATAGCGCATCCGCATTATCGCTGAAGGGCTGCGTTTTTTCAAACGTGGGCAAGAAGGGCGCTAGTTTTTTGATGAGGGGCAAGAGGGGCGCTATTTTTTAAACAAAAGGGCAGGAGGGGCGGAGCGCCCCTCTGGAACCCTCTGGGGGAAACTCTGATAGTAACAATCATTGATAAACAAAATTATATTAATTAATTTAATTAAACTTTTAATTGATTTCTAAAATCATTTAAACTTATTAATTATAATCAATCTAACGTTTGAAAATGCTGCTTTACTAGGATGAAAGCTATATATCAATAGACTGAATGAGACTATAATTAATATTTATATACAATTTATAAAAACAACATTATTTGCTAGTTTATTGAATTTGCGTATTTTATAACAAAGTATGAAATTATTCTTAATTTTCTTTCCTTCCAACAGCTTAAATACAAGTAAATTGTATGAATTTCACACTTTGTGTGTATTTGTTTAATAAATAATATAGTGACATATGAAAAATATCGTACAATCATACCATAATAATCAAGAAACAGTTAAATAAATTGGCTAATTAAAACTTTGATATTTAGCTGAATTAAAATTTTGAATATATTGAAAAATACATAAAAAATTGAAATATTATATAATTTAAAAAGTTTATTATTTTATTTCAGAAATTATGAAATTATATTTAAGTTTAAATTTATCATATTGAAAATCTTAATTTAGTTATCTCTTTAGTTAATTAACTATTTACTCATATGATTACTTAATGTTTACTTATGTCAGAACTAATGATGGTAAAAATGATGATACAAAAAGAGTCAAGTTAGTAACAGTCACATGTAGTACATTCAATAGCGGATAAAATAGTTTAGCCTAATTAAACTTATGTCATAAATAAACGTTACTTTCTTTAAATTGTGTTTTAATTAAATTTCATTATTATAAATTTAAATAACTTAATTAACAATTAATGAAATTCTCAATTATAATGTAATTGAATTATTTAAACAAATTAAACATAAAGCGATTAAATTAAATTAATTTTAAAGTCAATTGAAGTTATTCTTCTCAAGGATAAAATGTCTGAATATAATGAGAAAGCCTTATGTAATTTATTACTTCTAAATAGTCGTAATACCATTATTGTTTTTTTTTTCAAAAATTATAAAATTATATTACAAAACCTTATTTTGTTATGTCAAATAATTCGTCTAAAAATAATAATTAATTTATGTAAACATTTAATTATTCATTTATTCATAAATTTGTTTATTACTTGCTCAAGTCATAGTTAATAAGAAATCATGCAAAAATGATCAAGATCATAAACGTATGCATAATAATAGTTCATAAAATTAACTTCTTTAAAGTTTGTTTATAACACTAAATTAAATTATGTATAATAAAATAATTAAATAAAATAATCTTTAAATAATAGTGTTTAGAAAGGTAGATTTTTTAAAATGTAAAATTAATTCGGCTTGAATTATCGTTGGAGCTTTTGCACTGATTATTATTAAATTCGTTTTGATAGAACTGTAGTTATAATAAAAATAATTTATACAATTTAAGTATAGAAATATGTAATATTAAACAAAAGTTGCTGATGAAACAAAAAGAATTTGCATCAATCTATTAAAATAGCAAAGTAGTTACTAATTATTTCTAATAATGCGTTTCTTTGTTTTCAAACAAATAATTAGTAAAAGAAAAAGTATATTACTGAAAAGAAACGAGATAAAGAATTTTTAGTAATAAATGACTAAAAATAAAATAAAAAATTCTTTTTTTTTTTTTCAATAGGGAAGGGATGAAATTTAAATTATGTTGAAAAATAAAAGGAATTCTTTTTCTTTTTTTTTTTTAACATAAGTACAAAGACAGAAAGAAAGAAAAAAAACAGAAAATTCCAATTCATCTTTAATAAAAAAATCCTTTTAATAGAATATCATTTTAAATTAAATACTAGAGGTTTTAATCAATATTTTTATAATTTTCTTTAATCAAATGACAAGGAATTGATATCTGAATATTGTTAAAATTTTTGAAATTAACAAAATGCATTAAAATTCTATAGAATTTCCCCGTATAATATTTTTATACTAAAAAGGTGTTATTGATTTTCAATGATTTTCATTCCCATAAAGGATCAATCAGAAAGCTCATTAATTCTTATTTAATTTTTTTAATAAAAAAATTAAATTAAATAAGTTTTTCAGGAGTTAAACAATTTTATTTGGCGTAAAAGTATTCAAATCACACAAATAAAAAATTTAAATTTTTATTATACTGTGGATCATTCCATGTAAAATCAACAGATTTTACAATCCTTAATTCTGATTATATGAAATTACGTAAGTGGTATCTACCAGTCATGTGAATCCCAAACTATATGTTTTTATACCTAAAAAAATTTAAGCTATAGTTTTTAATTTTCTCTGCGTAATTCATAAAGCATATTTTTTTACTTCCCCCCCCCCCCAAAAAAAAAAAAAAAAAAAAAATGTAAATTTTTTGTGCGAAACAGCAGAATTAGCTTGGATTTATTTGAAAGACTTGCTCTTTCAAGGGCAAGTGTTGTTATGGTCAAAATAGCCAATTATTTATTCTGAAATTTGATTGCGAAAAAAAAAATCAATTAGCTTTCTTTTTAGGTGGGTTACAAAATCAAAATTTAATTGAAAATTTCTGGTACAACCTTAGCTTAAAATTAAAGTGGTACAAATAACATACAACCTCACTTCAAATGTTTAAGATAATCTGCAATCTTATGTGAAAGCCCTAGAATAATTTCAACTACTTAAAATTTCATTGTATGGTAACAGAATGGAAATAATAAAAAGTAGAACAAAATTTGTCAAATTAAGTAGTATCCAAAACGTATTTCGGTAAAATTATGTCAAACATCACGTCACGATAAAATAAAATCGAAAATAATGGATTGAGTAAAATCGGGACAAAAAATATCATTCTCAAAATTTCAGTGCATCAGTGAGATCAAACTAAAGAAAGCATCATTAAAAAGAAGGAGAATAATCCCTATGGAAGATTTCTACTTTAAAAATAATTTTAAGTATGTGTTTCTTATGGAAAGGACCTGGTTATTAGGCAATCTTTACGGTCATATTGGTCTCAGAGGAATGCTTTCGTAAAGAAAGATTCCAGGAATGAAAGGAAATATTAAATGATATTCAATATTTAAGAAAAGATTATCCAAATTTTTGTTTCCGAACAAGAAATAAAAATCTTGCACATTTTTCTAAGTTGGTTCGCTCTTAAAAAAACTTTTAAACTCAGACTTCCAACGAATTTTATTTGTTATCTAACATAGTCACCATTAGGTTTAATTCTCTTATTTTTTATAAAAGAAAGTTAGATGATTTTGTTAAGAAAAATTAAAATTTGGAAATACATCTGTAAGTTAATTAGTATACATCTATAACATATATTAAGAACTGAAAAGTAAAGTGACCCAAATTTTTGTTCTTGTAAAATAAATCTCTGAAAACCGCGAAAAGTCATCTTTTCAGACCGGACCTATGAACATTTCTCAAAATCTTCATTTCATGGTCAGCATGTTAAATACTGATGAGACGGACTCAGCCTGAGCCTAGGCCCAAAATAAGATCATGCTCGATGCTTATCAGAACTCGGGTTCAAAAAGGAAATTTTAATCATTCACAAAAAAAAAAAAAAAAAAAAAAAAAAAAAAAAAACAACTTATTACTTCAGAAACAAGAATGTAATTTGAGTTTATTCAAAGTGTTTTACAATCCTTTAAAAATCAGTAAGAAAGGAAGTAGATATTGATGGGATTTAATCTGAAAATTTTTATAGAATACTGATGCATTTGCAAGGTCCTTGTTAACATAAGGATGCTGTGAAATATCCTTAGTCTTACTCACTTTCTAATAATAATAGGATCCATAATAACTGGAAAATAAAACACGTGACTTTCTGCTATAGCTGTAGAATATTTTGAAAGACTAAAATTTTAACTTTTCCGGATTTCTGCAATTTGCTGTGCATAAAAATTTAAAAAATTATATTTTAAACAGATTTTCAGGAACATGAAAATCCCGAAATATAATCATGAGGGTATATTTATGATTAATAATAACTTCTATGTAAGAGATTTTTGAGTGATAAAATTAATTTAGATTTAAAAAAAAAATTCTATTACGAAATTTTTACAGCTCGTTTTTGGTAGTGGGCAAGGGTAGAAACAAGGGTCGGTTGTCACAGAATTTTTGGGACTCGGACGAGTTCAGATTTAAAATCGTCGACTTGGGTTCTAAAAACAAAAAGAGCCTCGACTGGCCTGCAATGGCTAACTACTCACATAAGTGAGCATTTAAATTTTTAAAGAATTTTTTAGCTTTAAGAATTAGTTAAATTGAAATCACAATAATATTATTACTACTTGTTGAGAATATTCTTCTTTATACTTGAACAGATAATCATTAGTAATTTTAAAATTATGAATCAAATATTTTCTTTTATTGCCAAATTCGGCAATAATTTACTAACTCTAGTAACCCTAAGACAAAACGAAGTTCTTCACCGAACAGATGTCGGACTGGAAGCGAGGTAGCTTGGGCTATTACAAAGATTACATTTGTCTTTACGGCCCTGAAAAGGCCATAAACATAGGCGGCCCAGGACGTACCCCTCCACTCCCATAAACATAGGGGGGAAGAGGATTCTCCAATTCGCTATTCCAACTAGTCCTGTCGGTTTTAATGGCGGCTATAAAACGACATTACTTGGCGAGCTTTCATAAAAGCCGAGTGATTTACCGTCACTGCTTCACTTTTGAATATTGGATTTTTGGCGATGCGACTTCGAGTCTTTATTTTTATATAGATTTCTAACTCATTTTACATTCCTTTGGGGAAAGGAGACCATATTTAAAGAATTTTTCATTGCTCTATGAATCAAGGGTTATATATTCAATATATCGCGGATATCACGTAAAGGGAAATAAGAAACATATGGGAGATTTTAGTGATGATTGTAATCATATCCATTTCGTTTCAGTTACCTATTTTTACAATTTCCTGAATTTAAAGCGGTAAATGGGAATTTTGAGTTACTTTTCGATTTTATTCATTGAAAAAACTATGACTTTTCTTGCCTTTATTACATTGAGTATATATTAATGTTTAAAAAGAGTGTGTTATACATCAAAATAGCATTAAAATGTTCGAAAATTAATATTCCGAGTATATTTTTATAACCTTTCATGTTTATTATAAATACAAAAGATAATTAATTCAATTTCTTTTTCTAGCCTTTCTGCTGTCTTTATTTATTCATTTGTAAGTATTGTGACATTGTGGAGATCGATTATTCAAAATTCAATTTCCATTGGTGAAGATTTAATTTTGCATTCGTATTTAATTTTATTGATGTATCCCAATCAGGTAAAATGAGCATTTTTTAAAAAGTGATTATTTTCCGAAATGTTTGTAACCGATTTAAAATACTTCCCTTAAATGCGTACCATATCTGAGATTCTTCTTCCTGTATCTAGTGATTAAAATGCCAAAGAATGTCCAATCCAAAAGTGCGAAGATTTCTACCTTTGGACAGGGCCGTAACTAGGGGAGGGGAGAGGTCCTCTTCCTAAACATTTTGAGTCTGACCTGGAAACTATTTAAAAGTCACTAAATGAAGTTCTGTTCCGAAAATCCGAATGAAATTCGTTTCAAAAACCTAATTTAGTTTTGAGGCCCTTTAACAATTTTGCAAAAATTCTAAAATATAGTAGTATTTGTAAAAAAAAAAAAGTCCAAATAAGTGTTTCAACACTTGCATATACTATTTTCACATATGAAGCTAATATGGTCTATAGTTTTGCTTTAGTTATACACTGGAATTTTTCATTCTGAATCCTTTTCTTTTCTTAGCATAAAATGAAGTTATTACAAACAGTTTAATAAAAAACATAGCGCCAACAATGCGTTTATTTGTGTGTGCATGCATCAGAAAAAGATAGAAAATATGAGCCCCCTCCCCCATAAATTTTCTTCAGCCATTTATTTGAAACTACAGTCCTGCCTTGGGAAGAGGAGTAGTAGTACTAATTGTAACTGTAGTAATAATATTAATAGCTGTACAAATATTAAATTTGTATTAGTAGTTGGGAATTCATTTCAAACTGAAAACTACCATTATCTTTAGTATTCGAATTAGAAAAGGGAAGATAAAAATAATCTCACCCAGGGTCTTAAACGATATTTTTTAATCTTTGCATCATGCACTTTTCAAATGCTTAAATAGTCAAAGAACGATACCCCTTGTAGCATCAGCTGATTGGTACATATTCGGCGTGTCATAGCAGCTTTTAATACTCATCCAGTAAGTCCGCACTTTTTTTTTTCATCTATATAGATGAAAAGTTTTGATGGCATCAGTTTAGTTACTCTTTATAACACTGGACAAGATGGTGACTGTTTCCTTCCAGAAATTTCGCTCGAAAATCTCCACCAGAGAATTATGATTGATCGTATCCGATAACAATATGTTCTATTCTGAATGAAATAGTGAATTCCGTTGAATTTCCGTTTCTTAAATAAACGAAGAATTTTAACCATCATGTCATCGGAAAATTATTTAAGGCCTTGAAAAGGCCGATCAATTATGGCTACTTGGATATAGCTTTTCTGTAAAAAATATATATTTATCTACGAGTCGGTCAGAACTTAAATGTCCAAGGTCCATTACTTATTTCAACCAAGTTTGCGATCAATTATTGCTCTACAGACAATATATTGTTCAGTATCTTAACAACACAAGTCCTAAATTGAAGATTTAACTTGCAGGAGAAACAGAAATGACTCCTGCTGAATTTAAACTCTTCGTATATCTTGTCCTAGACTCCATTGAGTATCAAATTAGAAATTTTCTGGAATCTTACAATGTACTTTACATCCAATTATCTCTCGTTAATCGTCTATAGACTTCTCCACTAATTCTGAACATCTCTTATATAAGATAAATATTTTCGAATCGTTTTTCTTGTCCGAGTTGTGTGTAGATATTCTTCGCATGCTAACAATTTTTGCAATTTAAGACCCGATGAGTTGTCTACCTTTTACTTGTAAACAAAGCTAGTCATGCCGGCGGAAAGTAAAATCTGTACTACAACCGCAATCTGTTGATAAAAAAATTATACTTTACTCTTTCTGCAAACCGGAACGATCTTTTAATTTGGGTTTTTAATAAATACAATTGTTACAAACGATTCAGAAGCAAAAATTGAAATGAATGTTTAACCCGCACGATCGTACTGGCAGGATTTTAATGAGATAGATATCTGATTCTAGTTTCTTAACAACGTACATTTCAAGATTCGTAGTTCACTTTCAAAGGAAAAAAAACTTTCTGTTACACTAAAAATCGAATTACATAGCAGCCTAGTAATGTCACCATCGTTAAAAAAATGAACTTATAAACTTCTATAATCATTATTAATTTTGTTTATTATAGTATTAATTTTGGTACTGTATTTGTATCTAGTATGGCTATGGTAGCTTATTATAATAGTGCTATATTTCAATTTGGACTAAGCCGCTCTTGCACTGCTGTGAATATAGTTAATAACTATCTAAAATTTTTTCGAAGTAAAAATTTATTTATAGCAATTTTTCTTTCGCTGAATAAAATAATGTATTTAAAAAAATAGTTTATTTGTTTTTATTCAAATAGCGATCAATAATGTTCAACCATTTAAAAAGGTGGCTCTTCAAGTTAATTTAGCGTCATATAGATGGATAACCTCGTGAAATTTTGTCTGTCTGTACCATCGCATATTTTAAGTATTCTGGTTTAATTCTAAAATAAAGTAAAACACACAAAAACGAAATCTTAAGGAATAGAGAAAAAACAGATATACAGTTTTCCATCTTAATAAGTATAATTATATGACACTGTTTCCGTCGATATCGTAAATCGTTTTCGTTTAAAAGATTGGATTCCGTGCAAAAGACGTGTATTTCTTAAATGGTTTTACTGTATTTTTGACGTTAAAAATAATTTATGAATGCAATCTGCAGTCACGCTTAAAATAACATTTTTATAAACATTATATTTCCTCCTGCAGTTAGGGTTTGTCCCCTAGAAAACCAATAAATTTTAATTGACGTATCGCTCCTCCAATAAAAATGCGCCGAAAAATCCATTTAATTTCACTGAAAACACTTTCCCGTCTAATAATCATTTGAATTTTGGATGTTTATCGCGATTAATAATAATCATAAAAAAATATCTCCGCCCATCTGACGATCAGTGATGACTTTTTGTTCTGTGTTCACATTGTTAATGGCATTTTCGTGATTCAGGTACCTGTTAAAATATTTCCAAAGGAAAATAACGAAAGCGAAATTGATATTGTATATAGTTTTGATGGCATATTTATGTGATCAGCAGAATCATAAATGACTGCTTAAATTTATATGGTTTGAAATCACAGGCGGGTTTGTACGCTGCGCGTGAATTCGATGGCTGTAAAATTACTTTAAATTATTCAAGTAATTATGAGAGGTCCATCACAGTTGACTTATATGTGTTTGAAAATATACTATTATTTACATTATCGGAGCCGAAAGCATAAATATATTTTATATTTTGAGACATGCGGTATGGTTATGCATGCGGCAATTGTTTGTATTTACTTCTGAAATAAAATATAGTTAAAATAATTACATATAATATAAACATCACTTTAAAATATCAATTTAATTTAATCTGGCATATATGAAATACCATTCACAAAACAAGATGGAACAAAACAATATTACATTGGTGAAATAAGTAGAAAACTCAAAACTAGAATTAAAGAACATATAGCAGACATCAAATACAATAGGAAAACTACAGCTCTCTCAAGATTATATAGCAAAGAACCATTACAAATAGATTTTAAAAATAGCAGAATAATATACCCTTCTAGATCATATATTCCGTCAATCATAAGAGAATCAATAGAAATCTTCATACGTAAAGACAATATTTGCAATGAATTTGCCTCCATGGAACTACCTAAAATATGGAAAGAAATGCTTCAAAGGTTTTTAAGACAATAATTTGTAATATGTCACGCTCACAATTATTTTTATTCATTTTTATTTCCAGTTTATTTTTATATGCTCATGTTCACGTGATTTGTGTTTTTTTTTTTTTTTTTTTCTGTTTATTTCGGGAAATTCCTTTTTATCATTTTATTTGCTTTTGAAAATGTTGCCGTAAGAGCAATGAAACATGTCAAGCTATAATCTTTTTATGTTATTTTAATTTATCACTTAAAGCATTTAAATTAAATTAAAATAATTATTTAACATATTATAAAAAAAATAGTATAAAATTTTAAATTCGTATCAAGATCGAGCTGAAATTGATTGAAAAATTATTCTGACACTTTAGACAGTCTTATCTTAGACAGTCAGGTGTCTATTGATTAGCATGCAATTAAATGCCATTGATAAAACAGCAAGTGTGCTAATAGCATGTACTTTTCGTTATTTACATAATGATATTAATGATTAATAATGATTATATAATATTAAACACATTTTTGTTATGAAACAAAAAGCTTTCTTGTCATACTCATGCATTGTTTTTTTAATTGCAGGAAATTTGTTTATAAACATTTATGAAGTTTTAGAAAATATTTATCTATTCTTAACCTTATGTATTCCTTCTTCCTCATTTAAAATAATTTTTACATTCTTAAATACAGTAGATCCCGAATATATGGGATGCACCATAATTGCAAAATATGTTTTTTTTTTTTTTTTTTTTTTTTTTCTAAAACGACTTACTCTGAAGTAAAATTAATGACATTTTACTTACCCATCATACGTAGTATAGGGTAAGTCTTGCAATCGTTTTGAAAATCGAAAATTTTTTTTGACGGATTTACACGTTTTAGATAGTGGAGATTCCGAAAAACATATTTTTAGAAAAAAAAATTTGCCGTCCGTCTGTCTGTCTGTCTGTCTGTAAACGCTCTATCTCCCGAACAAATTGAGATAGAGACTTGAAATTTTGTATGTAGTTAGTATATAAGAATGGGACGAACCGTATTTAATATCAGCAACCTCGATTATCCGGAACTATTTTTTTCGGACTCTCGAAAAATTCGTTCTGATGAAAGGTATATAAAAATTTTCGAATTTTTTTATTTTAAGGAATGGACGTAAAAGGCAATAAAATAACACACATTTTGCATATAGAACGAAGTCGATCGGATTATTAGTTGCCGAGATATTTGTAATCCTGTTTTCCACATTCTTCGATTTTTCATGACCCTGTATTTCATTCAAATTTCAATTGAGAGGTATACTTTAATTGAAAATGAGACGCTTAATCCGACGCAATTAATTGTTAGTTAATAGAATTATTATTTTTGGAGTTATAAGGATGTTTCTTTTACGCAATTTGGTACTACTTGAGTAGTTTGGCGTTTTATATAATTAGTCAAAATTGGTACATCAGCAGTTCTTTAATAAAGCATTACTATGTATTAACAATATTTAAATTTTGTTTATGAATTGCAATGCATTGTATTAATAGTTTCCATATATTTTATTTTCATATACATATCCATGATGGGTAAGTATTACGGTGGCCCCCAACGACTAGTTTCTATTGTGTTCAGAAATTTTTGCCACAATTAAATGTCTGCCCTATTTAAACTATGCCCCAAGTAACTGTCATCTACTGTATTTTGAATTTACAATATTTGAATTTGTAATTTTAAATATTTTGTTTTTTCTGCTGTTGTGAGTTCACTTCCTGCGTATATCTCATAAGACAATTTTATTTTAGGCCAGTGTCGGCATATGCTCTATTTTTCCGAGATACTCAAGCAGCTATTAAAGGTCAAAATCCAAATGCCAGTTTTGGAGAAGTATCCAAAATTGTGGCTTCGATGTGGGACGGATTGGATGTTGATCATAAAAATGTAAGTAATTTTTTTTTAATTTGAATATGCTAATAAGTTATTTTAGAAGACTTAAGCGGCCTAAAATCTATTCTCACGAAATTAATTTTTTTTCTATTAATTATAATACAAAAATAAAGGGATAAACAGTATAAAATAAACTATGTTGTACCTGATTCAGTTATTACCTGATTAAAATTGATACTGATTAGTTTTTGGTATACATCACCTATCAAGGTGATGCTTTTATGCAGAATTTGTAACACTTTCAAACAAAGTTGAAAAGTGTTTATGCATTAGGTTTGTCTGGCCGTCTGTCCGCGCTCTCAGTCCCGTATATATTCTCGATTTGCTATGAAATTTTTATATGTTATTGAGGTTTACCCTTACACGAACCCTATTGAAAATGAAGTTTCTACTATGATTAGTTTATTTGCAGGGATAGTCAAAATTTTCCGATACATTACGACTAATGGGGGATAATCGTTTAAAGTGAATTTTAAAGGTGTTTCACCCTATCAAACTTATTCAAATTTACATGCATTCGCAAAGTGCACTAAAATACTCATTAATTAAAATATGCAGTCAAAATAATAGTTATTATTCATTTACAGGGCCACTCAAAAAAGTTAGATTGCAGAATAATAAAGAAGAGGAAAATTTTTACTTGTTTTTATTAACTGATCACTATTATTTTTTACCTGTAACGAGAATTATCAAGGTGAATGCTGAAGTATTGAATGCTTTATATACTTTTTCAATAGGATATTTAAATGTGCTTAAATAAAATGGTGTACATTGTTTAATGAAATCTTTTAAAGATAACCATCTAACATATTTTCTGGGATAATTTTAAAAATTTACTTTCTTATTTAGGAAAATTTGTGCTATATTTTTACACACATATGATCCTTATTTGGTTTCCGTTTTCAATAAAATTGGCCCCCCAAAGTCCCCTTTTTAAGCAAAAATGATCCCCTTTCCCCTTTTTTGAGGACTAAAATGTGTTGGAAGCCCTGTATTCTATCCAATACCAGATGTAAGTTTATGTGACAAATATGTAAAATATAGATGAAAACAATAAATATCATACAAAATGTGATTGCACATTACATCTTTTATAGACATGGAGATTTACATTTTTTTAATTGGTACAGTTTTTCAAAATAGGGCAAAATTTTAATATAAATTAGGGGAAAAACATCATTTTTACACTCTTTCTTTAACTTAACATATTTTGCACATATCAAGGTGGAATGATGAAGTGATCGTAATTGTTGGTGGAATCATATTTAAAACTTCTTCCTGTGGTAAGCTATAAAATAAGAATTTTTGTAACTTATCAGGATTTTCTGGAAACGTGTGATTTTGATGACAATACAACATTTGAATATTTTTAGAATTCAATTATAATTTAAAAAATTAATATCAAGGCATTTACCCATTAGCTTCCGCAGGTGGTAAATCGCCCAATATTTTCTGTAACTCGTAAAATTATTTACTGTTCTTTAAGAATTTAATAGTGCACCAATACACACTGAATATGCAAACTAACTGCAACAGCGAAATATGTTAACCCTCTAGTGCATAGTGTTGTCACTTGGCAACAAATTAGAAAAGGTATCTTATGGTTTATTTACCACGTCATCTAACTGAAAAAAAAAATCCGTTAAATTTACGACAAAAAACTGCTAGCAGCAATGTTGCCAGCAGTTTTTGCCGTAAAAATTTCCGTAAAATTGATGTAATTTTTTTTATTACATCTAATTTTATAGCAATTTTTACAGTAAAAATTGCTCGCAATTTTTTTGCATTAAATTTAACGGATTTTTTTTTACAATGCTCTTAATAACTTTATTTTTTTACGTATTCATATTGACCATGTTTATGTTTAGTTCTTTAAAAATACCATAAGTTGTTTATCAGTTACAAATAAAAAGGAACTTTTGAAGCCTTCCATTTTCCTAATCATACATACACTGTAAAAAAAAATTCAAGAGGTTACTAAAAATTTTTTAGTAAATTTGTATTAAACAGAATTTTTTAGTAACCATTACAAACTTTTTTTTTTGCAAAAGAAACAAGCATTTCTTTTGTAAACTGAACAAAAGAATATTTTATATAACTAACTTAAAATTTTTTAGTATGAGCCACCAAGCAAATTTTAGTAATAGCTCCAAAATTATTTTTAATAACAATTACGTGCGTCCGAAGGGCAGGAGCTTCCTTCGAGCTGCATCCAGACTTCTGAAGCGATAGATTTTCGACAAAAACGCAATAGATGGCAGCACCAAACATTCCGACCAGCTCCAATGGGAAATTCATAACCCCTTTATTATAGAGCACTTACACTACATACATTCGGGGCGCACTTGGCGCTGTTCAGTATTGAACCCGGCACCTTTTAGCCTGGAGTCCGTTACTATAACCACTATGCTATCGAGGCCACGCCAAGTGCGTTTTAGTAATAGCTATTAAAAATATAAAACTATTAACTCTATTCGTTGCTAACTTTTTTCTAGTAATTCTTACAGATTTTCTAGTAACCGACTAAGATTACTAAACATTTTTTAGTAATTACAAGGATTACTAAAGTTTTTTTAGTAGATCGACCCCTTTTTTTTTACAGTATAAATTTCTAACAACAACAACAAAAAAAATTTAAACTGCGAAATTTCATTACTTTTGTTTAAGAATATGTTTTTAAAAGTTATTTTAAATAATTTTCAGCAAGTTTCTTCTTGCAACATATATTATATGCATACGATTAATGCAGGGTATTGCAATTTGGCAAAAAATAAAATAAAATAAAATAAATAAATAAATAAATAAAAAACTCTAAATATTGTAAAGATATATTGATAGTTTTTTTCAGTATTTTTCCTTCGATGTGTGTCCATTAAGGAATCAAATGTATTTTTAAGGGAATTATAAAAAAACATGCACGAGAGGCTTAAAGAGTAAAAAGATGAAAGGAAATTATACTTATAAAATAAATAGCATAATGTTAAAAAATGTGTATGCTTTTATTAATTAATGGTTAAATATTTAATAAGTGATTTATCACATTGCTAACTAAAATGAAACTAAAGTGGAAACTGTCACAGCCGGGAATCGTATCTGGAACATTTGGAATCGTGCTCCACGTGCTTTTAAGCTACGGGGATGATACCCAGCTTAGCATTTCTCACTCACCTATGTTGTTAAGATTGCATTTGCAGCGCAAGATGGGAACGTCTACATGAGCACACAAACCTGCGGCGCGGCGTAACTTGAGACACAAACCCAACGTAGATGATAACGTATCTGATTCCAATTAATTTTACAAATAATTATAATTAATTTTTAACTGTAAAATTATGTAATTAATATTTTAATACTGATTTATATTGAGAAATTAATTTACAAATCCTAAAAAAGAAACTTTAAACAATGCTTCATTTTATACATCTTTTCCCTATCTTAAAAAAAAAGGAATAGAGCAAAAATTATATGTATATCTTTAGTATATTTACTTGTCTGCGCTTTTTACTAAAAAGCAGTGAAGTTTTTACAATCGAGCTCTCACCAAATTAATGTATTGCGAGGGAAATTTTTGGGTATAAACATGAATAGTAGAAAAACTAATTAGTTATACGATTACCTTTTACAAAACAATGTTCATACTGGGAACGCAAAATAAAAAAAATTAATAAAAATTAAATTTAATTAAAATTGACTTGAAAATATTAGTAGAAAACGTAAAAGGATAACTTTATTTTTTGAATTAGAAGTTACATTCCTATCAGTAATGGGGTAATGTGCAGAAAATCATAAAAATGACCAATGACCACCGGAAAATGATCAATCATAAAAATAATTTTTTGAAATAGATAATTTGATTTTTTGAAATAGAAGTTACATTCTTATCATTAACGAGGTAATGTACAGAAAATCATAAGATTGACCAATGACCACTGAACAATGACCAATCATAAAAATGATTTTTTGAAATAAATAACTGGATGTTTTGAAATAGAAGTTACATTCTTATCATGAATGGGGTAATGTACAGAAAATCATAAAAATGACCAATGACCACCGGAAGTGATCAATGTTCCCAATTTTGAACATTCTGAAAATTATATATAAAAAATTTCCACCATATTATTGACTAATACTTCTTAACTAAAGCATTAGAAGGCATAATGTGCAAAAAGATAATTTAAACTATACTTGGATCTGAATTCAGCCTATAAAAGGTTAAAGATGTACATCAACTGCTTAAAAAAAAGTTTTTTTTTTTTATTTATTATTTTATTACTAGAAACACTACTGTCTAAACTGTTATTAAAGAAAGAAAGAAATTGTAATATTTATTTGCTTTTTTGTTGTTGTTGTTGTTTTCAATGTATAGGATCACTGATTACAAACAGGATGGTAAAAGCAATTAAAGCAAATAATTTATAAATATAATGAAATCAGGTTAAAATATCATAATCCATTGTTCGAAATTTCATCTCTTATGGGTGCGGCTGTGAAAACAAGAGAAGACAATCTGGCTGTTTGATAATTTCTGAAGAATTATTTTTCATTATTTAATTTCGCATTACATGAATTAGATCGCGATATTAATGAAAAATATCAAAGATTTATATCTCATTTCAATGGAAACAATAAAACAGTTGAAATCGAAAAAAAATTCCATTATAATAATGTTTGTTAGAAATTGGGTAATAGTAAAGTGTTATTAAAAATCATCATACTGCAATGTTTTGTAATTTAAAAATAAATGTAATCAAATCAAAAATGAGCTCTTTATGCAGAAAAGTAAAATTTCACTTAATGTTCTGATGAAAAATTTAAATTACATTACTATTTTTATAAATTTAGTGAGTAATCCAAATCATTTTCTATAAAAATCGAATTAATCTTTTTGCTGCTGGCGTCCTTGATGAAGGATATATGTTTAAATGTTTTTTTAAACGTTCAATTTAATTAAATAGAATTTTAGAAATTTTGCATGCGTTTTGAATCTTATCTATATCAAAAGCACAAGTATTTGGAAATCAAACGCCTACAGATGAGAGAAATTTTTTGAAGCGAAATTTCTCCGAAATTTCTTTGCATAGATGGGTAATCTCGTGAGGTAAGCTTTTTTAACGTTTTCTAAATTCGATATAATTTAAAACCTGAAACAGCTAAAAGTATTTATAATTTTGATAAATAAACGAGAAACATTGATTTAAATTTATTGTGATAGCTCTAAGTAATTGCAATTTTCTTAAAACACGTGTTTATGACATCTGTCCATTCTAAAATAACTACAGAATAAAATTATCAGAAATTTTTAATAAGTTACCCTGGGGTAATAACGCCACGTTAAGGTTCTACCAATTTTCACGGCTTAGTTTTAGATTGTATTTTTCAAACAAATATAGGATCTGATACAGCAACTCATTGACTATCTATATAAAATAAAATAATTTAACAGATATGTATTCATAAAATGTAATGGCGTTTTTTCTTGACCAATGCTATTTGGCGTTATTACCCACCTATATGGGTAATAACGCCATGCAAACAAAACTATGAAATAAGATGGAATAATTGCATGTAGACTGCCCAATTCTAAAAATACAAACTCTACAAACTTAGAAATTGACAAATTGCATTCTAAGCTATTGAAAATGTTCATTTTTTTTGTGAAAGTGTAAGAAAAATAAAGGTGCGGTGTGGGGGGGGGGGGGGGGGGGAGGATGAAGCAAAAGAATATCAGACCGTGAGCTTCTTTTTGCTTAAAAAGGACCGCTTAAATAGAATTATTAGAAACATTGCACAGTTTTAACTGTGTTTATTTGAATCAGTATTT
Source organism: Maratus speculifer (assembly GCA_964019185.1). Classification (NCBI taxonomy): domain Eukaryota; kingdom Metazoa; phylum Arthropoda; class Arachnida; order Araneae; family Salticidae; genus Maratus; species Maratus speculifer. The sequence goes on from OZ025298.1 coordinate 274,031,032, forward strand.
AGGATGTAGCTAGGTCACTGTAGGGAATCAATCGGGGTATTAATGCCAAGGATTGGCGTTATTACCCCGGGATACTTATTGCGCAGTAAATCCTAAACTACAAATTATCTCGAGAAGATATCCAAAATCGTCTACAACAATTGGAAAGTACATGAAATACACTACAAATTTATGTAATAAACAAAGTATTTCTGGATAAAAAATATAGTCTTCAGATCAAAAACCTTATCTCGCAAATTTTAGATCAAGCGTTAATTTTAGTTGCTTGTAAAAACAATAAGACCTAAAAATGAAACAAATTAACTTGAAGCTGTTTTTTGCGATTTATATGACTCAAAACCCTTCTGCGCAGAGCACAAGGGTGTCATTTACCTGATTATTTCATAATTATGCAAAATATAAGCACTTAGCGTTATTACCCCGCCTGGCGTTATTACCCCAGGGTACCTTAGATTACTTTTAGGAGCTTTGTTGACAATGTGGTTTTTCATATTTCGGTAGTTAAAGGGTTATTAATATATATTTTATTATTATTATTATTATAAAATGCATAACAGTGAGTAACGCGTACGTCATATTGGCAATGTTAATACTTTAAAAAATTATCAATTTCACTTTTATTGTAATTTGTGGAACTTTTAAACCGCATGCAATTTCAATTTTTACACAATCGAATGAAAAAAAAAAATTCATTTCAAAAGTAATTCGTTTGAAACCTGTATCTCAATTAAATAATTTTGTTTAACGTTTAAAAATAAATTTCAAGCATGACTTAAAAAAAAAAAATCCATCTCTACTGATTTCGAAAGTGTTAACTCATTTGAACTTAGACCAACATAAATTGTTCAACATTTATTTGCGGCTAATATTCCTTTACGAAATTAAAACATCAGCAATAGAGGAATAAACAAATTAACAGAAGTGATATCGAGTTACGCGATTAAATTATCAGAACTATATGAATAATAAAAGTTATTGTGATTAACGAACTTTTTGTCAGTAATGCAAAACTATATCTTTTTCAAAAAAATCTCTAAACTTTATTCGAAAGAATAGTTGATTTTTTTAAATAACAGTACTTTTTGATGTTATTAGTGAACAACATACAACTCATTAAATGTAAAAAAGATATTAAGATTTTAAATATTATAAAATGGTTTTCAACCTACTTCTATAACTCTGGAAGCTTAAATTGAATCCGCCATGGAACTATGAATAAAGAGAAAATGAAATAGCCTCAAAATGGTAAATCTCCGATTGTAAGCGCTTTGCAGGAACCGAGGCAAACTTCCACGAGTAAACTTGTATATATATATAAAAAAAAACTCTTTTCTTCTTTAAGTAACTTTTTCTGTCTTAATTAAAAAAAAAAATCGTTTTTACTATTCGATTCTATGGTGAAAGTTTGAATTGATTGCACTCATATTCTGCGGTTCCCCCATATTATGACTACATGAGCAATCCTCTTGTCAATGTCAGTGAATTTTATTACCGCCGGAACAAACTTCTACCAGTAAATCTGGTCAGAAATTTTCGTTTTAATCATGCTGAATTTCTTCATGGATAAAAAAAATCATTTACATTTGTTTATTGGTGGAAGATTGCCCCATTGTTATTCAGGTTTTGATCCAAAGTAAGAAAACAATGTCCCCATTTCTTCAGTTGCAACTGTTTATTCATAGTTTTATTGTATCCCCCAGTTACTTATAAAGTAGAAAGAGTTCGTGTATAACTAAAAAGTAGTGATACATGTCGAAATGGTGAATAAAAATTTGGTAGTTTTCAATTTTTTTTAAGTATAGTGATCGCGTCTTAATTTCGTAATTATTTATTTCTCTGTGGATTTCAAAACAATTTCGTGAAAAACTATTACGTGATAAAAAGTTCTAGATTCATATTTATCATGCAATTATGAACAGATTAAAAAATATTACTTATACTTAGCAATAACAGAGTTATAAAGTAACATCTTGAATAAAAAAAAATTTTCTATGTCAATTCTGAAACAAACTATCTGCATTCATGATCGGTGAACTGAACGTAATAATTTTATTAACAAAAAATTGCGCTTTTAAAAATGTGTTATTTGCAATTAAATAAAATCTAATTTGGTTTTTGTTCGAAAAATTTCTACTTTTTACAAAAACTGTGGTTTAGTTTCCGACAATAATCCTTTGTTTCTTTTAATTTTCTTTTCAAGAAAATCTAATTAAAATTTAAATTAAAACACTGCATTGTGTACAGCATATTCAAAAAGGGAATCTGAATTTTTTATTTAATTTACTGCATGTTCTATTTTATTTTGCAACTTTAACTAACCTTTCATTTTCAAAAACAATGTAATTAATTTTAAGATAAAAACAACAACGTATTTTTCATTTATTTATTTCACCTTACTTCACTTTGCTTAGAATTTCTTAAATTGCTGCTTGTAAAAAAATAATTCACAGCACTAGAAAAAAAGGATAAAGAATTTTACTTCATTAATTATATAACCCAAATAAATTCAAATTAAACAACAAAGAATCTTATTAAATACAAAACTAGAGCCTTCAAACTTTTAGAAGCTATTGCTTATTTAATGAAAAGCATGATTTAAGAATATAGCTATGTTTTTTGAACTATAATTTTTTTTCTCTCGACATCATTATGAATGTTAGAAAAAAATTGTAATTAGGAATAAAATGAAAGTATATAAAATAAATCTTTAATTCTTTAACAACCATTTTTTTTTTCTCAGGAAACCTTTTTGGTAGATGTTATTAAGTGCGCATTATCGCTAATTGCTTAGTTTTTAAGTAAATAATCGTGTATATGTTTGAATGACTTTTTGTTTCAGAGAAAACTATTCAAAAGAAAAAGCGTTTGTTAAAGAAAAAACTATTATGTGATTTCTTTGTTTTGTGTGACTTAATTGCTTTATTTTAAATGAGTCGTTCGAAAACATCAAAAACACTTTTAAGCTTTAATAAAACATTTTTCTAGGTATGTTAATTATGCAGCTTTAGCATCTCTATATTTTTAGCTTTTATTTCTTTAACTGATGGTTCATTACTATAATTCAATCTATTTTTTGTTGTGGTTTATTTTCTAGATTTTACCTTATTTTATATATAGTATTTATGGAGAGTATTTTCTTATAATTGGTCTCGTAAATTTAAAGGGCATTATTTCTTAAAAAATATTTATTAATTTATTAAAACCTTGTAAATTCAATTAAAAAAAGTATATTATAAGATTAAGAATACAAAATTTGAAGAAAAAAAATCCTTAATAAAATTTTCAATGCAGAACAAGCAATAATAAATACTCTGTTAAACGAAACCATCATTTAAAGTTATGGCATTGAGATCACAGGTTATTCAAACTAGTAGAATATCATATTCATATTTCAAAGAATAATGTTCTCAGAGAATCAAGAAATCTACAAAAAAACCCATTTAGATAAATGAAGGGAAGCGGAATCCCCCTATTTCCTTCCTTTGTACTTAACCAATGAATTACCAAATCTAATCAGAAAAGCGCCTTTTCACAATAAACCGGTATATAAAATTCGATACAAATCGAATATTTTCCATGAAAACCCATTTATCTAAATTAAGAGGGGGGAGGTATCGTTTTTCCATTTCTATTCCCTTTATATTTAATCAGTTAGCCTCTAAATGTAATTAGGGAACGGTCTTATCGAAATAAGCCCATATACCAAATTTGAAGCGAAATGCTTAATTCTGCATATAAAAAACCATTTATCTAAATTAAGGTGGAGGATTACCTCCTCCCGCCGTTCTTCCTTTTATACTTAGTCAATGAACCTCCAAAACTAATCTGGGAATTATCTTATCAGAATGAACTTGTATACCAAATTTGAAGTAAATCTGAGATTTCTACCAAACGTTATCGTGTTACGTATGTACATGCAGAACCTGCAAGCCCCATTAGTTCTCAGGCTTTCATAGCTTGTGATTTAATGAGAGATTTTTTAAACTATGAAAATATAATATGACCACAAATAAAAATATGCAATATAACTCTTCCGAGTAACCCATGATTTCAGAAAGCATTCTTTATCGTTAGAAATTATTAGGTTTCTATATTAAATATATTTCATGCAACTGTACTGCATTAAGATGTTCACGAATTGTACTCGCGTACACACTTTTATCCGTTTTAAATATCGAAATATGTGCACTTGTTTTTATACAATAAGGCAACCGATAGTTAACCAAATTTTGGGTATTCCTTTATGTTTAGAAAATCAGCCTCAACATTTTGACTAAAAGACTTATTGAGTTTTTAAATGTTGGTGAATTTACGTAGTTTAGAATAAAAATACAAATAAAAATTCATTAATTTCAACGTATTGAATGCTTCGAATTGAAAACATTTTTATAATTAGATCCTTGTTGGATTCAAAAATTTTCTTTATTAATTCCGCAATTCTGTAACTAAATAAGGCTATATTTTTTATTAAATAAATATTTTAATAATATAATAATTTTAACATTATTATTATGTAATTATTGGTATAAAATTCGGTATTTCTTATTTGAAGAGAACTATAGTATTTTGCCCTCTTTAATTGTTACCAAGTTTGCAAATCACTCGGAAAACGTCTGTTAAAGGAGATTATAATATGATTAAATAATTAAAACGCAGATATTTGACAAAAAAAATTAATTGATGAAATTTTTTTAATTAAAAAAATAAAAAATAAATAAATGGACAAGCTATTTTTATCAAATTTGTAATAAATGTTAATTTATTCAATCATCTGCATTAAATTCACAAATTAGACATTTCTAAATCATAAATTCTAAAATTTATAAAATATGTAAAAAATAAAGTGCTTTCACGGATTGCATTTTTCCAATTGATTATAAAATTGTCCCTGCCAGGATTACCCGTAAAACTAGGTTATTGTCCGGTAGGTAGGGCCCTGGCTAACGGTTAGAAAGAAAGAACCAGGAGACTTTGGCTTAAGTTGCGAATGCTCTGGAAAGTGATCTATCTTGGACAAATTTATCATACACAACTCACCGTCAAAATCTTGTTTATTAGTGACTTTTATTTGAGGCCACCGATGTTCTGCTAAATGAGCTATCCTGGATATATCAGGCAAACACAATTCACCTAGAGATCCTTGTTGATTATGGCATCTGCTCTGACCTATGCTCTCCCAAGTGAACTATACTGGACAAATCTAACAAACAAATAGGAATGATTTTCGTAAAATTAACCTGTACGCATCCAACGTTTCTTCGAGTTCCATTACTTGCACTTCATTTTGCTAAGCTAATTCAGATATCAGACTAGAGATTACTATCAGATCTTATGAGTGAATTCTGTCCGCTAGATTTGATTAAGATGGTTCGAAGAAAGTTAAAAGTGCAGCTTAAATCAAAGATCCCTGATTCGAATCAATGCATTTTCACTCTGTCCAAAAATTACAATTCGTATTATTTATTTTCTAATTAAAATAATTATGTTCCGATCAATAAATAAAATATTTATCCTTATTAGTTTAAACAGAATTTTGGAAGGGCAATTTGCAAACTCATATATCACATCTGTTGAAACAGTAATAATAGTAAAATTAATAAAATACTATTAAAAAAGTTCTGGTTTTAAATTTCTTTTAAATTTTCTCCAACCTTTAAATATGTTTTTATCGTTTACTGAAATTTTATATAGTCATTATAAGACATTTTACGCATTGTTTCAACTCTAAAATAATTAAATGTAATCTTATACAAACAATTTTTCATTCATCGTGTTTATAAATCCATTTCATCTAAAAAAGTAGTTCAAATACACAAAGGTATATTTACTATCCGCCTAATTACTCTGCAAATAATTATCGAGTAATGCCTTTGAGAAATTATTATAATAACAATAATCCGCCTCAGGGATAATTAGAACAATACAAAGTTCAATTTTCTGAATGTTGGAAAGGATGAAGGGTGAAAGGGGGAGGAGGGCACGAAGGGACCCAACAACAAATCATTTTCGGAGTAAATCTGAAATTTGTTTAATTTACAAAGTACGTCCCAGTTACTACATTAATTAGGTTTATTGTTCCGGTTTATATCTGGTGCTGGGTCTGTTCAGCAAACAATCGTATACGCGAAGGTAAACAAACATGATTTGTTACTTGATGTTACGCCTCGACTATCTTTCCTTAATGCATGATCTTGACTTGCACATTTGGCGAGTTATCAAATCTATTTTTTAATTAAAAATGGTTATGACTTCGGCGATGTCAGCAACAGAAATGGGCTTTGCAGGTAGATTACCGCCCTTTATGGATGGTCCAACGCGACTCTTGAATTAACTTAATTTCAGTTATCATACTTATCTTTCTCTTTTAATAATTAAAATAAGTACATTATACTTACACTTAGAGATCAGGTGAATCATAATAAATTGTAATAATTAATTTTTTCTTCTAATTAGGTTTTTAACTTGTATTATCATCAGTATTAGCTCATAAGAAAGATTTTTCAGAATATTGTTAAATATGGAACTTAGCTATAGTATATTAACTTAAATTTATGCCCTCGAAACCATTAAGATATCCTTGGGCAGCTATCTAAAAAATAATTATTTAGACATAAATAGAACTAAAATAACCAAATTCACTTTTCACAAACCGACTCTGCATAATCCTTCTTTTTATAATAAAAGCATCCTGCAATAGAGTTAACGTTATTTTCAAAAATGAATAAATAAATAAATAAAATAAATAATAAATAAATAAATAAATAAAAGTTTGTAAACTGAAGCGTATTTTTTACAAGCACTTTCTGTAGATCTTACTTTTTTAAAAAATCAAAAATAAAATGATCGCATATTTAGAAAAAAGAATCTGATTGTTTATCTAATTGAAACGAACACCCATACATTTTAATTGACAATATGAATTTTGATAAAAATTCATTTTCTGGATTGTAATTTTTAAAACAAAAACAAATCCGCAATGTGTCATCTGCCAACGAGACGGCATCCTGACAGCACAACTCATCGATGTTACGTCACTAATCACAATGTTGACAAATGGTTACAAAAACTGACTTCTTTTATTGTTATGTTATGAATGTCAGATGAATTCACTGTGTTGGATTTTTTTGTCATTTGCAACTTTTTATAAAATGGGACATATCGACGTCACAATGGCTTCTATACAACCCATCTTCAAAGTCGCGATCAGGCAATAACGATAAAAAGGGTTGCATTTTGATTGAGATTAATTAATTTTTTTTCATGTTTTGGTAATAGTACTATTAGGGCGGTGTTGCCAAAGATAAATTAAGTTAATCTTGTACGCATTCAATTCATAGCTGCAGATAATTATCCAAAAATTCTAAGTGGCAAATTAACCATAATATGCCATTGGTTACCATGGGCCAACCAATAATTATTAATGTTAATTAAAACTTAATCTTTATTATTTTTTCTACTTTCTAAAATTGTATTTAATAATTAAAGTATATATAATTATCGCCAACTTCCTTTGCCAAATCTAATTCATACCCTTCTCAATTTTTCGCCAATTTAATTATGGAAACCCTTTCTCCAAGAGCATCTTCCTCCTTTCTCTTTATTAGAGCAACGCCGGCTACAAACTTCGCATGTATCAATATAATTAAAATACCTTCAAAATAAATTATTGGACATTAATTTAAATTGATTACCTGGCCGCGAAACTCATGATAAACTCGCAAAATTCGCCAAATCATCAGCACCATGAAAGCTTTATGGGCCTTTTGCATATACATCATTCTTTCCTTTAATCTTGGCGGTTGTTGGGGGGGGGGGGGCTTTATATTTATTGTTTCGTCTTATCTGTGGCAGGCACGGCGTTACTGAGTGAAAAATGACTCGAATGTGGTAATAAGAGTGGGGGAAAAGGTTTTAAGGCGTTTTAAAATTAATTTATTTGAAATTTTGAGTTATCTGTTACTTTTCCGGCATAATCCGCTTGTTTTCATCTTGATTGAAGTGTTAGGATTATAAGCACTGTGTTTATCATATATTTATTAACGAAAAATGGAGTCTTTTTTTATTATTTATTCCTTCTTTTGCATATTTGTGTATGAGATTGCAGGTTCGAAAAATAAATTTGTTCCAACTTGAGGAAGTAAAAGGTAAGAGCAATTTACTGCCAGACTGTTTAAGTTGTTAAAAATAGCTTTAACTTATTCGTAAAGACTCTTATTCTTAGAATTTTAATTTCTTATTTTTTACATTTTGAAGAAGGTTAATCACTCATGTGTGACTACCTCTATTCAAACTCATTATTTTCTGTTGAAGTACAATTATAAATACATCAAAAAATAAACCAAAAACATTAGTTTGACTATATTAACAAGCGGATTGAATTATGAATAAGTATATGCATTGCAAACCTCTTCTGTATTTTGAAATCCATTTAGTAAAATAATAAAAACTAAAATTAATTAATAAAATAAAGCTTCACTTGATTTTCAATTTTAAGAGAAAAAAACTTTTACATTAATAATAATGTTAATGCCATTATCCATATAGATTTACTGAAGTTTAACATTTATGTCATTGTCTGAAATCTAACGAATGTAGTTATTTTGCCTGCTGTTATTTATTATTATTATTATTACTAAATACGTAAATTTTAATAAAGCCATATTGTAAATGCATATGCACTATTTCATAAATGCATATCAATTTCATTATGTTCAAAAAAAGTGTAGTATCATTAAAAGTATTTTCACTTGAAAGCATTTTTTCCCATTGGCCATAATGTAACGGAATGCATTTGAATGTCCCTGTAATTAAACTATGTATCTGATTTTCATGAAATGATTCTACAAAATTATGCGATAATTCTATATTTTAAATTTCACACAATTTGATTGTGTAGTTTTTTTGCTGTTATACGCGGGCGGGCAGCGAAAAAACAGACGGACTGATCCGTCGACGACTATATGCACTACGTATTTATGTAATTACGAAATCACCTAAAAATAAAATAAAAATTTTAAATGAGTGGGCTGTATTATTTTTTTTTTTTCGTTGATTTTAAAAAGTCATCTAACATTAATGAATGTTTCAGTATTACAATTAATATTTTACGATAGCTAGCTAACATCAATGCGACGTTATGGACAAGCGACCGCTAAAGGATGCTATTTTAAACTCACTAAATTTCTACCATTCATCTGTGCGGGCTTGGCTTAATAGTGTAAAAGCATTGATGCAACATGATACTAGATGTAAAAATTTAAATTTACGTAAAAAGTTCTCTTTTATATTTATCTATATATCTGATTATAACTGTTAATCTTAACATTTTAATTATTTTAGAAGTAGGATAGTAGATAGAAACATTAACCATAAAATATTTTTTATTTAGGTGTATAAAAAGAAAACAGAGGCCGCAAAGAAAGAATATTTAAAGGCTTTGGCAGCGTATAGAGCAAGTCTAGTATCCAAGGTGAGTATTGTAATATTTTATAAAATTTGTAAGTGTACTTTGGGAATAAAATCTTACTCGATAATACCAAAAAATATTCTATTTTTAACTTTGGGTATTACTAACTTACTCATTGCATGTTTTAAATATTTCAGAAATATATTTTTTCTACCAAAAAAAGAATTTTTCTCAACTATGAAAATTTTATTTCGTAAAAATTTAAAATTTAAAAGCTTCTTTGATTAAAATATAAAATGTTTAAATTTCACCAGATGTTGTTGCTGTATTCTTAAGGGTTTTTTTTTCTAGATTTTAGTGCGAAATAAAACACTAAATTTTATTTTAAGTTTTCTTTAAACGTTGCAAAATTTTTAAGTCGTGAAATCTGAAAAACTTGTATTTTTAAGATTACTGAAATAAATATTTGAAGTATATTTAAATGAATGTTTCGTAATATTGTTTAAACTCAGAATAACTACGTGTAAAGTGATTTAAATATTGAAACCATATAATATATTACAAAGGAGTTTTATCTCTTGTGATCAGTGACATAATCAGACGGGGTCTGGTTACGGTGACCTGAGCCAGATTTTCAATAAAATATGAATAATATTTTGGTGCTTACATGTATTACATTAAGAAGTATATTAAATATTCCAGTGTAGTAATAATAATTTTCGTCTTGTAATGTTCTTGTTTGTAACTATCCATATTAATTATATTACAATGCTTTCACAATTAACATTACAGTTGAATTCTATAAATGTTTATTTTTAACTTAAAAATTATCTCATCTTTTTCTAACAAAATACTTTTTAATTAAGCTTATCTCATTAAAATTTAACAAAAATTGACTTAAATTAACAATTTAATCTATCTTTTTAAATAAAAATCAGGTGTACTTGTGGTAGCGTGAATGTAGACTTCTTTGTATGAAATCTTTGTTTTAGCCTATGAAATTGTTTAACTTTAGAAGAATAACCGGTACAAAATTTTTAAGGAGAATAGCAAAAGGCGCCTATAGCATTAAAATATTTAATAATAGCAGTTCCCAGAAAATGTTTTATTCTTAAATATATATGTAATTCCAAAGATGAAGGAATAAAATTATTTTATGCAATATACTTTTTCCAATTTAAGACCTTTATTTTTTTATCTTTTAAGAATTTTCATTTTTATCATATTTTATTAAAATTAACTTACTCATATTCAGCGGATGTACAATATTGCATAAATTGTGGCAAAAAATTGGCATACTTGCATATTCATAGAGAAAAATATAATAGGTAATTAAGGACAGATTTGTTTTGAGAAGAATAAAACTTTTGGAAACTAATTGTAAATATAAATCTATGATTAGTAATCCAGGTTGTGTTAACATAGATAAAACGACACTTTTTTTAAGTTGAAAGAAGAAACTATGTCGCTTAATAAGAGATTAAAAACTTTCATACTATGCCAATTTTTTTTACTACTATTTAACTAATAAGACAAAAATGATTCCATTTGAAGTATTCGCGATAAATTTACTGGCTTTTGCTGTTATTTTTTATGACTTGTGCGTTCAGTTTGTAGTTTGTCAAAAGAACTATGTCGACAAGAGGTATAACCTTCCTCTGTTTGAATGAATGGTCGTGACTGCTGATGGATGATTGTTTCGGTCAAACCACGTGAGTAATGAGAATTACATTCGGTAAGTTTTACATGGTAAATTAAACATGCGCGTTATTCTGAAATTTTATATTTAAGGTTTTTTTTTATTTTTCTATCCTTGTGCAGGCGGCCAATGAGCAGTCGGATAATATATATGGAAGTGCAGGGAATGGTGGGAATACACCGACTTCCATGTCTTCTCCCATGAGTTCGATGCCAGGAGGAGCTCTGTCACCCCTTCAAAAGAAGTCGCCTCTTCTAACGTCTTTGATGGAAGGCACGCCGGTCTCCTCGCTACAGTCGATGAGTAATCAACAATCTATGATAATGGGACAGGTAAATACAACTCGATTCACATTCAAAATACAAATTAGATTTTCTGTACCAGGTAAATTATCTTATAGGCTGGGATGCGGCAGCTTAGGTAATCACCTCATCGAGTTCACAGCTGAAATTCTATAATTTGTTAAAACTCAATTCACATATTAAATACCGCAATTGGTCTGCCAAGTTGTAACTTGGTGGAACACACAGGGAAATCCGATTTCAGTGGTTGACTCATAGGTAAGACTTGTATTTTTTTTACTCCCTGTTCTCCAAGTTTTTCAAACATTTAAGTGCAGGAAAACACAATAATAAACTTACGAGTCAGCCGCTAAAATCGGGGTTTTTAGTCCTTTCGACTAAGATATGACTTGGCAGACCGAATGCGATTTAAAATGCGAATCGAGTTTTTACTAATTCTGGAATTTCAACAGTGACCGAGATAATTGTCTGTGCTGATGCCAGGTCTATTCAAGAGAATGGATGCGATGAATTACGCGGAAAATATATTGTAACTCGAGCGAAAATGCATCTCAACCTCGTCATTGTCACCCATAATTACGGAAAGCGTTTTTTATTATTGAAAATCTGAGAAATCAATATATCTTCAAGATTTAAAGAAACACACATTAAAAAAGGCCTGTTTTGCGGTCCTTGATTTTCAAATAAAACACGCAGTTTTTATGGTGTATTGGTCATTTTTTTTTTTCAAATTGGAACATCGTTTTTTCGGATGCTCTTTATTCTCAGTTAAACATTTGCAGCTGAGTAATTGAATTTATGCATGCAAGAGTAACAAACACTATTAATTTTAATGTTAATATTAAAGCTTTTAATTTATCAGGCTTGTCTGTAAACTATGTTTGTTGACCATAAAAATGTTTACTTGAGTAAAAGATCCGATGTTTCGGGATGAAAACATTGATTAATACACTATAAAATGCTACTTGAAAACGTTTGAAAATCCAGTTTTAGTAACAATAACTTTATTTCTTCTACTGTTTTTATTAATGCTTCTTTAATCTCGACAATATAAATGCAATGGTTTCAGAGGTTTCTGAAAATTCTCTTTGGAATCGTTACTAACTCAAAAGAGGTTATTGATTATTTACGTTTATACTTATACTATTATATATATTGTTTTAGATTACAAAACATCCTTTTTAACAGATAAAACTGACATCGTCAAACGCAAAGCGCTGTGTACTTGTACTCGCTAGTTTTTTTATTAATTGCTCCCACAATATATATAGATATTTTATTTTCCAGTTAAAAAATTATGAAAGATTTTACAAACCGTTGAATTTTGTAAAAACATGTAAAATCGCACGTATCAACACTTTCGGGGAATTATAGATCATAAGTCCATGTTTATCGAAACTTTGTGGAATTACCCATGTGTCACAATGTTCATTATGAATGAGATTATAGTGATGTTGGTTATAATTGTTGAAAAAACGACACATATAATATAAAAGTGCTTGTACGCTTATTTCAATGCAAATTATTTTATTCAAATTTTATTCTTTAATATTTTCTTGATACTTTTGTAGAGTCCGATGGGTGCTGTTCACCACTCCCACATGCACCTTCCTCCTCATTCGTCAGCGCCCCCTTCTCATCAAATTCTTCATCAGATGCTGTCACCGGGGGCTCAGCAACAACAGCAACAGCAGCAACAGATGATGCATATGGGTTCTCCGCCACCGCCTCACATCATGCAGCAACAGCAGCAACAACAACAACAACAGCATCACAACCTACAAATGGCGAACAACAATGCCTATAATCCTAATATCGTAAGTTTATTCTGTGACCGCTAAAGGTATCTCAACACATTTGAATAGCCAATTTCGGGTATAAATCACTTCTTTTTTGAAAAAAAAAATTTCATTTACGTTTGTTTCGGTTTTCAAACCAAAATTCTGTTATTTTATTCTCAGTCAGGAACAACACGCCTGGCAGGTGCATCTGAGAAATAACTTAGTGTTTTACTTTTTAGATAACTAAAATAACTTTTCTAAATAAATTTAATAAGTAAAAAAAATCAGATGTCGAATAATCTCTCTTTCTAATTAATGAAAATCACTTAGTAATTTAAGAGCATAAAAATAGAGTTAATTAGCTGCTAATATCAACTCTAGTACATGAGCCTGAGCCCAGTAATACAAATGTGCATCTGACAGTAATAGAAGGTACCGCTGAAGGATCTTAAAAAAGAAACTAACTTCTAATATTAGGAATGTGGAAGATGTACGTGAAATTTTGAAGTGTTTTAAAAACTTTAAGGCGGATATTTCTAATGAATTTTAAGACATATAAAATTTAAATGAGTTTTCTGGAGAACATGATTTGAGGAACAATCAATTATGTAAAACGTTATATTTACAGAAATTATGATTACATTTATGTAAAACCTACAATCAATATGATATGACTGTAATGAATGGTGTAAATATCGGTTTAAAAAAGTTGAAAACTATCCGAAATTTTATAACTAATTTTATAAATTAATATACTGAAAAAATATAAAAATTATCAAAGCTATAATTTTATGGAAAGTTTGCATGTATGAAATTTTATGTTGCATATATATGGAATTCCATGCATGTATTATGTATGGAAAGTTTGAACCTTATGGCTTAGATTTATCGTTGTTAATTACTTTTTTGGTACCTATCAAAATATTTCTAATCCAATTTTTATAATATCCATGAAAACAAAGTTTGTAAATTATCATTATTTTTAGTGTGAAAACATTTTTAGTAAATATCCTTGTTGAGTCATTTTAAATTATAAAGCTTGGGAAAAAATCCCTTTAAAGTAACATATTTAAGAAATTAAACTGTCTTTTTATAAACTAATCTATATTTTCAACAGTCAGTAGTATACTAAATTTCACTTTAAAAAAAAGTGTCAATTGTAGTGGGATATCTAACTCAAATGTGTAACGATAACAGTGTTTGTATTTTGAGGAGCCTGTGTAAATATGAATTTCTTTTTTTTAATGTTACAGTCCCAGCAAATCTCACACCAGGGACCTCAACAGCAAGGAATGATGTCTTCCCTGCAAAACAACTGTCAGCCTAGGAGTGATAATCCACAAGAATGGGATAGGGAATATTGTAATAACGACTGTGTAGTTTCACATTGCAGGTAAGGTATTTATTGGAGCGACCTTGCTCACTTATGTTTTTCTAAATCACATGTGTGGTTGATAAATAATTGAATGCTTTTTTTATTATTATTATTATTTATTTAGTTGCCAAGGAAAATGCCTATTTTTTAATATGTGCGGTTGACGAAGAGGTTGAAATCAATAACTAATAATCTACTCATTATCAAAAGTGGTGAAGTGTAAATACGGACATCCTTTAGAGGAACGCAAAAATTCTGAGTCAAAAAATTGATGCAAAGTTACTCACATTAATGAAAAAATAATTTTTTATTTTAAGGAATTATTTCTGTGAAAAATTCTGGTTTTCTTTCATTTTTCGACTAAATAATAAAACTTTTTCAATCGCCTAATATGTAAAAAAATTAAGTTATATTTAAACTAATAACTAATAATAAATACATGAATTTTTATTTAATTTAAACAAAAAAAATACTGAGCAAATTTAATATTGGCCAGTTGTTTAAATGAATTTAATTCACAAAATTCTAAAGAGTAGTAATCAATATACAATAGAATACAGTATAAATTACAGTAACGTAATTGTTGGATTAAATTAATAATAATCAAATGGCTCAATAAAGCTCCAATTATCGGAACTCCATCTATCTAGATTGATATTGGGGAAAAATACATATTTTTAAAAACAAATCTTATTGTAATAGTAACTGTTTGTTTTCATTCAACCGAAAAAGTAAGTTTTCTTAAATTTCTTACTTAAACTAACGCAAGTTAAAGTTCAAATTAAATAACATTTTATAAGCTTATATTTCGATAAGTCAGTATTTCAGAGATTTCAGAAATACAGTAAAACCTCCATAACGGACACTCCCGAATAGCGGACACCTCTATTTAACGGACAGTTTTCCAATCCCCACTCCCAAAACCTAAATTTTTGTATGTTTAACCTCTGAATAACGGACATTCCAAATAGCGGACACTATTTTCGGTGATAAAGGATGAAAAAGTATTTTTTAACAAGAAAAAAAAAATGAAAAAAGTCTCTAAATTTATCACGGTAATGTGTCAATTTCGTGATCACAGATAAATGTAGAGCATAGGCTGAGAAAATTTCTCCTTCACGTTCATTGTTGAATTCAAAGAGTTGCCAGGGAGATACAGCTCCTGGAGCATTCATATGTCTATGTCCCCCTCTAGAATATTTTATGATTTAATGTTTTTAAGGGTGTCTTCCGATCAAAACCGCTTATTTTCAGATTTATCTTTAAATTCATTTTTGAACTCAAATGCACTAAACTTTCAAAATCCCTTATTTAGAAACTACATAACGTGCCGTGTTTGTCAATTTTTTGGTAAATGTAGAAAATATTGCAAAAAATGCTGTCAAAGTTGCCAATTTGAATAGAAATTTTTGAACCTGGAGATTTGGGAACGAAAAAATGATTGAACTGAGAAAATAATTGTTAATAAATCAAAATTCTTATTGATTCAGCGAAAAATTACTTCACACGGCCTCTTCAGACTTGCCAAGTTCTGAAAGCTAAAAATCAGGAGATTTTGTTTCAGAAATCAGGAGATATTTTTGTCTATGAAAATTTAAGAATTTAATCATATAATGTTTTCACGTCTTTTTAATTTGACTAAATATTATAATAAAAGGGGGTATTTTGTTACTCATAAACTTGTGTAAAAGCTATAGTAAAGATCATAAGTAAGTCTTAATCGAGACAAGTTATTGATAATGCAGCAGATGATCACAATAACAGTAACAAATCTTAAAGATTCATCATTTATAATGAATCCTAATGTAGTTTATCGCATAAAATACTACTGATCAATCATACTAAAGAACAATTATGCTTGTACTAGAGTTTTCGTCACTGAATCACAACATATTTTATTGTAAAATAACAGAATATTTTAAAAATATGAAAAATCAGGAGAAATATGTCAAAAATCAGGAGTATGGAGAAACATCTGAAAATCAGGAGTCTCCTGCCGAAATCAGGAGACTTGGCAAGTCTGCCTCTTATACATCATTTCAACAATGTTTCATGTTTCTACTTTTAAAAATGAGTCTGAAAATGTATCAGAAAATTTTGAGTTGTTGAAGGTGAAAAATCATTTTTTCGAATACACCCTTAATGATCAAAAAGTGTAATCCCTATCCCCGCTCGGAACTCTATTATGACCAATAACATCACATTGAAAAACAAATTGCACGTACTCGCAAGCAAAAGTAAAATTTTGTATTTTTTTTTTAATAAGAATGTAATAAACAGCAGTTAAAAGTGTGCACAATTTTATTTAAGTTTTATTGCTCAAAAATAATTTTAATTTCTCATTAATCATATAACAGAGGTTTTAAAACATATAAAAGTCAATTAATGAAATATTTAGCATTTCTTATCGATTTTTGTATCTCTGAGGTTTTCCCAATAGCGGACACCTCCGAATAGCGGACAATTTCTGCGTTCCCGAGGTGTCCGTTATTTAGAGGTTTTACTGTACTTCGTTTCCGTAATGGCCAAGAATACAATGGTATTTTAGAAACTAGTTGGATTTTACAATTAAAAAGCAAGTAGTATAGGAATAATTATGATAATTATTAGTATATGTTGTTTTTAATTATTTGTAGTGTTATTGATTTTATTTTCAACAAATATTTTACACCTACTTATTACAAAAGCCAATTTATGGAAAAGTCTATTTCACAAACATTTATTTTTATGAAAGCTCCAATTATAGACATTTCAAGCATCACCATAGAATATATTAGTTTGAATAGCTAAGAGTTTTACTGTGTATATATATATTGTAAACCGACGTTGTTATCAAAATGCATCTGATTGCGAAACATACGTTTTGCACGTTGTCATTAACTTCACATTGTAACTAAAAATCCCATTAGATCCATTATGATTAAGTTAATATAAATTATTTATGCCTAGTAATTTTGTTTGCGGACCATAATAAACTAGGCATTTTCCTTTGAATGTATTTAATTATTCTTTTTTTTAAATGAATAAGTTCAAATGGATAAGTGTTTATCCAAATAGATTGATTTATTGAGTAATTTTCTTTTATCGCTTTTCAGAGATGTCTTCTCAACTTGGGTGGCGTCTCGGCCGCAACAGAACTCATACGCTTCTGTGAAATAGAAAAGGCATAGTTACTCTCGTTACTATTTAGTGAATACAACACGAAATAACTAAACGTGCATCGATTGCATATATTTCCTGAACTTTTAACGCACAGATGCCTCTTGTCGATATCAGTAACAGGACGAACAGTTACTGTTGTTGTGATGGCAAAAATGAAGAATCTTTACTTCACAACCATAGCCACTGGAGCTTCTCCTATATGGACACATGTTACGACATCAGATTCTAAAAACGAAAAAACACAAAATATGCTTTACTGCTTATTATACAGCTCATAAAGTATTCAACTGTTTGTTTTTTTGTGAAGCATCTGAATTTCCTAAATCTGTTACTGCAGCAACGGGTTTGGCTTTACTTTATAAAGTCAAAATATTCACTTTCAGAGGAATAACCTAATCGAAGCAGTGTATTATGTACAGAACTCTAAGATGTATCATACTTCAGTTTCGAATGTTGTTAATTTTTACTTGTGGTCAAGGACGCAACCATCCTAAAGAGCAGTAGCAGACTAAGTGAAGGAAATATTTGCAAAGAAACTGTTTTTTGAATGAATCTATATCATACTCACAAGAGAACTTTATAACGACGGCATGGTAAACTGGACTTATTTCATTTATGAGATAATGTTTTCTTTTCCTCTATCAGTCAGTGACTTTTGTTTCATTCAATATCAATATTGACAAATTTATCAAAAGAATGTGCTTAGCGGCAACTATTAAGTTATATTAAATGAAATGACTTTTGTTGCAACTCATGTTAGTGCTGGTACAAGTTTTTCTTAAACTGACTTCACAAATCTTTTTTTTTTATTTATTAATTATTTCCAGAGATCATGTATTTAATTCTATACTGTACATCACAGAAAAAATAATCCATTGGTGATAGATGATAATTGGGCCATTGATATGTAATGAACTATTATTTTATTAACTATTAATTTAAAAAAATGTTAAGACTAAATTTAAATAAATAAACTGTTAAATAGATTTATTAACATATTAAATGCAGACAATATTCTGCAATGTAGAGCTTACATAGGGTCTCATTAATCGAGTTTTTCAGTTCATAAAATTCTCTTAATATTGCACAAGATGAAGCAACTTGATATGGCATAAGTGGAAAAAAAAGTTATTATCATCGAAAAATCCGATGACATATTGATGGCTAATTTTGTTGATTACATCGCTTAAATGAAAATTTATTACTGGTTATTATTTAGAAAATCATTTATTCCCATCAAAAAAATTATTGTAAAAATGATTTTTAAAGATTTAATACTTTAATGGATTTAACTTGTAATAAAAAATATTATCTATTTACATATGGAAACAAACTGTCCATTTTCTGTTTAAAAAATACCCATGTTACGTGAAACGACGAACCAGTAGTAGGCGGTAGAAGTTTCAAAAATAGGCTAACAAAAGCAAAATTTCACTAAGAAGTTAAACGTAGATTTTAAATTCGTGCATTATGGAAATAATTGTTTATAATTTAGTAATTTTCAAAGATTCTTAATTTTTTAAAAATTATGTGAGCTATTCTTCTTTCAGAATTTTTTTTCTTTTTGAGAAACATACAATTTTTTAAATTGTTTTTCATTATCGTTGTTTAGGGAAAACGTTCTAGCATTAACAAGAGAATATTTGTCTATTTATTAAGGACCTCAATCAATAGTGATAAGTATTTTTTTAGTACTAAAGGATAAATATGAAATATAAATAATTTTTCTGTGTTTATAAGCTTTTCGTTTTTAATTTTAAAATATAATAATGAACTACAAACTTAAGCATCTTATAGTTTAAAACTTTAGTTAAAAGTACATTAACTAACAAATTTTTGAGTCAAATCATTTTTATGTTAAAGGAAGGAAATAAAAATGTGAATTATAAATTAAAATTTAGCTTTAATTATTCTGGTCAACAAAAAATTAAGTGTTGATTCTTTGTGGTGGAACAACTAGATGAACTAAATAGATCTGGCATTCCTAAATCAAAATACGGCAGCTAAATTGTTTAAACACATACCCTGTTTTTCTGAGAAGGTTTTTTTAAACTGATAACAAAGAATGTAGTAGTTTTATATTAATTCAAAATGCTGAATACAAATTAAAGAATGAAAAATATATTTTAATTATTTTACGTAACAATTCTATAAAATATTTTGTGAAAACATTTTGTTCTCGAGCATTGTTCTTTTGACATTTTCCCCTCATATCCAGCAGTATCTTCCCACTGTACCTTCGCTAATGTTTGTATATATTTATTTATAAGTTATGGACACATTAATATATATATACATTTGAATATATATTTGTTTATACAATTTTCATATATATTTTTGGAAGACAAATTACCTTAATTTAAAAACAAAACCACTCCACCTAAAAAATGCTATATTGAAGACATTGTTTGGCATGGAGGAATGTGGAAGGGAATTGCGTAGCATGATGGAATGCATGAGAAGGAATTCTGTTTCAATGGAATTTATAAGTAATTTATTTGCCATATTTTGATTTAGTGAGCTGAAAACTATAATACCAACCTACATTTTAACTGCGGAAATTTTGGGGCTGTACCAGTTATATTTTTATTAAAATACCATTCGAAAAATTGTTATGTTATAAAAGACAAAAACTTTAAATTTCTAATTTGATTCTATTGATAATAAATGTCTTCTGGTGTTTTTACAGGCAAAAATCTTTTAATATTTGATAAAATTGAAAAAATAAATAGAGAATTATTTTAAATAATTTTTTTTCATTTTTTGTCAGCGGTGAAAGTTTAATTGTATAAAATACGCAAAAATAATAATTTGAATAGTACGATAAAAAATATACAGATAGTTAAAAATCTAACATTTACTTTTATTTCCATAACAAATGTTTGTTTTCTTTAAGTTTTTAGAAATATCTGCATTCTAAAAGGTTTATCATTTTTTTTATATATCATTAGCATGCATAGCTTATATTAAACATATATTTTCATACGTTCTAAAATCCAATTAGAAACAGGTTAAAAAATAAACATAATTTGTCAGAATTTAAATCAGCAAAAACTTTTAAAAATAATTTATGAAAGAAGTTTATGACTTAAAATCTTTTTCAGGCAGTGAGTCATTTTTTTAAAATTATTTTCCTCATAAAATGTTGCTTAAACTATGCATTAAAATAAATATTGAAACACAATCTAGGCATATTATGTAATGAAAATAAACTCTTATTTAATGTAAAAATATTTTCGTAAATCAATATTTATTGCTAAAGAATTCATTTAAAATTTAGCTATTTATTTCGCATTGTTGGCACGTCCCTTGTTTTGCTTTAGCTATTATAGATATGGCGTTATTGAATGTTTGTATTGCATTTATCATCAAGACCTTAATGTAGTGTCAATAAATTAATTTTTGTTTCATGGCAGTGCATTTAAATTAGTTCATTACAATTAATTGAATTTGCATAGATTGATATATTAAATGATAAGGACTATCATGTGCTTAACGCTATGAATAATTTATAAATGAACATGGAATTTTCCTGACTAATTTATTGTGTTAACTTTTATCGGATGTGATTCATTAATTAAGGCCTAAGACAACTTTCATAAACTATATGTGATACTGCAAATATTTCTGCATTTATTCATTTATATTTATTAGAAATAGCTTTGAAAATTTAGTGTAAATTGAACTATAGAAAATTGAAAACCCTGAATTGTAGCTTCATTTTTTAGTACTCATTTCTAAAGAATGCTTTTAATAGAAGTTCAGTGTAACTTAAAATAGTGTACGTGAAGAAATAAAATAGTTTGTGGTTTCTAAATAATAATTTTATTTTTTGTTTTTCTTTGATAATATTATTTGTTAATAAATATAAATACATATTAAAAAACAAAATTTTAAAATTTATAATTTAAACATTGATTTTTTTGTAAGACTGACTACATTCGTTAAATCGAAAAATTTATCTGTAATGTATCTGTATAAATCTACTGAGTTTAAAATTCTGGTGCAATAAAATGAAACCGTTAACACATATTGACCAGTTGCACCATCAAAAACTAAAAGAATGTATTCGTAAAATCATGGACTGAACTGCAGTTTTCCTATTATGTAATGAGTCAAGACTAAAAAAATTGTTCCTCACACAGGACGCTCTTGTTTCTAGACTTTTAAATCACTTCAATATCACATTTTACATTAAAAACGACTACAGAAGCTGTTTCAAATGTAGATTTTATATTTTTATCGCCGTATTTATCTCTACAAATTGATATAAATGTTGTTGTTGTATTTAACATTTACCAGTTTTGTGTGTTTTTACGAATGCATTCTTACTTATAAAATGAAACTAAGTGTTAGAAAAGTGTAACGAAAAATTTTTTAAAAAAATTTTTAGTTGTTTACAATGTTCGAATCATTAAATATTTTCCTCAATTTGACTTTTTTTTTCGTTTTATCGAAATAATTTTCTGTGTTTCTTTTATAATTGTAATTTTTTTTAAATCTAGTATGTTTAATAACTACATATATTATACAATAATTATAATGTAGCGTAGATTATGCATTATATTATGACATTAATTTATTGACTTATTTTTTATTTCCCTTTTTATTAATTTCTATTTAAAAAGCGATAAATTTTCTTGATTTTCTAATCTGATATTTATTTGCATTAAAATCGCTTACTGATTCAGCTTTTTTTCAATTAAAAAAAATAATAATCTTTAAGGGGGTTTAATTAATATTGTTTATATAGTTTCTAGATATGTGAATTTCACAATTAAAATAATTCTAAAACAGAAAATATGTCACGCATTTTTAGATTTTTTTTTTTCAAAAATATTCAGAAAATTTCTAGAATAGCCCCTAATGATTGGCAGATCAAATGTATTATATTAGATATTAAACTAGGAAAATGTTAATCAAAATAGTTATTTTAACAATTCCTACATATGTAGTGTTAAACTTTTTTATGTTGACAAATTAATTATACTTTTAATGTAACTTCATGATATTAGGCATTCTTAAAAATAATAAATATTGTTTTAAGTTAAAGAAACAAACTACTTTTAAGGCATTTTCCTACAATTGTTTTTATTGTTTTTTTTAATTCGTAATTTAAAGTTACACTGAATGTTTTAACTAAAGCATTTATCAAATTATAAATCTTCTTCTCCATATCATTCAGTTCTTTTTGTTTTTCAATTATATAACCATTATTACATTACCAAGGCCAACAAACTATTAACCAAGCACAAGAAACTACGATGCCCCTTGACATGTACATTGTTAATACATAGTGAACATACTAAACTTATATGAACAAATTAGTTCTACCTGAAATGTTCACTACATTTTACAATCCTGATCTTGATAAATACTATATATATGTATAAACAAGTTGTTTAGTGCATTTGACGCGAGCACACATACAATGAAGAAAATTTAAAGACATTCTTATGCATTTATTAAAATGTATGTATATTTTAAATGAGAATGTATTTGGTTCCTGAAGCGGTTGTGGGGTCAGAAACAAATTAAGATGTTCTTTCTGTCTGTAGATTTGTAGCTAGTTTCTATGGTTCAAAATGTTATAATTATTGTTGAGAACTATGGAAACTTAAATAGTATAAAGCAGCTCAGAAGCAGAAGAGAACATTTATAAGTTTTATAGAATAATAGTTATTTTGTAAAGAAAATATGCAGTATTTTTAATACTAAATATTCCCAAAAAGTTATGCAATTACAAAAGTTTATTGTAGCTATGGAAAAAATCTTTTGTTTATGAATTGAAAATAAATGTAGTTAGATATCTTAAAAATAGGGATTAAAAACAAGAGGTTTTGTTTTCAATAAAAGAAAGTACTGTTTAAAAAATAATTAAAAAAGATTTGAAACTCAACTGCTAAAAAATGTTTTGTGTTAAACGAGCTTATATTACTTTTATATAGAGAAAATAGGTATCTTAGAACTTATTAATGCATATTAAGGAATTAAAAACCTTACAGAAGAATTTTACGAATAAATCTTAATTCAAAATAAAATTAATTTTCTGTTTCTTTCGTTTAAAATAGGCAAAATAAATTTCCTTTTTTGAGTATTAGTTTCAGAAACGAAGAAAAAACTGACAGATTATTTAAAAAATATATTTTTATAACTATACCACAGTCAGTGAATAAGTCGAAATTACTTTTTTTTTACTTTTAAAATATTTAATTAAATGGAATTTTTTTCTTCAATAACATTATTATTTTCACATTTTAAAAAGTTAAATGCGATGTCACAATGCTCTCGAGTTTTCTTTAAACAATATCTATATTAGTATTAATAGGTAGTTGTGTATTATTCATACATATAATAGCAAAAATGTGAAAGGTAGATTTGTTTATACTCATTAGTTGCGTTAAAAAATATCTTAAAAGATGTATACTAAATTCTCCCTGTAATGGCTTTATGCATTTGTCGAATATGTTCTTGCATTTTAAACGTCTAATTTTATCGCAAGGTATATTATAAATTTCGAAAATGAAATTGCTTAAATTTGTCGTATATAAAATACATGTTTTATTTCTTAATTAATATTGATAAATTTTTTTGACTTGCTAATCTAGTCATATATTCATTAAATGAATTATTAAATGATCTCTATATAAAAATTTGTTTTATTAATTTTTCACATTTTAAATAACCAGAAATAGCATGTTATATATTGTGGAAATGGGAAATATAAGTTTTTAAAATGTATATCTAATGCAGCAGTTTTAAAAAAGAGAGTGATAAGAACAAATTTCATTCCTAGAAAATAAAATCCGTCTGAATCTGGGCTGCTTTATGAACTTTAAATTTTTTCTGGGATTAATTCATTTGGATTTTTCTTTTCAGAAAAAAGAAGGTTATAGTGTTTGCTTCATGCGTTTTCTTTGCTAAAAATACTAACTGATTAATTATCATCATTTTCACCCTTTCGAGAGGGTATCATGATGTTTCATGTGTGCATAAATTGTAAGTCTTGTATTTAAGTGAAAAATTGAATAAAAAAGACTATGTTGAGAAATTGTTTTTGATTTTTTTCCTTTTTCAAATACATGTATGTATACACATCACGAAAACTTTCACAGACAATCATTGAGCTTATAATATAAGGGGCAATGCAAGGAAATCACATTTTTTAAAAATCAATAATAATAATAAGTTTGTCGGGCGTGGCAATCTCGAATCTTTCTTCTATCTTATATATGTGAATAATTCCTTAAAAAGGAAGCATAGCAATGCCACCGCTTAGGTTTTTTACACCAAAATCGAGTAAGCAAACAGTTATGTCAATTTCTAACTGAATTTGAAGTTTGATGAAAATCCGTGAATTAGTTTCTGAGATAGAGCCAGTTTCTGAGATAGAGCCATTGCAAAATATTTGAAAAATTGGTACTTCTAGGTTATCCCGTCGACCAATTTCGCCAAATTGTACAAATCGCCAAACTAATAGCCAAATTATACATGTTGACATAATTTTTATTTTAAATAACGAAAAAACAAATAATTAGTAGAATATTAATAAAAATATTAATAAAAAATCGAAATAAAAATCACTTAATGACATTTTAAACACGTGAATCGCATTTAATGTCATTAAATGTGACATTCACGATCATCCATTATTGGCACTTAATCTTATAGTTTGGCGATAATTTTTTGGTCGACGGGATAACCTAGAAGTACCGAAAAATTCTGTATATCAACGCCATCTGTTGGGTGATGAACACCAAAAACTAACCAAGATCAATTTTTATCTGGCACTAACTGAATCTGAAGTATGATGAAAATCCATGAATTCGTTTTTGAGATACAGCTATTGTAAAATGATGAAAAATGCATCATATCAGCGCGACCTGCAGGGAAATTTACACCTAAAATTAAACAATGCTATTAAACATGATCTATATCACGGACTAACTGGTCTGAAGTTTGATTAAAATTCGTGCATTAATTCTTGAGATATAGCAATTGCGCTAATCATGAGTAATGCAGCATTGCATCGTCACGTGTTGAGCGATTTGCACCAAAAAGAAGTAAATACGAAGTTATATCAAGTAGTAACTGAATCTAAAGTTTTATGAAAATTAATGGATTATTTCTTGAGATAGTATATTGTATATATTGTAGAGATTGTCAATATGGCAGCACAACAACGCCATCTGTTGAGAGAGATGCACCAAAAGCAAATCAACTCCAGTTTATATTAAGGTCTAACAAGGAAGGTCTCCATACTGAGCATACGCAGATATTTTTGAAAAAACTATTTATGTGTTTAATAAAGGCTAAGCCAAAATTAACGGCGAAAACACAGTAGAAAGTTGGTAAAAAAAAATAAAATACTTTCCATTATTTGGCGCGAAAAGACGAAAGCTCCATGCGATTTTGCGAGCAGCATTTTTCCTCGCCAAAAACAAGCGATTTTCATGCAACTGAAAATTGTTAATAGATTTTTAGAACGCGTGTAAATGGTATTTAATGAATTTAAACTTAAATTAGATATTTTAATATGTATATTATATTGTATTATATCATCATCACCATCATCCTTTTTTGATCCACTGCTGGATGTAGGTCTCCCCCAGATTTTTCCAATGTTTAGTCTAGTGCTTTCGTCATCGAATTTACACCAGCCACTTTTCTAATTTCGTCACTCCATCTTACTTGTGGTCGTCTTCTTGGTTGTTTTACATCTCTTAGATACCACTGTAGTATATTTGTGCTCCACCTATTGTCTAGTCTTCTTGCAATGTGCCCAGTCCATTTCCATTTTAGCTGCTTAATTCTTTCAAGGATGTCAAAAACTTTTGTTTGATTTCTTATCCAGGTTATCCTCTTTCTGTCTCTTCTAATTATGCCTAGCATACATCTTTCCATGCTTCTCTGTGCTGTTTGTAGTCTTTGTAGCATCCGTTTTGTTAGTGTCCATGTTTCTGCTCCGTAGCTTAATGCAGGTAAAATACATTGATTAAAAACCTTTCATTTCAAACAACGAGGCATATTACTCTTCAGAATAATACTATTCTTCCCGAAGCACTCCACCGATTTCTTACTCTTCTATTGATTTCATTCATGATACTATTATCCGATGATATTTCCTGTCATAGGTACACATAACTTTGCATTTCATTAATCTCAGTGTTCTTGTAGACAATTTTCTTTTTTGATGTAAATGAATTAAACATGACATTAGTCTTTTCCAAATTTATTTTTAATCCCACATTGATGCTAGCTTCTGCAAGATCTTTTAGCATAATTTCCAATTCTTCAGGACTGTTACTGAAAATTACAATGTCGTCAGCGAATCGGAGATGTCTTAAAAATTCTCCATTTATTCTAATCCCTTTGTTTTCCCAATCCAGCTTCTTGAAGATACTTTCTAAGACGGCATTAAAAAGCTTGGGTGAAATGGTATCTCCAACGTTCCAGAAGCGTCCCGCATAGGACTGCTCGTGCGTGGGGTTGGAGGACAATTGTATTATATATATATATAGATATAGTGCTTATTGCAGCAATTATTTAATTTTAATGCTGTAAAAAAATTTTATACATACAAAATATTTTCATATTGAAAAATATATTTTCATAAGCGTATTACGAAATAAAGGCTAGATGAAGAATGCTACAGTAATACATTTCAATATCAGAGAAGTTTTTCTTTCCATAGCAACAAAATTGAATCGACAGTGCTCAATAGGATTTAATTTTGATATTGAAACAAATTTAATTATTTTAATTTTCGTTTTAATTCATAAAATTTCACTGTTAAGTTTCTATAAATATTTATGACAAAACTATAATTATAACAAATTAAAACCGACAAAACTAGTCATTTAAATAAATATTTTTAAAAATAATTTAACATGAAACATTTTTTCCTTAAAAAGTATTTGACAAAAGTATTCTTTGAAATTTATTTCTTCGCCAACTGGTGATAAATTGCCAAATAAACGAAATTTTCATTATTTTTTTGCGAACGTTTTATCGGGTTTCCGCGGAAATTTTTTTAAAATATATATATATCCACGTGAGAAGAACATTCTGTAATTTTTTCAGAATTTCCCGAGTATGCCCTCATGGATACCTAACTTGTAAGTGAATAAAAAGTTTTGTGAAATTCCGTGCCTTAGTTCTTGAGATAGAGCGTTCACGATTGTCAAAAACAGAGTGACACAATGACAGAGTAAGTGATTGAGAGAGTACAGACAGACTCACAAAGAGACCTTTTCTAAAAACCATCAAATCGTATTCAGGACATTCTAAAACGTATAAATACATCGAAAACCGGAGATAGAATTTGTACACGAAACCAATACTTTCTTCTTGTAGGGATAGAAGAAAGTAAGAACTAACTGACGTACGAGAATACGGCTTGAAAGAAAAATGCTTCCCATAATAAGCATTAAAAAAAAAAAAAAAAAAAAAAAAAAAAAAAAGTAAAGTAAAATTTTTAGTTGAAAAATTATTTATAGTGCTTTGATTTTCAAGAAACACAAAAGCATTAAGAAACTCCTCATGATGCACTTTTGCAGCTATTATTTTGTACAATCTTCTATTATGCTTCGACGCAAGCTCCTTTTGTAGCATTGATGGCATGTGTTTCATTCCACACAAGTTAAAATATGATATTAGATTGCAAAAAATAAATGCTCAGTAGTTACTTATTTATCCTTTGTTGTTTCGTTCAACTTAAAAAGTTTATCGCCTTAGACAGCTTATTTTTGAACTAATTTTTTATATATTTAAATAATCCTTTCGATTACGGGTAGATTTTATAGCCAAACCGCATCTTATGCCACTGAATTTACTTTTTATAGAATTTTAAGTTATGTCAAAGAGTTTTGTCTTGCTTTTATGCCAGGTTACTTTCATTTTTGTGAAAAAAAATTATTTAGAGACTAATTAAGGTGTAAAAATCGGATTTTTAAAAAAATATATAAATCTGATTGTTATGTTTCCTGAGTTGAATATATATATGTATATATATCAATACTTTTATAAATACATCCAAAGTAATTCAGACAATACCATTCAATAAACCAATGAAACCAGTATTTTTACAATCATATTATTGAAAACAGTTGAAGTGAAATAGAAGGCAGATTACCAAAATAATAAAAGAAATATATGGATAAATGGACATTAGAAGTCTTTTTCATTAAACTACTCTTCAGGGGTGCATAATTTAATGAAAAAGCAAAAACAACCAACCAATTTCTGTTATGGGACGTGCTCAAAGCTAAGTAATTCGTCCCACAATGCACCCGACTAGTTGGAAGTTATTTACTATTACAAATTAGTAAAAAGATATTCATTGAAGAAAATAAAAACAATATGACAAAATAACAATAATATAATATTTCTTTAAAAAGTATATATATACTAAAATATTTACCATACCTATATCCTAGCATGATGTGTAGTTCAGGTGAATCTACAGTAGATATAAATTACATATGTGATTTTTTAACAGTTAAGGTTATAGTCACAGTATAAGTCATATAAATAATAAAATTAAAATTGTAACAATAATAATAAAAATTAGTAGAACATATATCATACTATAAAATTCATAATACATTTAGAAAAAAATAATTGTTACTGTTAGAAGTATTATATTTTTAAACAATTATTAATATTACTTATATATATATATAAAGGGGGAGGTTTTCTAAAGTAATTAAATCTATTACATGGCAATTAAGGATTATAATATTTATTTTTATACTTTAATTAAAATCAATAACATGATTATCAATTACAAGAATGATTAAAATCTCAAATGTGTAATTTTTATTAAATAATAGTTCTAATATTAAGGCAGATCTTCTTGTACATTTTAAAATTGTTGTAATTGCATAAATCTAAGTTTGCATATATGTTTATATATATACAAATGAAAAAAATATGAAAATTAATTATCTCTTACTTTATACACACAGAGAGAGTAAATATAATCATAAGAAACACGTGAGGTTTCATCATTTTATTACCAATTCATGGTGCCTTACAAACATAATGTTTTGAATTTAAAAAAGTCTGGAATGATTTCTCTTGTCTTTCCAAACAATTAATAAAATCATGTGCATTCAGATACCAGGGAATCCAAAAGTAACTGAAAAAAACATTAAACGCAATTTATGCAATTTATTTTATAAAAATGCTACAGTTATAGATCTGTTTTTCCGTAATAATATCTTCAGCTAAAATTGGTATCAAATACGAGCAGTTATGACAACAGTTAGTTGGGCATGAGAATTAGAAAAATGGTTACAATATTTATTTATTTTGCGCCAAGGTACTCTCGTTAGATTCTATTAATTTAATTACTTTTGAACACCACTATACAAAAATTTCCAGTTACAGATTGATCTATGGATAGATTTTGGCGATTTATTTTTTATGCTAAATTTGAACACTTTACGTAAATTATCCCAAGTTTGGCGAACATTTTCGCACAGGCATGTATGCGTGTAATATACGATTCCTTGTTGGCTTTCCTTATCCGAAAGACACTTATCAGTTATCTCTACTCACAAAATTGAACAGTGTGAAAATATAATTTATCAAAGTAAGTTATGACGAAGTGAATTATAATAGTAACAGATGTAATTTTTCCATTTTGGGTGAAAAATAATAGATATAAATATATATTAAATTTACAAGCTTAAGAAATTAAGATTGTAAAAAAATATTTAAAGTTTTATTTATTTAATAGACAAAATATATTTAGAAATAATGTATATCATGTTCAGCTTAGATTTTAATACTTTTTCATATTAATTTAAAAATGTTAAAAATTTACGATTTTAATCAATAATAAAAAGGGAACATGTGATTGAAATCAGGATTTAACTAACTTTAATCATTAACATTCTACTAAAAACGCAATTACAAATAAATTACAAGATAGTGAATGATCATTACATTAAGACTTACGCTAAGTTTAAAGATAGAAAACCAACGATTATAAATGCACAAATAAAGTATGAGAAGGTAGCAAATAGCTATTTCGAATCTATTATCGAGATTCTTCATCAGTGCAAAACTCAGCGAGCTAAAAAATAGCAAAACTAAGCACTATATTTTTTAGCTCGCTGAGTTTTGCACTGATGAAGAATCTCGATAGTAGATTCGAAATAGCTATTTGCTACCTTCTCATACTTTATTTGTGCATTTATAATCGTTGGTTTTCTATCTTTAAACATTTGTGCACAGAGGCTTTATTTGCTATTTTAACTTACGCTAAGTCTTATAACATGTTTTTAATTTCTGGCACTGTCCAGAGATTACCCTAGTTGAAAAACACTAATTTCCAAATATTCTTTGCATTGGCTATATCTTGCTCAATTTCGATAATAAATATTGCACTAACATTGGAGAGTTTATTTTTTACTAGTATTGATATGGTAGGTTTTGCTATTTCAATGTTAATATTTCCAATCCGAAACCAATGTTTCTGCAATAGCTGCATTTATATGTCACTGTAAATACCAACAAAGATAAGCTAATATTAATCCATATTAATATGACAATGAATTTATTTCCGCTAAATGCTATATTCGGCACTAATGATTTTCTATTGGTAGTTTTCTATTAGCCGCGTATCATTGATTGTCAAAATTGCGCCAACCACTTTTTTTCCGTTGTGCAGTATTAATGTATGAAGATAATAAAATGATGAAAAGAGACAAAATGGCTCTTAAATTTATGAATTTCGTTAAATCATCAATCACTAAACGATAAATAAGCGCTCCATAACATAAAAAAGCCAGGATGTATGAAATTTATTGTGCAGTAGTTATTAAAATTTATGAATTTTTTAAAAATTTAATCACTAGCTGATGTATGAGAGAATGTACCCATTAGAAAAAATTACTGGATGCATGAAATTCGTTTTGCTGCAGCCTGTAAAATTTTCAAAAGTCACTAAAACCCAATCACTAACCTATATTTGAGCACTATAAGCCATTTAAGCATCCCCCTCTCAAAAAAGGGCACCTCTGGATGCATGAAATTCGTTGTAGAGCAGTCTCTAAAATGCATTGTATTCGTTAAAACCTCAATTGCTAACTGATGTATAAGCGTTTCGACTCAAACACTCCCGTTAAATCAAAACATAAAATCATTAAATCTATGAACTTTTTCTTGTAGCAATCTTTAAAATATATGACATTCGTAAAAATCGAAATTATTATGATAAATCTAACTGCATTTCAATATCAACAATAATAACGCAAAAATATCCTAATTTTATGCATTAAATATTTTAATGCTGCATTATAACATCTTTAAAACTTACTTAAAAATACCTAATATATGATAAAAAGTTAATTAAATCCAATTGATTTTTTAAATCATCAGATTTTAAAGCATTCACCTTTTATATAAACATTTTAAAAACAATTTTATTTTTTCTTAAGAAAGGTGTTATAGTAAAAATAAAATAAAATACATTGACATGTTTCGGAACCGTCAAATAAGTTCCATAGTCATAATATAAACAAAATTTCAAAATATTACTTGGTCAATACAAATGACACGCGACAATGAGATATAAATAACAAAAAACACGCGCACTATTGCAAAAAATTAAATTAAAATATAGACCATGATCTAAAACTTAACTAAAAATAAAAATAAAAATTTCAAACTATTTCACGGTTAATACAAATGGCATGCGACAATGAGATATAAAACACCAAAAAACACGCGCGCTATTGAAAAAATTGAATTAAAAATAGACCATGATCTAAAAGAAATTCCAACCTGGTTCATCTCATTCAAGCCCTCGCGAGGAATTTATTCATTAATTCTAACCATAACTTAGGAATAATAAAAGAAACGGTATAATTGCAAACCAGATTATTACGCGAATAAATTTCAATGGACTCTCTTATAATAGATTTACGATTACAATTAGATATGAAACACAATTTACTTTGATTAAACAATATTTTTATCTCCTCATTTAGATATGTTCTTGATAAGGCAGTGTTAGTACGTCCAAATTTAATATCAGATTCGTGCTCCCCTTTTTCTAATTCCAAACTTTCTCCCAGTCATGCCTATGTAATAATTAAAAAAATATTTAAATTATTAAAAGAAATATTTAAATAAACATAACATAAACTCTATACAGAAAATTTATTTCATAATGAAAGCACGAAACAGTACCACACGTTAATGAAGATCCCATTTCTTTAATGTCACTTAAAATTTGTTAATATGAATCCTCAGCTGTCATACAGATAAACTAAGTTAAATAAGACTTTAAATGATCCCAAGCCGTACTACTATGTTTCTTATTACGCCATTTTACGCTATGTCTAAGCTTTTCCATTTTTTGAGTATGAACTCTACTGTCAGCATCTACAAAATTATAATTATGGTTAACCTTGAAATGATTGAAACTTTCCTTTGCAAGTTTTTAGAACAGAGAATTACAACTTCTATGTCTATTTTCGACAAATCCCACAGTTTCATGATTATAAAACGGAGCACGAAAACACAAATATTTTCCAATGGCACAACAACATTTCAATCATGCCGCACGAAAAGACTACTAAAAAACCAATGCGAAATGAATGATGAGAAAGATTAGAATTCAAATAACGCTAAACGAAACAATATTTGGTGGCTCATCACTAAC
This sequence comes from Maratus speculifer, assembly GCA_964019185.1. Lineage (NCBI taxonomy): Eukaryota > Metazoa > Arthropoda > Arachnida > Araneae > Salticidae > Maratus > Maratus speculifer. The sequence goes on from OZ025298.1 coordinate 274,064,436, forward strand.
GTCGGTCGTTTTCTATCTCGGCCGAGGTATGGCGAATAAATATTCGGTTCAAAACGTCATGTTCGTCCGCAATTTAAAAAAAAAAAAAAAAAAAAAAAGATTTTACCTAACATATACTGTTAAAAAATTTAAACTTTTGGTGCAGCGTCACTCCACTGCTTTAATAGAAAATGATTACATCTCTCTATTCTGGTGCATTCTCATTGGTCAAAATAGAGATATTCTATAAAAGCGGTAGAGTGACAATGCAGAAAAAGTTTCAATTTTTTTAACAGTATAGAAAGTTTTTACCTACAAATTTAAAAAAAAAATCGGTTGCACAGTATCTGAATAATAGCTCCAGGTAATTTCATGCATTTGAGAAAAAACGTTTATTAAATGTGTCAGAAAGTAACCAATTTGGTTTCTAGAACTGGCTGAACCCCTTTGCGCGCTTGTATATTTATGAAACCACTTAATTTTAATTCCGAAACACCACATTGCACCGGAATTTTGATAAAAAAAATTACGTTTTTTTGAATATGTGAATTATAACTTTTTCTTATATAAAAATAAATTTATTTCCAAATTCCGGTGTCAGTCATTAATTTCAACACTTAAGCAATCAATTTGCACAGCGCCGCAAAGGGTTATATCAGGATTCTGTTATAAACAGATTTTACTGAATGAGAGAAAATGTATATTTCATTATGATAACCTGTTTAAAAAGGAAAATTTTCCGGTTTGTTGATGTCGCGTCTTAACAGGTTCAATTCATTACTAATTTGTCGAACTTTCCTCAACATGAAATTTTCTTTCATTATCTTGCAAAATCAAATTTAAAGCAAACTAACCTTAAAATGAATATTGTCAGTTAGTTTCAGCAAACAAAGAAAACTTTTGAAAAATCAATATAAGTTCGAAAGAATTTTAGCAAGAGTTTCACATCAAAGACAATTTTCTTTTTCTAAAAATTATTACTTTAAATTCTTTCGAGGTAAAACTTTCTTCAAAGACACGAAAATTATTCACGAAGAATCGTTCAAAAATAAACTCGGTTTTAAATATTAAAATATTCATGAACTTGCACACAAATAAACGCAGGTAAACAAAATATCCTTTCTTTCAGTAGTTTGCGATGCTAATGAAATAAATTATGCGTGTAATTAATGCAGGCTTTATTTGGTTGTGCGGAGATAGCCATTTCTTTTTAACACGTGTTCTCGTTAAAGAACGGAAATAAGGAAATGTTCCTCTAGAGAAAATGGCAAAAGTGGCGCAAAGAATTACATCTAATGTATAATTCCTCTAGAAACATTCTATTTTGAATATTCACTTAATTTCTTATTTGAGATTCATTTAAAATATTCAAAGAAAAATAAAATGAGTTTTATGCGTTTCATCCACATTTGAAATAACACGAGAGAAACTTTTATCTTTATTTACGGAATAAAAGAACATTCTGGAATTCTAAGAAGTGTTAATTTTTGAGAGAATTCATGGTTCAGTAAAACCTAATAAAATGGAATCGCATGGGGCAGGAAAAATACCTATTTAGGCAGGTTTCCGTCTTACTAGTTACACTACTTATTGTGCAATTATGATATTCTTTATCTGGTATTATTAATTTTTATATTTAATTTATTAAAGGCAGAATTCAAATCCAGGTATATTTAAAATTATTTTTTGCACATTATGCATTTTAATGTTTTAATTAAGGGATATAGTCATTAATATTGTGGGAAATACTTTTTATATACAATTTTCAGATTTTTTTCCAATTGGGAACATTCGTTACTTCCTGTGGTCATTGATCATTTTTATGATTTTCTATACTTTTCTCCATTAATGATAAGAATGAAACTTCTATTTCAAAAAAGAGAGTTATCTATTTCAAAAAATCATTTTTATGATTGGTCATTTTCCGATGGTCATTTTTTATTTTTATGATTTTCTATGCATTTCCCAATTAATGATAATAATATAACTTCTATTTTTTTAAAATCATCTTTTTACTATTTCTGCTAATTTTTTAAAGTCAATTTTGATGAAATTTAATTTTTACTAAATTTTTTATTTTATGTTTCCAATTGAAAAACATTGGCCTGTAAAAAGTTGAGACATGATAGAAACAAAGAAATGCTTACAGTTTTGTTTAAAATAACCCTCCAAAAAATGCCGTAATAGTTACTTTTTTGACCAACATATAGTGCTCATGTACAATGCAAAAGTGTCAATAAAAACTAAATCTGCGTCCCTACAATCTTACAGTGTACAGTCTTGCTTTCCTAACCATGGCATCTAAGGTATTATACCGCATATGTACCATACTGGTTGTCAGTATAACGTTGGGCCTCAATGCAGGGCCGTAGTTATAAGTGATCTATAGGAGGGGGGGGGGGTCCAGAGATTGCTGGAAGGACTCATATTTTTTTTCTTTTTCTCTGACACAGAAAGATAAATTAGCGCATATTCACACTGTAGGTACTATGTTTCTTATTAAAATGTTGTAATAACTTCATTTTATACTAAGAAAAGTATATGATGATGAAAATTTTGAGTGTATAACTGGTGCAAAATTAAACATCACGTTAGCTTTATATGTAAAAATAGGATAAGAGAGTGTTGAAACACTTATTTTAGGCTCAATTTAGTAATTCTGCAAAATTGTGAAAGGGTCTCAAAGTTAAATTAGATTTTTGAACACAATTTCATTTGGGATATTTTCGGATCAAAAATTCATTTAGTGACCTTGGAATCTTTTCCTGGGGAACTTAAAATATTTTTTTTTTTTTTGGGGGGGGGGGGGCTGAGCCGCCCATAGCGCCCCTTTAGCTTGGCGATCATTTCAAAGATCTCGAAAGAGTGAAAGGTTGAGTGAATCTTGCCCAGTCCGCAGCTCAGATCGAACTGCTGACCTGAAGTGTAGCATAGAGACGTGACGACTACTACGCTGTTGGGCTTGAAGAACATCTATACTATGCTTCATATAATAAATAAGCTCAACATCCTAACAAAGATGTTGTACACATTTCGGCTAAGAAACGTTTCAGTATAAAAGATTTTACGAAAAATTAACAAATGGATTTTAAAAGAGTGCTGGGGTACCTTGGGTTATTTGAAAATGGGATATATTGAAATCAAAACAAGCAGATCTTCATGAATCATTGGCCATATTAAATAAAGTTGCTTATCGCAGAAACGTGGAACATCTCGAACAAAGTAAATTTCATAAAATAGGCAAAAAAACAAAAAACAAAAAACAGATTTATTAGCGAATAAAACACAAAATGAATTTTTGTGAGATGTGTCATTTTTGTTGCGGGCGAGCGATATATGCAATGACTTTTCAAGGATACCTCTGAAATGTTCTTCGATACTGACAGGGCATTATTCATCACCTGACATCGGTACTTCGGATAGCTGTTACTTTAACATTTAGACAGTGATTATTTCTTCTGGGTAAACTGTACAATAGCTTTACATAAGTACTTTCTCAGCTGAAGAGCTACCTGTTGATAACTATTTTATCTTTTTAAAGCATTTATTTGAAAATGTCACCTTTCTACTGTACATTGCGTACTAATTATTAAATTTATGAAAGTATTGAGCCTTCTGGATCACCCTGTATATTTATTTGCTTTATCGTTTGTAATAGACTCTGAAACATCTGCCTACATCTCAGAGTCAGGCGAAAAGAATGCTATTGAATTAAAGGTGTACCTGTTGAGATGAGTTTGGGCTCGATTTTCAAAATCGTGACGATTTTGATTTTTACCCCGAAAGGTTTTTTCTCATCACAAACCCAATGTACAAAAAAAAAAAAAAAAAAAAAAAAAAAAAGGCATGACATTTAAAAATTGTTTCAAATGTGATGTTTCATTTTAAAAAATTTCTTTCATATGGATTACTGTTAAAAAAATAAATTCAATCTTATAAAAAAGCAGTTTCGTATCAAATAAAAATATACTTCATACTTAAAAGGATTTGGATATTTTTTGTCCTTTTATAAGAAAATTCGATGGACACATTAAAGAAGTGTTATGGATAAATGGATGAAGTTTGTAAAAATTACTATACTGAATAATTTAACAACGTTTTCAATTTTCTAAAAAATGTATATATCTTTAACTATAATCAGTTCATTTCTCATAATAACTCCTTGTAATTGATATGGACCTGAAAATTAACGTAAATTAAAACGTTGATATAATTATCTTAAAGGTGCAATGCTTTTATAAAAAAAGAAGAAACACTGATCGATTGTTTTCTACCGGAATAACATATATTATGTTTACTTATGAAGATAAATTCTCAGTATAAACAGAGTTTATGATGAAAAACAGAAGAAACATTTAGTATGAAGAACAATTATGGCTCGTGTACAATTAAATAATTTCAAAACATTAAGCTTCTGGTCTACATTAAAAAGAAATCATCTTCTAAGTGTTATATAACTAAATAAATAAACAATCGAATTAAAAAATATCCTCTGTCACAAGCGAAAATCCAACTAGAAACTAATTTATTGTTTGTGCTTGTTTTGATTGGCGCCATTTCAATAGATCATTGCCGGAAATGCAATAGACAAAAATCTCCAAACATCACAAATTTTCTTTTGAAACAGTAATCAACTATTAAAATACATTAACACGATTTCTATTTCCCTTTCGTTTTGATCAAAATAGCACTGAGATGACTTAAAATACAATAATTTTAAGGGGAGAAATGTTCTTTCAATCTTTTCTGCGCATGAATAAATAATTTTTTGGCTTCAGAATGAGCCCGATTCTATCCGGACCTGAAGACTAAAATTAAAATATAGCGGGAGCTCGATTCGGGTCCGGGCTTGGGCTCGGGCTGAGCACGTCTCATCTCTAGTACTTGCTAAAGAGAAAAAATGAGATTTTTTCCGGTCTCTTCTGATTAGCAGGTTAGATGAAATGTGGAAATTTCAAAAAATTATTTTCACAAAAAATTATGTTTATTTGTATTCTAATTTTTAAACAAAAATTATTTGGTCTTTACTTAATTATATATAGCATCGTTTGATATGGGAATGTAATGTACGGAAAATATTGTACATTATAAGAAAATCTGAGTAACTATTTGATTTCAACACATCACACACTGTTAAAAATAAATCTGTGAATTCACGGTGAAACTACCGGCAGCAAAGTATCCGAGCTTTTACCGATCCGTTAGTAGATTTTCCGTTGTGGGAAATACAAGAAAGGAAAACTCCGTTTGAAGAAGCAGTAACTTTCCGTTACAAAGTTTGATTTTTAATAATAATAATTTAATATAATTTTTAAAATAAATGAATCGTCAAAGAATTCGAAATTACGGAGTGTTTTTAAGCTGCTATGTTATTTTACTTAATTATTATTTTGTATAATTTGGTTCATGCCGTCCTGAGGATCGAACTCGGGACCTTTTGATAGCAGAACAAATGCTTACGAACTGAGCCAAAGCTGCTGATGCCGGTGTATACAAAGTATGTCTTTTATGAGTTAGTGGGAAAATCTGTTGTGCTTTTTAAAGATTTCCTTTCAAATATATTCCTTAGAATATTTGTAAACGGTTTATTTTATTTTATTTTAGACTGATGCATAGTACTTATTATTTTTTTAAATCAATTTTAATTTTTTAAGTACTTTAAATTTTAAAAAATCACTGCTTAAAACCACTTTATTTATTAATTTATTTATTTATTTATTTATATATTTTTTTTGAATGAATAAATAAAAAAAAGTTTTTATTAACAATTTTTTTTACCAAAAAAAAGAATAGACAATTTTTTGAAATTGTCGTACACTATTTATTTATTTATTTTTTGGCTAGTTAATTAAAATATTTTTAATAAGAAATAAGAGAAAAATAAACAGAAAAAATGTAATTTAAAAGGGATTTTTTATGTTTTCATTAATCCATGGCTCCAGTGGGACCCGAATCCACACTGCGATCGCGGGTGATTAGCGGTGTGGTGTCTTGACCACTGGGCCATGCAGCTCCGGACAGAACAGAGTATCTCCGTTTTTTTGTTTCTATTTCCATCCGTTTCGTTATTTTCAGGAAATGTGGTGGAATTTTGTGATTTGTAACGGAACATGTCCTTTTGTTGTGAAAAGGGACCTTTTCTGTGAAATTCAGAAAAAAATATTTGTGAATTTCAGAATTTTTTTTAACAGTGCATTTATTTTAAATCATTTTGATTCATCTCTATAATAATAGCTGCTTTATTCTTTATATGCAGGCGACCATTTTTAAACCTTAATGTTAGACAGGCACAGGTGATAAGTCGCCAAATATTGTTCTACCGCCATCATTGCATCTATATTATATAGTCCTATTTGACTGTCACGAACAATTACAAGCATACGTCTTTGCTTTTCATAAGTAAATTGGCCATTTTTAATCAATTTTTTTTCGGATAAAACTATATAAAATTTGCCACGATATTTCTTTGCTAGTAACTGAAGACAAATCACACCAATAATATTTTTAAACTTGCCAGTTAGCATTTTTTATTTTTCGAGTAATAAATTAAAACAATGGTTTGATGCTGGAATTATATGTGATGGGTTATGGTATTATTCTTTTTCTTTCTTTCTTTTACTTTTTTCAATAAATGGAAGTTTTGTATTTTGAATGTTTCAGTATTAAAGTAAAATTATCTATTTCAAATAAAATTTGTGAAAGATTATATTTTAAATGAAATTAATGAAATACGAAAAATGTAACGAGAATCATATTTGGCGATTTACCACCTGCGCCCGGCTAACATAAAAATACCGAGTTCTTCATTTCTCTATCAAAATCTTTCAATCTGACAATGGACTAAGCAAGTAAATTAAATTAAAAATAAAAGTGACGTGATGTAATACATAGTATGCATTTATTGGGGACCAATCTAGTAGCCAAAGGCGGCTAGTTTAAAAGAAAAACTCGCTTAATTGTTTGTTTAATAATTAAGCAGTCCCTAAATTTGTTGGACGAGCGGACGAGTGATGAACTTTAGCACACAGAAGTTGCGCTATTTATACGTACAAAAATATTTTCATAGCATAAGAGACATGCTCGCTGAAAAATTAAATATTATGCAAGGATATAGAATATCTAAAAATATTCATCATGCTTTCTTTATTTCATACACAACAATATATATTCACAATTATTTTTTAATCATATTAGAAATTTGTAATTTTTTTTAATATTTACATAAGAAATTCAAATGCTAGTTCAAACATATAGATATGTTTTTCCTGATATTTTCCATAGTACACATGCCTCCAAATCTTATTTTGTTAATTTCATACTATTATTTTATGTCACACAATAAAGCAACACCCCGGAGAATCCAATGATTGGGTTTGCATTGAGTTTTCAAGTCAATAGATGTAACGTAAGTCTCATCTGTTCTTCGAGTCTTCTTATACACTGGACACTCGTACATGTCATGATTTTTGCCTGCTGTAGTGTTAAGGGCAAAAACGTGAACAATTGGCAAAGGATCAAAGAGTATTTTGGGGCTGGACTCTTTTAAACAACCGGCCTTAAGGTCCCAAGCTGCACCTTCAAGATGAAGACCATGTATGTACACACCTTCTGCAGGAGACTCTGTCACATCTGACGGATTTACCATGGTAGTCACTTTGTTACGCTGAGAAACAGAATCTAGAGCCCAGCCTTGATGTAATCGTGTCACTTCCTGTTAATAGTAAGATAATAAAAATAAATCGTTGAAGAATATACAAAAATGAAAAATCATGCAACAGGCACAGATTGTGAAACGTCTTAACAACCTTTAATAGAATATTATCCAGAAATATAATTTTATCATACACTGAATTTGATCGGATTTCTTTTATATGCATTCCTGTAAGTGAAAATAAATACTACGAACTTATAAGATCTACAAAAAAGACGTTAACGTACACTTCAGCAAACTTTTTTTTAACATTATATTTAACCCGGGAGCACTCGCGTCAGGCTTCTCAGGCCCAGTGATGTTTAAACTACACTGCAGCGAAATCGGTCCTTTAACAAAAATGGACAGGTCTCACGATAGCTGCGTTGAAGATCACCTACATACTGACAGCAGACATTTCAGGAATTTTGGACACCCCTTTTCTGAGTAAATTCCGGTTTGAACCTCACAGGCCCAGTACGAGAGCTCGCGTTTTTCGTTTGAGAGAAGTAAATGATTCTGAAATGTATCGTTATTTATCATATAAGGTGAAATGAATAAATGGAGACCTTGCTAGCTGAAGTTTGAAATGATGAGAAACATATATTAATAAGAAAAATAAAGAAGCAGATGACGCAGAAAAATACAGTGATCATCAGTCAATTTCAGAATCAGAAAATGATTTAAATTTATCTATTGACTCGAATGTAACAAAATCCATTGACTATATTAGCGAAGATAAAATAACGAAATGGAATAAAAAAGACCTAAGATAAAATGTCAGAACTCCAGCTGACAATCTTGTGAAATGTTTCGGTTAATGTTTCTAAAAAAGCAATATTTGCAATGTGCAGGAAAAAGTTTTGTAATGATAAAGATATTAAAAAAAAATGCAATTAATTTATCATTCATTCTGGTTTAAAAGAAAAAAAAATGTTACGATAAATTATACTTTAAAATTGGTTAAGAAAAAATACACATGAAATTCCAATAATAGACAAATTTGTTTTTGATGATTATGTAGCAATTTTAATTGACGTTAAGCCCTATCAACAGAATTTTGTTAAAAATTAACTATTAGATACGACATCATTACCCAGTCGAACAAAAAATAATCCCCAAGTTATACGATTAAATGCCTATAATATATTAATATAAATTTCACATTCATTAGATAATAAAGACGAAAGAAGTCTGGTACATTTGTAACAAATCGTTACAAAGCACTACTAATGTTTGACGCCAAAAATCATAATGGAATCGATTACAGAAGGTAGAAAGATTTTATTTGATGCAAGCTGAAGGTTTATTTTTCCACAAAATTTAGTCATCAAGATTATTCCCGATTTAACAGTTACATGTTTGCAACTGGTTTATAAAATGAAGATTCAGTGAAACTGATGCAATTTTAATTTTATTCAAATAATTCAGCTTTAAATGCTTCATTCTTCTAATAAATATATAAGTTAAACACTATTATTTATCTGTAAATAATTATTTACATTCTTTACTCTATGTATTCTGCTGAAGCAGACCAAGGCAGGCTACTGCTGACCTGCCAGAAGTGGATGTTTATTAAAAAATGTAGCGTAACATTTAATGAGATTGTATTTAGGCTAACAGGACTACATATAGTGCATGTTCAGATTCCGGGAGTTTAAGAACTAACAAATGATAATGTATAATCCCGAAATTAATAGTTTGATAATCAATCTCAGTAATTATTGCAATGCTCTCTAATAAAATAAAGTGACGACTAGAGATCATTTTGATTCTTGCTGTCATAACAGTCTTATTTTCAGACCAAACTCTACTATAAATAATCAAATAAAAGAGATAGTTCTTAATAAACCCAAATTTTATCCAAGGCATACAACAGTACAATATCGCAATAGCGTTGGCATTGTTTTCAGCAATGTGAAAGGACATTACAGGTTATGATCTATACTGTTTTAAAATAAAAATTTTAATTCACCATTTTGTTTGAGTCAAGATTCGCTTGGAAAAATGGACCAGCGCAGCGGGTATAGCTTGCTAGTTTATTTATAAATCAAGTGCATTTGATACTAGTTTTAAGTCATCGCCGGGTATATAGAATATTGTAGAATATATTGATTACTGAATTCTTAACTGATTGTTTTCATTAACTACAAAAAAAAAAAAAAAAAAAAAAAAAATATGTAAAAAAACAATAATATTGTTTGTTTTCACTGTTTTTAGAAAACAAGTAGCAATCTATCTTCCTCGCTGCCAAAGAAGATGTATGTTTAATAATAGTTTCAATTTTCTACACTGGATACACGATAAAAAAGATATAAACTTATTCCAAGGAGGAGGAGGGGGTTACGAGTTGCGTGTGTTATTGCATGTGAGTGTTCAATATTATGCACAGGTTTACGAATGAAGCTATGCTGTTGAAAAGCAATCGTAAGCAACTTACTACAAATGAAGCGAACGGCTCGCGTCGATTAACCCAAATTCGTTGGGTTGTAGAGGTAATCCATGGCATTATAGTTCAAAAATTCCGCTGGCTACATCACCAGATGGATAAGAAACTACTTCCAAAAGTTCGTTTATTATTCCGAATAATCTGCTTCTTAGTCAATAGATTTGGAAAACGTCTGAATTGAGATGTTAGCTTGATGGAAGACATTATTGAGCAAATGGAACAACAGCAAAGTGCGATGAACACACTGGCATCTCAAGTCATTGAATCAGGTATTAATAAGCGTAAAAGGGATTTGCAAACTTTAAACCGACGGATGTTCTCGACTTTTCGGAAATGACAGAAAAAAATTAAAAATTCTTTTTACCGGCTCTTATCATTTGTCTCTTACCTAGCCGAAATGGTGGATGAAAGACAACACATTTCTTCTGCAGTACCTAAAAGAAAATAATACTATTATGAAGTTCGAAATTAGATCACGACACATACGCAGAAAATCGTATCGATGTTGCATTGACTATATATACCAAACTCGATTGGATTCTCGGGCATTAAATGCCATTACTGTGAATGTGCAAACGGCAATAGAACGATCGGCTGTTGTTCTCTTGTTGCTGCTACACTGTGCCAAAGAACTTCTTTTACTGTGCTAGCTTTCGCATGCCCGGCATCTGTCAAAAATTGTCCGTCCAGCACAGATTTTAAGCAGGATTTTCGATGTCGAAAGCATAAATCCTGTTATTAATAAAGGCAGCGGTGAAGATTGGTCGTTAAGTATTTTAAAAAACCAGTCCAAACAATCAGTGATATTTCTTTTATATATAAATATAAATATTTTTTGTTATTAACGATAATAATAAATTGTAAATTCCATTATTAATAAATTGCATAAAATTCTGTGCACCCTGTGTTTATTTGAAACTAGTAACAAATGAACTTGATTAAGACTTTTCGTCTAAATTAAAGTATTTTTTCCATTTATTACAAAATCTTTATTTAGAACCAATATCATTAATTTAGATTTAAAAAATGTAATTTTCAAATCCGCATTTTTCTGGAGAAATAAGAATCATGATCTATAGAAGAATGTTTAGGTATTAGCAAAATAAAATCTTGCTGATAGCGTATATAGTGGTTTCATATTACAGTTTATTTTCAAGGTTTCTGTACCTTTAAATGATTAGCGCCAATAGCACAGCTTAATATGTAAACTGTACATAATATCGCGCATTCACGCGCAGTAACACATGCAACTGGTAACATTCATACCCCTCCTTAGAATAAGTTTGTATATATATATATATTTGTATGGTGTATCCCGCCCCCCGGAATAAGTTTTTAATTTTTTTTATATGTTGCACCCTACGTAGGAAGTTGAAACTGATAGAAAATATGGATCATATCACGTAGTATTTTAGGCAAAAAAATTAAGGTGGTCACTCCAATATTCTAATCGATTCTTAATTAAAATGTTCAATAAAAAAGAAGAAAAATTTTACAGAACTCGTACTTTTGTTGAAAAAATTCTGAAAAAATTATCCAGTATTTGTATAATAATTATGTATCCCTTTTATTTTCGTTAAAATCCGATTAGTAGTTTCGACACAATGTGCCCTTTTTCAAAACGGGCATCAAGGGCCATAATCCCCCATGGACTTGAGATATAAGCTTGGAAAAGGGGTGCGAAATACATTTCTTTTTAAGGGCTATCGATTAATGTAGAACTCGGTGTAGTTGACTCAAGGGCATATTTTACTAAGAAACCGGGCTATACCTTTTACTTAGAAAAAAAAAGCAGAGCCTAGTTAAGTTACTGGAAAAAAATCTTTCTTTGTGTATCGTGTGAGCTATCATGTGAAAGTATTCATAAAGCTGAATTCAAAAATACATTTCTTTCACTTTTAGATATTATATTTCCAGAGATATCTTCGAAGATGTAGAATAAAAATAGGTCCACCCTCCTCCTCTATTTCCAAATCTACTGAAACTAAAATTACGAAAAAATTTAAAGTTAATTTTATCCTTGCAAGAAAACTGTTGCGATTAACCTAGATCACATATTTTGGGGGGAAATGCGCATTTTTTGTAACACAAATTTTGATTTGCTGACATTCAACAAAGATATTAAGAAGCGCTGGAGATATCTATCGTATTAGAAATATAAAAACGTTATTGATATCGATTTTCGAAAGAAAATCTCTGGTAATTAGCCGAGATATTTAATCCTTAGAAGAACAGTTTGGATATACGTAATGACAGGGGCGACGTATTCTGTGTAGCATTGGATTTTAAAGCCTAGATAACAACTTTTAATGATTATTTGTGCAATGCAATTCCCAATAGCAGTATAAAAGATATTAACATAAAATTGTTAAAAACAGACTAATTTAATCAGAATTAATTACATAAACACTATGGGAATCGCGACTAGTTTGCATTAAGTTGATCTCTCAATATGTCTCTCGTGTCTTACCTATCTGGAATAACGGATCAGGATGGAGCTGCAAATTTGCGCGCTTAGAACAATTTCATGTAAAACTTTGAACAAGTGTTTTGTTTTAGCTACACTGTAAAAAAAAGAAAAGATTATTACTACGCCGAATTTAGTTTTAGAAATGCGAAATGAAGTTTAAATATACACTTCTTTACTGTCAGTACCGAGTTAATTTCATAAAAAAATAGATTAGGATAAGATTTATAAAGGCGTTATTCCAAATTGCAATGTTTGATATTATTTAGGCTTCATATCTCTTTGAAATTTTATGGTATACCCATTCATGCTTTTCCAGTATATATAGTTACGCCTCACCTTACGTTATATAATTGTTTACAAAGTTTTATTATTTTTCTAGCAACGATTTTTTTAAGTAATGCAGTTAAAGTTCATATTTTATTGTATGGAACCCTCTGAGCACGAATAATACTCGCACTTGAACGTTTTTATTTATTTATTTACTTACAGTCTTGTTTCCGCTTGAATCTCGGCAAAAATGACGTACGTAGGGACATCAGTCGGACACAAGGAATGCTGCGCTCTGCGAATTCTATGACAGTCGCGATGTATTTATCCTATTTAGTCCTAATGACAGTACGCTATGGCTACCCAAACTAGTTTGCAACAAGAGGTAAAAGGTTTCGTTTCTTTTAACCGTTGTTTATTGTTTACTTATATTGCACTAGTCCAAGGTTTTTTTTGTAATTTAAGTATATTTAAGTCCACTTTAGATGCACGTAGGTTAATTTTATTATGTTTGAAACTATTTTGTGTTTATCTTTATACAACTATAAATACTATGCACTATTTTTAATACCGAACAATAAGCGCCAATAACACATAATAATTCATAATAATCCGAGTGTATTCGCGAGACTAAGAGCATAGAGGCGCAACAGTCACAGACAGACAAACAAAATTCCTAAATACTTTTCAACTGTATTATCATGTGTTATACATGAAATAAAATTTGCGGTAAATGAAGAGGAATGTATAAAAAAAAAATTCAGAGTATCAAAAGGATGGACTAAAATTGCTGGGCACTTTATGAAAGCTTTAAATTTATCATCATCAGTGCAAAATGATTATGAAAGTTTTGTATGTACTTAAACTTATGGAATTATTAGCAGGAGATTAAAGTGTGACTTATAGTGCCAATAAAAATTATTGTTTTTCCAGCTCTTCAAAGTAAAAAATCCCAGAACAGCTTTGACGTAAAAGGGTCTCTAAACAGCTTAATTTTAAATAATAAAATTTTTCGTTCTCTATAAAGTGTCATAAAAAATTATAAAAGTAAAAAGTAACAACCACAAAAACACAACAGAAAATTTGATAAAAAGTAAAACAGAGAATAAAGAAGGTAACATTAAAAAAAAAAAGAGTCTTATTACAATCTATGAGCAAAATTTTGAAAGTTTAATAAGATTCAGGATCTTAAAGAGTTATTCAAATTATTTTTTACTATATTTTAAATAACTTAAAATACTGATCAGACAAACCTGTCTCATGGCTGTAAGAAACCCAGTTGGATTGAAAAGTCCCGATATCCAGAAACAAGATGGTCGACCTTTGAAACACCATCTACGGTACTGATTATCCCGTTCCAAAAGCTCCGTAAACCAAAATCCCAATGTACTTGATTCCCAGGATATCTGTAAGAAGAGACATTATTTCAGTTAAATTCCTATAAATATTATCAGATAGAGAGAAGTTCGCCGCTTCGTAAAGAGATGAAATAACTTCAATTATTATTTTTTTTAAATATGTGACCGTAGGTTCAGTTCAGAAGAATATTAATAGTTTTAGTAAATCTTGAAGATTTTAAATACATAGCATTATAATGCTTTTAAAACGTTAAAATTTTCATCCGAATATTGTACTACAGACTGCCGTGGTCTAAGGTACTAAATGTTCCAGCCTGCCCAAACGCACAGTAAGATGAAAAAAAAAATGTACTTTTATCCAACTTTCCACGTTAACTCATGCTTAAAAATAAATATTAAAATTTCGATCAGCAAAATTTATGAGGTAATTTATAAACACATTGTTCACATCAATTTATACTTTGTATAGTTAATGAATAAAAAAATTTTAAACATTGGCGACTTTTTTGAGGCACGTTTTTAGGTAGATTTCGCATGAAATATTAGGTAGATTTCGTATGAAATACTACCTATTGCATACTCTCCCATGTTGGAATTTCTGAAAAATTTTTGCAAATCTACACCGATCATGAATCCTAGACCCTAAAACTACCATCAGTAAAAAAGTTTTTATATCAATCTATCTCTCTATATATATATTTCACTTTCTTCTAGACACGATAACTTCCATAATTATGCTCAGATCTTCTCCAAACTTCTACATAAAATCGAGGAGCATAAAATCTCGGTTGAGTTCGTAAACGGGCAAAATCGGACCAAGGGGGGTTTTGTGAGAACAGAAAAAACGCGATAACTTCTTAATAAAAATAGATATCGAATCAGTTTAAAGTTTATATTACTTCTAAAAAGTGGGGGGAAAGTTTCTGCGTGATAGATTTTTGATAAAATTAAAAATGGGGTCAAGGGACGAAAAAAACAGGGTTTTGGGGAGAAAAAAAATCATAACTTCGTCAATTCTCAAGATATCAAATCCAACTAAATTTTCTATAAATTTTCTCAATGTTATCTAAAACTTTCGTATTTATAAATTTTTGATAGGACCAACTTTTACCGATGAAAAAAATTAAAAGCGAAAAGAAAAAGGGGGTGGAAAAAGAAAAAAAATCATAACTTACTCAATTCTTAAGCAATCAAATCTAATTAAATTTATTTTACATCTTCTCAATAATATCTACAACTTTTATATTAACAAGTTTTTCATAGGACCAATTCTTATAGCAGAAATAAATTAAACAAAAATCGAAGTTGGAGAAAAAACCTCAAATCCAAACTGCTTATATTGTGATTCATTTTTTGAATTCATTTTTGATTTTAAACGCATCCAAATGGCAAATCCTTTTATTTAGGAACTGTATAATGTGATTTATTGGCCAGTTTTTTGGTAAAGGCAGAATATATTTCAAAAAAGGCTGTCAAAAAAGGTACTTTGAATAGAATTTCCCTAAGTGGTCGTGATTGAAAAAATTGAGGAAGTAAAACAAATTGCGTTTTTTCTGAGTCATTTTTAAATCCATTTTTGTTCTCAAACGCATTCGATTTACAGGTTCTCTTATTTAGGAACTATGTAATGTGACGGATTGGCCAGTTTTTTGATAAAAGCAGAATATATTTCAAAAAAGGCTGCCAAAATGGGCACTTCGTACAAAATTTCCCAAAGCGATCATGATTGAGAATTGAGGATGTATTTAAATAACAAATTGGTTATTTTATGACTCTTTTTTAAATTCAATTTTGCTCTCAAATGCATTCAGTTGACAGTTTTTTTGTTATTTAAGAACTGTGTAATGAGCTGTATTGGTCAGTTTTTTGATAAAGGCTAAATATATTTTTTAAAAGAGCTGCCAAAGTGGGCACTTTGCAAAAATATTCCACAAAGCGATTATGATTAAAGAATTGAGGATGTATTCAAATAACAAATTGGTTATTTTATGACTCTTTTTTAAATTCAATTTTGCTCTCAAACGCATTGAATTGACAGTTATTTGTTATTTAGGAACTGTGTAATGTGCCGTATTAGTCAGTTTTTTGATAAAGGCTAAATATATATTTTAAAAAAGCTGTCAAAGTGGGCACTTCGCACAAAATTTCCCAAAGCGATCATGATTGAGAATTGAGGATGTATTCAAATAACAAATTGGTTATTTTATGACTCATTTTTAAATCCAATTTTGCTCTAAAATGCATTCAGTTGACAGTTTTTTTGTTATTTAGGAACTGTGTAATGAGCCGTATTGGTCAGTTTTTTGAAAAAGGCTAAATATATTTTTTATAAAGCTGCCAAAGTGGGCACTTTGCAAAAAAATTCCACAAAGTGATTATGATTAAAGAATTGTGGATGCATTCCAATAACACATTAGTCACTTTATGACTCATTTTAAATCCAATTTTGCTCTCAAACGAATTCTATTGACACTTTTTTGTTATTTAGGAACTATATAATGTACGCATTGGTCGATTTTTTAATAAAGTCAGAATGTATTTCAAAATATGTTGTCAAAATGGGCGTTTGAGCCAAATTTTGCTTAAGATGATTTTGATAAAACCACATCTTACAGAAAAATGAAATTAAAAAATGTTCAAAAGCGCACAATACAGTAGTTAAATTGGGTTTATCTTTAATAATATTCTATTTTTTGTTGTTGAAATGAAAACTCTTCGAAATCTACCTCCGCCTATAGGCCAAGCCGACAGGGATTTTTTTTTACTCCATTTCATCTCAATTCAAAGACAACACATAAAAACCAAAAAAAGCACGGTTAAATGTTTGAGAAAATGAAAATTTTTACATAAAACTAATGTGACAAGAAATAAAATTATTTCAGATTTATTTATATATAGAAAAAACGTTCTTTTTGTTTTTCTTTTTAATCTATAGCGTTACATGTTAATACTTTATCATTTCTAACTAAATCATATTGATTAGTAAAGAGATGATGACAAAAAAAAATCCATTTAGTTAGTGTACATGCCGGAAGACTAACACAAGACATTTGGCTTCATTGCTACCACTCTGTTTATTGAGCTACCAGCATCTACAACCAGCGGACATAATTTACTCAGACTACATTTTTGGCAATAATATTTGGTCAAATAATTCATATATATATTTATCAATCAGTATGGTATATATATATATATATATATATATATACACTGGTGTGCAAAAATTAAGGACGAGAGGGTTTTTCGAATGTAACATCGTGCAGAAATTTTCCACATCGACCAAATTCATACTATAAGATTTTCAAGATGTGAAATTATGGGACAAGTGATAAAAATCATCTAAACAAAGAATCAAATGGATACAAAATCACTTTGTTTAAAAGGTCACTTGGATCAAAAATGCAGAGATGATAGAAACATTCATCTTATGGGCACTTGGCAGGAAAAATTCAGTCTCTAATAAGAGATATGGTCAACCCGGACTACGAAGCAGAATTTTCAATGTCTGTCCATGCTGAGGACGAAGTTGTGTAGGAGCTGAGGCATCGAGTCCAATTCCTCTTGTAACGCCGATTTCAGCTCCGGAAACGTTGATGGCTCCTAGTCAAGTGATTCCAAGCGTCTCCCGAATATCATACGTGTTCTATGGGATTCAATCCGGACACTTTGCAGGCCAATCCATGTTCCATGTGTTGAATATCTTCACTCTCCAAGTGCATTTCGACAGCCTCTGTACGGTGAAAAGAAGCATTGTCGTCCATGAAGAGGAAGTCTAGATCAACAGCACCTCTAAACTGACGCACGTGAGGTAAGATAAGTGGACATCAGAGCTTAGTGGACACCAGAAATTGAACCTCCTTGGAACACGTGGATGTTCATATAGTTACCGAGCATGATACCACCCCACACGAGGAGCCCGGCACATCAAAAAGATCCCTTTCGATAATGTTAGAGGGGTGATTACGTGTTCCCATCTTTTTCTAGATGTGTATACGTCCAGAATCGCTCGTTATACTGAATCGGCTCTCATCTGTAAAAGGCACTCGAACCCATTCATGTTGTGTCAACTTATTGTGTTCCTGGCACCATAGAAACCATCAACGTCTCCGATGAACAAGTGCTAATGGTACACACCTTACTGGTCGTCGTGCATATAGATCACTTTTGTACACTCCTAAGCACGGTAAATTGTCTGCTCCATCCGCCTTGCAGATGTTTGCAGCATATTTCTTTTTGCATGTAGGGCAATATAACAGCTCTCTCCTTTGTTGTTGCCCGGGGGGGGGGGGGACCATTGTAATGCACAGACAGCTTTACCATCGTTTCAAATGCACTCCAGACTCGTGAAAGTTTGTTGTGAGCAATAGCGAACTCTTGTGCCACACTTGTGACACTTGGACCTTCTTTAAACTTCTCAATGATTTGATCACGTGTGGGGTCATTCAGATGGCATCTCCTGGATTGTCTCTTGGCCATATCACACAATAGTATAAAAGAAACGTCGTTGAAATCACTTTACACGATGCAATAGATTTCACCAAATTTCTGACTGGCCACTGCCTCCGGGTTTTACCCTCTTAGCACCTCCTCCTTTTAAGCCATATACCATATATGGGCATTTCCTACTGCATTTATTTCAATTTTATCTTGTAACTTATCTTTCAATTCGGTCTGTTGCCTTTTTCGACTTTTATGCTAATTTATCTACTCCGTCCTTAAGTTTTGCATGCTAGTGTATATATATATATATATAATATGCTGCCGTACATGGCACAGAAATCGTGATTATTTGTTAATTGCTTAGTGCCAACGTCCGAACGAAAAGCATCTCATTGGTTACTATGTAAAAGTAATTTGGAAGGGTTTAAGCCGAGTTAATTCGGGTTTATTTACGATTTGCTGCAATTATGGAGCTTCAAAATATAATATTATTAGAAATGCCCGTAAAAGATTTCGGCGAATACTTGTTTGTAAGTTTGTCTCCCTTAATCAGAAACTCCCGATTTGATAAAAGATTTTTTGTGTCAAAATTCACTTGAAGTAAAAAACTACAGAGATCGTATTCGGCAGTATAACACCTGCATCACATAAGCCTTTCATAAATCTTAGTTTGCTACATAACAAGCTATGATCTTACACCGATATGCTATTTACGTTCAATTGAAAGAACTTCCGTGATTTTTTTTTTTATTCTATAAAAGTAAGTGTAATAATTTTCCCTGACCGTTTCTTTTTTAAATGAAACTGTTATATTTCTTAAATTTTAGCGATTACTATTAATTTTCTTTTAGGAGCTTTTGGTATAAAATTTTTTCAGTCTCTATTTTTATGAAGTCCACTCCACTTTTATAATTTACAAAGGCAGTCTGCTCGGGCAACACCGGGTGAGCCAGTAAGCAATAAAATATAGTTTATCTACATATCCATCGTTCAATGGAGCTTTATTATAAGCAGGATATTCTGTTGATTGTCCACACGGAGAACCAAACGCTATTGCCACCATAAGCTCATCTGAATGAATTGTATCAAAGAGGTTGTCGTGTCAAGTAACTCAACAGGCGAAGTGTTCGCAATATAAGTTAAAGGTAATTGAGCTCGGCTGTCGACTTGGACAGTTTTTCCCTCAAATGGAAAATTAACCCATAAATATAACATGACTGTCAAGTCTATGTTAAAAATGTTGTATTCTTTGTGATTTATGGGCTGTTAGAGTACTACAAAGATTAATTCTTAACTACTTCGAAATAATCGATATAATTGTATGTGACTCAACAGGTGCTCAGAATCATTGATTAGTTCCACCAGTTACTTTTATTGTAAATTTTCCCTTATTTAATCAGGGCATTTCCTCGATACAGTTAGCCCAAAATTTATGTTATCGAAAACTGGTAATGGAAAATTAAAAATTCTGTAAAAGGCGCTTGTCCCTAAGGGGTTAAAAGGGTTGACACACTTTATGCATCGTCGTTATTCAAAGAATAAACAACAAGTCTTAATAATATCCTTTCTTAATGCAATTTCTAGAAATACTATAAAAGTAATAAAAATAAAATTGTAAAAAAAAATAATTTAATTAGTATTATTATAACACAGATTGTTTGTAGTAATACAAAGACACGGATGGCGTATTTCATATGTTAGTGGTTTTTAAAGCTTAAATACTGACATTGGATGCCAAACGAATAGTGCCTAATGTCTATGTAGTATTAAAGTAACGGATATCACATGTATGTAACAAAAAAAAAAAAAAAAAATTAATTAAAATACTTTTCACAAATATACAAACGGCGTATTTCGTAAACCAGTAATGACTTGCCAATAAAAATAAAAACAAAGAGCAGAAAAAATAATCAAAATTCTACTATATACACTGGGGAGCCTTTGGGAAATGGGCTAATGTATAGGAAATTTTAATCGCGTGATTATTTTAGAGTTCGCAGCTGTTTCTTCATTGAGTGATACACTCAGTGCGCCATCCGTGTCTTTAAATTGAACATTTGAAAGCATTTTTCTTTTTGACATTTGTAGTGAGTTTTATGAATAGCACACAACCATAAATCATTATTTATAAGCTTGAATGGGGATTAAAATGTACATAGAAAGGAAGAAAATGAAGAAAACATTACAAGAAAACTTACTTTTTCCCAAGTTGCTGGCACTCTCGCTTGATAAATGTTGTCCAAGGCATTTTTCAAACGCTCATTCATGACGATGGTTCCGTCAATCGCCAACTGCAAGTCAGTCAGATCCGCTTGAACTGTGGAAATGACTTTCGTCATACGGTCGATTTCCAATCTTAGAAATATATTCATCGGTTCCAAAGGTCCCATTGCTTCCAAAGCACGACGTACCTAAAGAAACAGATGTATATTTCCGAAACTTTGTCAATTACCAGTTGTGCAGCAACCCGTTGTGTTACATTTAACTGCATAAAGACTTTCGATTGTTTGCGAAGGGGAATATCCTAAATTTATTATGCATTGCAAGTTCCAAGAATAACTATTGCAAAAATATAATACTTTAGAAGGTTTTTAAAACGTTTTTCGCTCATTTCACCTTTATAAATTTATTTTATTTAGAAACCGTTACTAGAGAGCTTTTATAATTTAAAAGTTTCCATCCGCGATATTTCAAGATTTTAATCCGAGCTATATCACAGGAATCGCAATGTTGGAAAGTTTTTAGTTAGTGTCCCTGTAAATAAACTGAAAATACTACACATTCAACTTTCGGTACCGATTATGCAATGTAAACCTCAATAACGTATATGGATTACATGGCAATCTACACATATTTACGCGAGTTAAAGCGTAGATAGATAGCTAAACAAATCAAATTCATACTTTTGACAGAAAATGATAAAAAAAAAATACATTTAATGTTTGAAAGAAATCAGAGAGATAAACCATTGCAGGAGAAAAAGTCAGATTACAAAACATTCTACTGCGATATCGTTAATTTATAAATAAATCAATATGAGTGTATCAGACACATATGCAAAATATTTCTGTTATGGGTGGAGTACTTAATGAGTTCTTAGTTGTTTTAAAAAATTATTTATGAATACAACTCTAATGCAAGGTTTTCATTTATAATATGAACTTAAAAAATATATACAGTGTTTAATTTTAACGAATCGTTTAGGTTGATATCAGGTCCTATATTTCTAGTACTTTAAATGCAACTTTAAAAATTCACAATAAAGTAAAAGATTTTTTTTTCCGCACGCTTTTACAATTCGAATTTTTTAGAAATTGTTTTATTGCGAGTGTTTACAATATAAAGTATCAGTCATGTCGAGTTTCAAGTTTCCATTTTTAATAATTCCAAATTAATAGTAATATGAAACTTTTTAAAACGGCATTCTCTACTTATTTTATCTTTTAAAATTTCTCAATAATTTTTTCTAAATTTTTCTTTAATTTTTTTTATCTTGAAAGCAATGACCATGCAAAGACCAAGTTTTTTAATCACAACAATGTCACAGAAATTTCATTTTTTTTAACATTTTCCGTTCTTGCACTCTTTCACAAATCGATAATTTTAGAAACTATTTTGTTTCAAATATTTGTGTCTTCAAAATAAATGCCATGTCAATTTTTCAATTTACAGTCTTAGATTAATTAAATAAGAGGACGTTTGTAGAAGAATTTCCGTTCTTTTCGAACTTATAAGATTCGAGTTTCACAAAAACCGTTCATAGCTACTATTTACATCTGATAAGTAAACATCATTTGAGAAATTTCAAATTTCTAACCCTAGACAATATAAAAGAAATTGTAGCTCTTGCTCTCTTTTATACTCTGATTTCTAACAGAAAAAAAAAATCGTTTTATGCAACCATTTACGACAGTAACAATCATGCCAAGTTTCAAGTTTCTAAGCTTAAATGTTCCGAGTATATCGCAATTTAAAATGTTTTTAGAGAGTTTACCACGCATATCTCCCCTCCTTTAAAGTTCGAACTCCTTTTAAAAGTTCACAGTGAGCATTTATATCTTAAAAGTAACTTCCACATCAAACTTTACCTTTCTATCCCAGACAATATATAAAAAAAATTGCAATTTTAGATTTTTTTTTTTTTTTTTTTTTTTTTTTTTTTTTTTTTTTTTTTTTTTGCTTTTGGATTCTATTACATTCTAATTTCTTCATAAAAAACCGCTTTTTGTAAACATTTAGATCTTAAATGTAACAGCCATGACAAGTTTAAAGTGCTAACATTAAATGTTCAAGGTGTATCGCATTTAGAATGTTTCTATAACGTTTTCCACATTTTTCACTCCTTTAAATTTCGAACTTTTTTGAAACAGTTCACAGTTCATATTTATATTTTAAAAGTAACTTCCACATTAACCTTCAATTTTCTAGTTTCAACAATGTCACACAAATTGCAATTTTATAAGGCTTGTTGCTTCTTATGGTAATGAAATAAAATTAAACCTAGGTTAGAACTGAAATGATCACCAAACTTTTGTTACCATTATTTTTTAAATCTGCTGGGAATTTTCAGAAATTAATCCCTCTAAACAACAGGCACACAAATCAAACTTCTTTATAATATTAGTGTAGATAGATAAACGCAGTTAAAAAATATATATATCAATTCATTTCGAAATTACAAATTTACATTTAAAGTTCTATAAATACAGGTCCTGATATGAAACTAAATAATAAATTTCAACCTAAAACCATATATATTCAATACTCTTAAAATGAATGAAAGTGTTGAATTCGTGCTGTAGCCATAAATGATATGTTGAATTAACTAACAAGGAGAACATCAATCCTGATAATCACAGATTTTGATTTATTTTTATATATGTTGTACGATAGAGGCCCTTAGTCTCAGGTTCAATGGATTTTATACAACGCTCTGTAATTCTCGTGAGGGTCTAATATTATAGCACAACTTAAATAGTTACTTAGTAACAAAATTACTGCGATAGTCATATTACGATACGGCCGGCATCCGTTTAGTGTTCGGAAGACTTGGGCTCGATACCGATCGTTTCCAGTCGCAATAGAAACAGACGATATTTCAGATGCCGCTTTATTTATTTTTAAAGCATTATTTTGCAGTAAATTTTACAATACTTTAATGCATTTGTGGCATCATTTTTCTTATTTTCATCGAATTCTGACACTTTTTGTAAACAGCTTGCTTCTTCCAGTTTTACAAGATTATAAACTGTTATAGAAAGATGCACACTTCTTTGATAAAGATTTCAAACAGAAACTACATCAAACTAAACAAGTTGGAAATTGCACGTAAAGCGTAGCAAATGAGGTGCGTTCGTTGATATCGAAGTTTTAAAATATTCAGATCTTACTGATATAGTAGAGATTACTTTGGATGCAGTATAGTAGTCGAAATCTTTGTGTTCCTGTAAATATGCAGGGAGTAATTTTTATTATACTTCATTAACGTATATCTTATTCATAAAATGTGAAGTAGTTTAATATAATTAAAACACCCCCCAAACAATGTTTCCCCGTATAACATTATTTAGTGGAATACTTTTGTGTGGCCCTGTAATTTAATAATACATATTCTTTGCATCACAGATTGTACAAAATGTATTTTTAGTACATATTTCATAGATTCATGTCAATTCTGTTATATTCAAATGAGTGTAACACCATTAAAATGCATTTGAAACTTTTTTTCCCCATTGACCGTAATCTAACGGAATACTTTTGATTGTCCCTGTAAATGATCTATGCATCCGACTTTCATAACATTTGAAATGACTCGACAAAATTACGTAATAATTATATGTTTTAAGTTTCAAACGATTAAAATGCATTTGAAACTTTTTCCCCCATTGACCGTAATGTAACGGAATCCTTTTGATTGTCCCTGTAATTGATCTATGCATCCGATTTTCGTAACATTTGAAATGACTCAACAAAATTACGCAATAATTATATGTTTTAAATTTCAAACAATTAAAATGCATTTGAAACTTTTTTCCCCATTGACCGTAATGTAACGGAATCCTTTTGATTGTCCCTGTAATTGATCTATCCATCCGATTTTCATAAAATTTGAAATGACTCGACAAAATTATGTTATAATTATGTATTTTAAATTTCAAACGATTCGGTTGGGTAGTTTTTGCGTTGTTATATGCGGACGGACAGACAGACAGACAGACAGACGGACAGACAGACAGACGGACGGACTGAGCGACAACAATAGGTGCTACGTATTTACATAATTACGAACGCACCTAAAAACATGTGACCAAAGTCTAATGTGGCGCCCTCTATTATTAATAAAAAATAACTTTTACAAATAAATAAAGCAGTGAGAAAATAAACAAAAAGAAAAATAATTCAAAACGAGGCAAGTGTTTTACAAATCTAAAAATCTTTAATATAAAAAAATACGTTGTAATTTGATTCTTATGCTAATTTTTAATATAATTATGCTTAGTACTTCAAAAAATAGGGTAGCATTAATTTACTTTTTGACTTCCTTTATTAAGGCAATACCTAAACATATGCATATACACATATATATATATTTAATTACAAATTTATATAATTCTTCAATATCATTGCATCAATAAAGAATATATGAAACACATTTTAAAAGTAATTTAAGAAAGTTAGCAGCTTTATGATGTTTTGTATGCCGATATAGTTACAAATAAAAAAGTAAATTTTCATCTATTAAATTAAATTAATTAAATCGTTGTAAAAGAGTTTTTTAAATTATAATTAATACATAATTTTATTTGACAATGAGATTATTAAATTATAAATACAAATATATTCATAAAAAAAAAGAAAAAATCAAACGTGGTACGTCCCGGTATCGAACCTGAATCCCCAGAACTCAGTTTCAGTTTTAGTTTCAGCTAGGTGGAGAGGTCTACCAAACAGTTTAAGCACAACAAGCCCCATTTAACAGGGTGTAACAACTATGCTAAAAGCCCCAACAATAGACCAAGACAGGACTGCCAAAGGTAAAAGAGAATTTCCGTAGACGATACGGACCCAACTCCAGGAGAGACCAAAGGTACTGCTGAATGGTCCCTAGACCGCCGTCAAAAATATATTAGATAACAAATGAAAGAATATAATTTAAACACAGTGACAACGCCCTATCTATTCAAGGCGTGCCGAAAAAGTAAACATAATTGAAAAGTTCTTCACTGTAAAAAAATACAAAATTATATGTACAATATAAATAATTAAGATAAACCTATAACATATGGGTCATTCCATGTCAATTCAACCAGACCTTGTAACCCGACCCACAGGGATTTTGATGAAACTTTGTGTACACACTAATTCTATCATGAAATGATTCCATCAGAAATTTTTCCTTCCTAGACCTCATAGTTTGTGAGATATGGGGGGTCCAATTCTTGGGGTTTTCTCAAATCGCTCATTTCTGAGTCTGTATTTTGAGATTGCAGTTCCATCTTCAAAAAATTGTTTCTCTGGATCTAAAACATGAATAATCTTAAAAATATCACTGTAAGAATATAAAAAGATGCAGATTTTAATAAAAAAATATTTAAAAAATTTACTTGTAATATTTAGGATAAAAAAAATTAGACAAAGTTGAGAGTTATGGTTATTTTTCCAAATTTTTGTGACTTCACCAAAAAGGCTGTACACAAAAAGGCAAATTAAATTTTCAATTTCTTTTTGTTTTAAATAAAAGTTTACACTTTGGGCTTTCTATCTATGAAATAAAAATGATGTGTTTCGCATGGCTTATGCAAAAATTTTGGGTACTTCCCAATTAGCCAGATGCATGTTTTATTTTTACATATTACATATGCACACAAAAAGGCAAATGAAATTTCCAATTTCTTTTTGTTTTAAATAAAATTTTATGCTTTGCGCTTTCTATCTGTGAAATAAAAATGATGTCTTTTGCATGGCTTATGCAAAAATTTTGGGTACTTTCCAATTAGCCGGATGCGTGTTTTATTTTTACATATGTACATATGTATAGATCTATATAAATACAGATGTATTATACATGTACATATGTATGTATATATACAGTAAATTGATATATATATGTATAACACTGGTGCCCGTCTAACCGAAAAGTACCACATTTTGCCTTGTTTTGAGAATCTGCCCCAATTAAGAGGAACTAAGTTTAGCTGTGGTACTTAAATAATTACTGGAATTTCTATGAGTTATTGAATTTAATGTTATTTGATACACGTTTTTTTTATTTGCAAAGTAAAGTTTAGGCTTTGTTTTTAGTGATTAAAAAAAATCTGACTGTAATATGTTTCCCCATTAAATTTACGGAATGGTCCATATATTTCATTTCGTTATTTAATAATGGGCATTTTTTGCTAATTTAAAGAATCTCTTACTTTATATTTTCAATAATTAAGCTCAAAACAGATTTTTTTTTGTACAGTATAAAATAAATAATTTTTTCTCCCCACATTTCCATTCTTTCTATTGAATGATTAGATATTATTTGTGTTTAAAAAATGTTCAAAACCTTGTATTTCCTTTCCTTGGGTAATTTTAATTAGTTTAAATATTTATATTGGCAAGTTTAAATACACAAATGTTTAACAGAACTTAAATTTGTTACTATAGTCTGAAAGATTTAATTGCACCTGCCTTGTATAAACACCATCTGATAAAGGCAGGGTAATGTTTGTTTGTGAAAACAGATGTTTTGAAATCAATTTAATCAAAATATTGTCATTTTGTTGTTCTTATCATAGAAGAATGATCTAACTTTTACTGTGCTACTAAAAATATATTCTGATTTTTACATATTTTATAGTTTGAGATATGTATAAATATTTTTTTTGCTTTATTGTTTTAATATGGAGCCTGATATTAAACCTTCTACTAGTCTTCAGGCTTGAAGTATTGTAATATTAACTGGTTTAGAATGTCACAAAACTAGCTATACAAATAACAGAGAAATAGACTACATTCATAATCTCTGTGATTCAGAAAAATAACTTTTATTACTTAGGACTATTGCATTTATAAAACAAAAATTAAGTGAAAACCGTTTGATTAATATATGTGAGCATCACAGAATTTGGCTCTTAATAAAATATGAATTTTGTCAATATAAATGTAGAGATCCATTTAAGCGGCATAAAAAGCAAGTGAGAAAAGCAATTAGGGCAGTTAAGAGATTTATATACGGCTGAAAAAGTAAACCAAAGTTGAAAGTTATGGTTATTTTTCCGAAATTCTGTGACTTTATGAAAAAGGTCTCTACACAAAAAGGCAAATGAAATTTCCAATTTGTTTTTGTATCAAATAACATTAAATTCAATAACTCATCCAACTCCAGTAATTATTTAAGTACCACAGCTAAACTTAGTCAGATTTTTTTCCCCTTAAAAGGTGCAGATTTTCAAAACAAGGCAAAATTTGGTACTTTTAGGTTAGACGGGCACCGGTGTTATACATATATATAACAATATACTGTATATATACATACATATGCACATGTATAATACATCTGTATTTATATAGATCTATACATATGTACATATGTAAAAATAAAACACGCATCCGGCTAATTGGAAAGTACCCAAAATTTTTGCATAAGCCATACGAAAGACATCATTTTTATTTACTAGATATAAAGCGCAAAGCATAAAATTTTATTTAAAACAAAAAGAAATTGGAAATTTCATTTGCCTGTTTGTGTGCATATGTAATATGTAAAAATAAAACACTTATCCGGCTAATTGGAACGTACCCAAAATTTTTGCATAAGCCATGCGAAAGACATCATTTTTATTTCGCAGATAGAAAGCCCAAAGTGTAAACTTTTATTTAAAACAAAAAGAAATTGGAAATTTCATTTGCCTTTTTGTGTGCATATGTAATATGTAAAAATAAAACATGCATCCGGCTAATTGGAAAGTACCCAAAATTTTTGCATAAGCCATGCGAAACACATCATTTTTATTTCATAGATAGAATGCCCAAAGTGTAAACTTTTATTTAAAACAAAAAGAAATTGGAAATTTCATTTGCCTTTTTGTGTGCATATGTAATATGTAAAAATAAAACATGCATCCGGCTAATTGGAAAGTACCCAAAATTTTTGCATAAGCCATGCGAAACACATCATTTTTATTTCATAGATAGAAAGCCCAAAGTGTAAACTTTTATTTAAAACAAAAATAAATTGGAAATTTAATTTGCCTTTTTGTGTACAGCCTTTTTCGTGAAGTCACAAAAATTTGGAAAAATAACCATAACTCTCAACTTTGGCTGACTTTTTTTAATCCTAAATATTACATGTAAATTTTTTAAATATTTTTTATTAAAATCTGCATCTTTTTATATTCTTACAGTGATATTTTTAGGATGATTCATGATTTAGATCCAGAGAAACAATTTTTTGAAGATGGAACTGCAATCTCAAAATACAGACTCAGAAATGTGCGATTTGAGAAAAACCCAAGAATTGGAACCCCCATATCTCACAAACTATGAGGTCTGGGAAAGAAAAATTTCTGATGGCATCATTTCATGATAGAATTAGTGTGCACACAAAATTTCATCCAAATCCCTGGGGGTCGGGTTACAAATGGGGGAAAAATTGGTTGAATTGACATGGAATGACCCGTATACATAACCAGAAATTGCAAAATCATATTTTTAACTCCTCAGAACTCAGATCAGATGCCCTACCAATTGTACTATGAGAACGCAGGGAGTTGGGTGCAAAATAAGTATTTAAGTTGTATTATAATATTAGAACCCGCTGTTTCTCGAGAACTAAGGAGCCTAGTATAAAATCCGTTAAACATAAAACTACCCTACATTGTAAACAAATATTCGCGTGACTTTACATCAAAAGTAGAGCCAGAAAACACTACCAATAAGTTGGTGTAATATACCACCTTCTGGTATGAAAATTCGCAAGTGGACAGATCAAAATCATGCGCAAAATTTAGCGCCTACAGAGTCCACTCGCCATAATTCCCGTTCTATAACAGATTTTGCTATCACACGCAATTTTCCTTTCCCGCACACTATTTAAGCAGTGAATGATTTGTCGTCTGATCATTTACCTGTTGTGCTCACTTTCGACGTGGGGAATTATCATCTTGATGTCCCGCAAGCCTTTTTGGTTAATTGGGACAACTTTGCTCATATTCTCTCGAATACTGAGCCGCCCTCCACTGAGATGCACTCTGCCGACGATGTAACGACTTCAATTCAAGCTTTTGGAGAAACTCTCCAAAATGCGTTTAAAGAAGTCGCCAAACCGCGACAGAGAGTGGTCGACAAGTTTCGACTACCTGAGCAAATTAGGAACTTGAAAAGAGACAGAAATCGTTTAAAGCGGGACTGGCAGACGTTCAGGGACCCCCTTTTAAAGCCCCAAATTAATCGCATGAATCAAGAAATTAGTGCTGCAATCAAGGAGTGTAGTATCTCTTTGGAACATTTACGTTGAGTCCTTATCGACTTCTGACAACACAATTTGGTCGGCAACGGCCCGTATGCGTAGGACACGAACACACATTCCGGCCCTACTAGGACCTAACGGAATGGCCTATAAAAACTCCGACAAGGCTGAGTTCATTGCTGACAATCTTAGAAATCAGTTTATACTTAACAGAGATGTAGTCAATCCTAGGATGACTGACATTGTCAATTCGAAAGTTGAAGAGTTTCTACATGCAACTCACAATAACACTATCACTCCTACAACTCCATCGGAAGTTGTAACTTACATTGAGAATCTCAAAAAGAATAAATCTCCCGGCCTCGATTGCATTTCCACTAATATGCTATTGTGTTTACCTATAAATTTTATCTTTTTCTTAAGTTTTCTAATAAATACTATGTTAAATTTACGCTTATTTCCAGATTGTTTAAAAAAAGCTCTGGTGGTACCAATGCCTAAAACTGGTCAGGACCGCCATGTACCTTCTAATTTTAGACCCATTTCTCTTTTATCTTGTATTCCTAGAGTCTATGAATACGTACTTTCAAACCGTCTGAAAGAGTTCGTTACTACCAATTTGATTATTATCTCTGAACAGTTTGGGTTTCAACCTAAACTTTCTACGAACCACCCGCTTTGGAGAGTAACTGAACTCATTCATGAGGGTTTCCTTAACAAACAAAAAACTGGTGCTGTATTCATAGACATTTCTAAAGCTTTTGATAGAGTTTGGCATGAAGCTCTAATTTATAAATTAATTATTCTTAAAGTTCCACCTCGAATTATCCTCATTATCTATAAATATTTTAAAAAAATAGATCCTTTTCTGTCAGAGTACATCACTCTATTTCCTCTTTTCGCAATATCGAAGCTGGAATTCCTCAAGGAAAACTCTTAAGTACTTTGCTCTTCAATCTGTATATCAACGATATTCCAAAGATTCCCCGCATCCTCTTAGCACTATATGCTGATAACACGGCCATACTTTTCAGAAACACATCACTAAACATTGTGATTGAACAACTCCAATCCTATCTCCAAGGCCCTTTCTATTTGGTTGCGTAAGTGGCGCATAAAAGTAAATCCGTCGAAAAGTGCTGCCATGATCTTCTCTAGAAGATCTATTATTACCCCAGTCATTAATCTTACTTTAAATAACGAAGATATACTAACTATAAATACTTAGGAATTTACCTTGATTCTAAATTAAATTGGTCGAAACAGATTACCGATGCTAAATCGAAATCTGTGGCGGCCAAAGCCTCCCTTAAATCCCTTTTAGCTAGCCATAGTTGTTTATCACTTCCTAATAAATTACTGTTATACAAATCTTTCGTCAGATCCACCATGACTTATGGGTCAGTTATTTGGAGATCTGTATGTGAAACTCAACTTCAAAAACTTCAAACTGTTCAAAATACCATTTTAAGAGAGATTGTTAAAGCAACTACGTTCGTTCGGAACGATGTCATACATAATGATCTCAAAATTCGGCCGATTTCGCAAGTTATAAAAAAACTTGCACAAAATTTTCATAGAGATCGTATTTTAATACCCAACGATGCGTTGCGATCTATAAAACCATACTATATTAACAATACTGTTGGTAAAAAAAGATCGCTTGTTATCTTGAGTAGAGATGACGGTTTTGCCCCACCTTCTAAAAGAAGACGGCACGAACCACCTTAAACGCATTATTGCGGTTTTTCCAAAATTCTAACTTTGATATATTTTCACTATTTTAATTAAAATCTATCCTCCATCTTTTTATCAATTCGACATCGTTCCTGCATTTGCATTTGGCTTCGGAATTTATACACATTCCAGAAAAAATTATAATATTTTATTTAAATTGTTTAATTTTTTACCTTTTTTCTCTTTCTTATTCATGTTATTTCTTTCCAGTTGGAAAGTGAAGCATAATCCTCTCAAAACAATCGCTTTTCCTAATCGGACGATTGTTGTTTTCAAGGTTGTGAACGGATGAATTTCATTGGTCGCCTACTTGAATTTCATTGGCTGATCAAGTTGTTCATCGTATCCCTTGCTTTTTCTATGATATTTTTTGGAAAGTTTCTCTTTAATGATATTTTTATTATTTTTTACCTGTTATTTTTTACTAAATGTAACTTTTTTTTGCTAAATTCAACTACTTTATATTTATTTTTTGTATTTTTATCGACATTTCCCTAAAATTTTTTCAAGATCTTACCTAATTTATATATATATATATATATAAATGTATGGCCCTTGGCTCTTCTAAACCGCTTTACCCTAAGACTCAACCGACCAACCGAATGCTCCGGAATTTTTGAAATTCCATTTTTTCTTGCTTACCATCTATGCAATCAGCCATTCGACTCATCGACTTTGACGGAAGGTGAACTGGAGCATGGCAACTCCAGTAGGCACTTCTATTCATACTGCATTAGTTCATTGGTTCAACTATCGACTGATGTAAAAAACACCACTTTTGTGATGTAGAATAAATAATTTGTTTAAAATGCAATTTATAATAAATTGTCTCAATTAAAAAGAAGTCTAGCAGCCTGTTTGCGTGAAGCTATTTATTTTAAATTATGGTTGTAAGCAAATTTAAAATGTAATGTTTAAATTATTTTTTTATTTTGCTACCGCTTATTAAAATACATTAAATAAGTAATAGTGTCAGTTGGTAAATAACGAAATTACTTAATATTTACATGAATTTAACAGCAAAATAGGAAATAATTTAAAGATTACATTTTAAATTTAACTCAGCCATAATTAAAAATAAATAATTTCACCCAAAGAGACTGCTAAACTTCATTTTAATTGCGACAATTTATTATAATGTATATTTTAATCATAATAGTTAGTAAACAATGAAATTGCTTATATTTACATGCTTAAAAATATCTTTATCAGAGTTTCCATGCTGTGTGTGGGGGAGGAGGAAGAATGGAGCTCCAATACCTCTAAATTTTACTATAGTAGTTTAATTATGCATGTTTAGCATTAAATTAAGCTTGATTTGATGTCTCTCACAGAAAATTACTTACTGAACACACCCGTCCCCACGTGGAAGTGTTGAGATTTTCTATTAAAGATTATCAAATGGGCGCCCATATCATCTTAAATAGGTTTTACAAATTTAGCAAATAGAAAAATAAGAGTATTACTATCTTTTTAAATCTTTCAGTATCAACATCTCAAAAAACAAAATTAAAATTATGAAAATTCTACATGCTGTTAATATTGTTCCCAATAATCTAAAAAAGATGAAAATACAAATATAAATTGAAAAATATGTATTGTTAAAAAAAAAGATATGACACCATGTTTTATTAATACTCTTGTATTTTCAAGTTCAGGGAATTTAAATCATGTAAAACACTATAAAATCAAAACTAAATATTTGAAAGCTCTGTACGAAAATGACAACTTTACGTGCATATATTATTAAGTAATTTTGATTTTTAAAATATTGAAATAGCTAGACTACAAAATCAAATTTTGTATTATGTACCAATTAATATATATATTAAGTATTATGTATCAATTAATATATATACGTAAAACAAATATATCTCAAAACCACGAGAATTTAGAGTGATTGTATACATAAATAGAATGTAAATAAATGTCACTTATATATTTTAAAGAATATCCCAAACTTTGTTCCGCATAAAAATAAATCCAACAGAATAGCAGCTTTTTTTTTCACTTCATAAATCATTCGTTTATTATACTTTGAAGATGTCACGTGTATTTTCTTTTTTATTCCTTTTGTAAACACAACACTATGAGGCACCTGCCATGATATAGAACATCATAGCAGATGTTTACGTTTGCTTTTGAATATTCCAAGCAAATTACCTTAATCGCAGCTGTAACTCGATAAAAAGCAGAATAAGAACTATGTCAACAGTTTTTTAATAAGTCATCATTACTGAAAATTCATACAAAAATCAGATAAAATTTTAGCCGAGAAACATGTCAGCCATCAGAGCATGATGACAGAATAGATCCAAATAGCGGATTTTTTCTTTTCTCATTGGAGGTTGATTTCACTAGAGCTGGTGTAAAACTCATAAAAAAATTTTAAAGGGGTAAAATCTCACTATTTTAAATAATTTAAACCACTTAAAGCTGTGCTGACACGAGAAAAAGAGCATATTTAAACTTTTTTAGGCATTTCCTAATTATAAATTAAAATAAATTCTAATATATTCTTATAAATATTATATACTTATAAATTCTATACTATACTAATACTATATTCTTATAAATTCTAATTATAAATTATATTAATTCTAATTTTAGGCATTTTCTCATTTCATAAACCGAAATTAAGTGCAATAATACTTTCTTTTTTTACAGTAAAATCTGTAATTATCAGGGTTGGCATTCTTTTTGTAATATATAATATTGGCAGACTGGTTGAGTTTTAATGTGCGAATTGAATTTTAACTTATTCTGGAATTTCATTCGTGAATTCGATGAGATCTCTTAGTCTAAATGGCATTTCTTGAAAAAGTTTTGAAAAGTTTTAATATTTAGTTAGGAAAATGTTGATTTTTTTTTAAACAAAGTTTTTCTAAATATGTATTTGGAAGTTTTCCAAGATTAGAAACTGACCAACAAGGATATTTTTGAAATCAGACCTGATAAATTATGGAGGTTTTTGTGATTAACAATTTTTAAACTAACAAAAGCATTAAAATTTCTACAAATCTATTAATTTCTAGCCTTTTAAATGCTAGAAATATTTTTGCACTATCCATTAAAAACATTTCTTTTATTGTTAATTCAAAACTGTTATTATTCAAATTTTCGACAAAATTTCGATAGCGACATAATCGAATTTTCTGCTAAATAATTAAAACATTTCGCATATTTCATCAACAATTCCTAAAGCATTAGTATTGTCTAACATATAGGAAGATACAATTAAATTCAGATGTGTTTTTCTATTAAACAGTATAATGAGGATATTCTATTATCATAAAATTTTGATTAAAAGCAATTGAATCTGTTATTTGTTCTAGCATTGCTTGTAATTTAATTAATGCATACAGCATAATTTGACGGGAAAAATTATATCTGGATGCAAAAATTCTGTAATTTACATCAACGCATAACAATTCAAAATCTAATTATTCAATTCATCTAACATTTAATTAAATTAAAGCTTTAATACAAGTCTTCAAGCAACTAATTCAAATTCATTGTAGTAGCTTTGTTGAACATCTTTAATAGCGTCTTTACAATTTGCATTTAATACGAATTCGAACAAAGTAATTTTGTTAGAAAAGACGTTGCATTATAATAACCTTTTCCATTTAGATATGAATTTACTGTCGCATGTAATTATTTTCCATATTATACGCTAATTCAATTAAATTTTTAATAAATTCAGCACTTATTTACGAGATTTATGAGCTCACAAAAGCATATCCTAAAAATATTATCAACCTATTTGAGTATTTAATCAGATTAAAATCGCCGTTATTTTGGTAAAACATTATCGAATGTGAACATTTGCTTCCGGAAAAAATTAAAATACTTTAATTAAATTTGATATTTTAAAATGATAATTGATAATTAGATTTGCCTTCAAATCTGCCGGAAGTTTTAAGTATTCTGGCATTTAAAATAAAGATACATAAATAAGGTACATAATATACGTAAATATTAAGCTGGGGATAGTTTTTTTCTTTGCCCTCGTTTTAATAGTCGTAACGTAAAGTCGACAGTACATTCATTAAAGTGCATTGAACGAAAGAAGTAATTCTTCGTTTTATTTAATTTAATCCAAAATGAAGTCATAAATAATTTTATGAGAGATTAAATTAAATAAAGATATTCATGATTTAAAAAATGTTTTATTAATACTTTTGTGTTAACTTTATTCTTTGACAGTTAAAAATAAAAAATCCTTCCGTACTGTGAGAAAATGGTAGCTGCCTTATTCTTGTTTTTTAATACTTTAGCTAATTATACACAAACATAGAATAAAAATACATGAAAACCTATTACAGAAGATTTCTTGTTTTCGTCAATGTTGAGTTTCAAAAAATTAGTCAGCTGAAAAATTAGTCGTTGTTGAGCTGGCATTAGGTATGGCTGCATGCTTTTATTTAGCAATATTTCGCCAATAATCGACCAATGTGGCAAGAATTTAACAGTGGCGGATATGACAATGCAATTTTAAGTATATGGTAGTCGGAACAATATTTACAAGAATGAGAGTAAACTTTCATGCGACTATGTTCAATAAAACTCTTACATTAGATCCGTTTTTAAAGGAATTTTTAATCTGCTGCCTAGTTTCAAAATGCCTAAACCTCCAAACTGGAAAAGTTAAGTCACTTTTTAAGATAGAAGCGAAACAAAAGATACTCCAAAAATTTGTATCAAGACCGAACACTATCGAGAAACACTTTAAATATTTTTAGTTTTTGTTCATCATTTTGATATAGATAAAAATATTTATTTTGTAATAAAAAATTTTCGCCATTTATAAAATTATTTTTAAATTCTTAAAATATCTAACATTTTTTCCTGTCTTTTAATGACATACTAAAATATTAATTATATTTTAATCCCATGGCAACGTATTTTTTACTTTCTTATTCTAAAAACTTTAATCTGTTAAAAGCACCTAAAACCCATTAATTAATTTTTTTTCATTTGTTTCTTGATGCCTTTTAATTAGATTTTAAAATATTATTCCAAAAACGATGGTTCTTTGCGAAAAGACGCGTCGACCACATTACGTAAGATACCCCTCCGATAGACTTCGGGAACTCATTTTTCCCCCACGAAAAAGATAACGTTATGTATGCACAGCCCCTTAGCATTACATATAGATATGTTTTTGCAATACCATACGAATAGATATCTCCTGTGAGTTATGTATCTTAGTTTGTCACTTCAGATGTTATAATTCATTTTATTTACTTCTTCTATCGAATATTTCTACTGTCGTTCAAGATAGTGAAGCACCGAAATCTTATATTTGTTCTTTACATTAATATTTCCCTATATACTAACATACGAAATTCGCATTTCTCTTTACTCTTACCTTTAAAGATTTTAAATGAATATATTAATGGTACATTTTCGAAATCTTTACGAAAGATAAATGCACTTTTGGAACTTCACAGGCATTAATGACCCCAGAAACCATTACATCTCATTAAAACTCTAGGATTCACTCGCAAATGATATATGAAATGTAATAAGTACTATGTTCAGTGTTGAGCGCCGATTCATTTGGTCGGCGGGAAAAGTACGCGATATTGTCAGGGAATGCTGGGAAAAAGGTGCGCTCATATTATTAGTAGGCTTTACATGTGGAAATCTTCGGAGCCTGTTGCCCCTTTCTGAGAGTTTTATTATTTTGATTATGCTGCTAACTACCCGATAGGATAGTTAATGTCTTCTGCAAGTTGTTAAGAAATTTTTAATGCGCAAAAATAAAAGAATGAAATATTACCCATGTTTCAATAATTCAATTGTTGATGTTTAAAGTGGCACAAGTCCAGGGCACTGATATTTCTAGATATTTAATAGCATGCATTTGAATGAGTTTTAAAATTTTTGCACGCAGTAACAGACTTAGTATACATTTTTTGTCGCCTTGTTTCACGTAAATTTGATGAAAAAAATGATGATTTCGTAAATGCGTCAATTGACTTGCTTCCATTTCCAAACGGATGATTTATTGTAAACGCAGTGGTTCTTTCAATGAAATACAATTATAATAATTAAAAGATTAATATTTTATATTATTTACATATTTATTTGATATCAGTGTTTCAATCTTCTCTAGAAAAGTTACAATATATAAATATATATGTAAAACTTTGTTTAAAAAAAAAAAATGGAAGAAAAGACAAAAAATATTCTGTTATAGATAGTATGCATAAGATTATACTTCTTAACTGTGTTTAAATACGCTGCTTGGCTCACATATGATGCAAGTTTTGGATTTGGAATGCAAATTTGACATCCAATTTTTATTTTTATTTTTAGGTAATATATCAAAATGACAGTGTAACTCTCCTCCTCAAAATGCACCCAATAGGACTTTTTAAAAAAGCTAATCTTTCATCACCATGTTGACTTAATTATACAACTTCTCCCATAATTCTGTAATTAAGTAAAGTAGAACGATACATTATTACATACTGAAAACGTTCCTGAAAATATATTTGCTTACCACTGTAAGTCCCATGAAAATCCATTGAACAGAATCTTTTAAAAATGCTAATTTTTAATAATCGGATTTTTCTGTTTATAGAAGTTTCCGAAATAGTTCTACAAATGACTAGCCTCAAATGACCTGTTAAATACTAAAACCTTTTCGGAAAATTTATCTCATTAATAGCGCAATCCCATCGAAATCTATTCAGTAGAATCTGTATAAGTATACTGATCACTCACTTTCCGAATTCCCTTCCGTAATGTTAAGTCTATGGGCGTTTGATGTATTTTTATATTCAAAACATATCCTTGGAAAATTTATATTTTAAGCTTTTTTTTTTTTTTTTTTTTTTTTTTTTTTTTTTTTTCAGTGTTCTCTTCTTACAGAAGGTCCCCTTTTTTTAATTCTCAAAAATTCCTGAAATCTGTTTAATTTAATATTTTATGTTTTAAAAACTAACAAAGTGGGAGTAAAATTTTAGCACTCCATGTAAAATAAAGTGTAGCTTTTAGAGATAGTTTGAAAACTAACGGAAAAAAGAGATATCCTTAAGGAAGAGTAGATAGAAAAAAAATCAAGTTGAATGTAGATTCTGCCATTGCAGAATTCAGTTTCGCTTCCGATTAGGAAAAAAAAATCGATAGAGATTTTTTATATACATTTCATCAGAACGAATTTTTCGAGAGTCCTAAAAAAATAGTTCCGGATAATCGAGGTTACTGATATTAAATAGGCTTCGTCCTATTCTTACTTATTAAGTGCATACAAAATTTTAAGTCTCTATCTTCATTTGTTCGTGAGATAGAGCGTTTACAGGCTGACAAACGGACAGACGGAGGGCAATTTTTTTTCCTAAAAATATTTTTTTTCGGAATATCCAGTATCTAAAATGTGTAAATCCGTCAAAGAAATTTTTTTTCGATTTTCAAAACGATTGCAAGACTTACCCTATGCTGCGTATGATAGGTAAGTAAAAGTAGGCCACAATTTTTGACACGACAGTTTTTAGCTTGTCTGAAAGAAATAGCATCGGAGGCTAAAATATTAATATCCCGAAGAGATATTTTGATTATAGAAATGCACCAAACGCCCCATATACTTAACACTACGGAGGGTAATTTGGAAGTTGAGTGACCAGCACACTTAACAGGATTATATTTCTACCAAGATTCTATAATTAAACAACGTAGAAGGATATGTTATATACTAAGACATTCCCTGAAAAATTATCTATGAGTGCAAGTACCATCAAATCCATACAGCAGAGCTCAAGTTGTAAGCAGCAGTTACGAAATTCTCATTTGCATTTTATATATTTAATAGATTTAGAAAGAGATGATTTTGAAACTATTTATGATGAAGTTCCAATTGTGCTAATTACTATTATGCAACATACAACATAATTCTTTTGAAAGCGAACGTGTCTTATTTTCGTCGACGCATTTGAAATACTGTTGACCCAATAAATAATTTGTAAGACATTTATACTAGCACTAAACGATATTTATTGTGAATTGATTAAAAACATAAATTTTACACCAGCTTGTAATAAGATTTAGTTTTAACTAGTTTTTGTAACAAAATAGACTGTTACTCTTTTTTAAATTAACGCCTCAGTTACGCTTAAAAAATTATGTATTAAAATTAAATGAGTAAAACATTTAATTTTTATGGGATCTGGTATTATATTTATTTCTGAGATTTATTGAAATCTATGTTTTCTAGTCAACACAATGGCGGATATAGTGAAACAGAATTAAAAGATGAAAGTAAGACAAGATTTAAAAGAATCGTAATAGTAACAGATTTGATTTCCTAAACTACCTTCCTTTTAAGTACTCTGTAAACCATATCTTTGCTGATACAAATATTACTAAAGATACCCATTCCTTAAGTTTCATGATTTTAGAACCATTGGCTCAATCTGGGGACCGTTGACTTGTGATTATCAATTTTAAGAACACTGTATATTTAGAATGTTTTCTTAATCTACAAAAATATACAGCGTCCATCAAGGCTGTCGAAACTCTGCTCATCCAGATCCAAATCATTAATTTTATTTGAAAACTGTATCTCAAGTTACAGATTTTTAATGATTTTTAAAAATAATTCCAAGCATAGTGAAAAAAAATTTTTTTTGCATACAGCACAGTTACAAAACATCAATCCTTTGCACTTAAAACAAAATAAATAATTCAGCATTTATTTTCGGCTAACATTACGTAACAAAATTAACCTTTATCAACTAATAAATAAAACATTATAAAAGCAAAATTAATATATATTAGTAATGCCACCAGTGGTAGATATGTGAACATAATCTCAATCATATCAGGGAGGGATTAAAAAAAAGGATCACAAAATTCTATCTTTACAGGCTGAAACTAAACTGAAAAAAAAAAATGAGTGTAAAGTATTGCTATTATAAATGATTACCTATTAATATTTACTATTAAAAATATTTTGTGGAAGTCGTTTTTATATTTTGTGTTATTTCTGCAATTTCAAATTTTTATCTGCATAACCCCGATGAAAATACGAATAAATAAATAAGTAAATTAACAAATAAAAATTTAAATTAAAAACCTAGTTACAGAAATTTTTTTGCTGTCAACGGTACAGTTCATTAAAAAATTACATTAATAATTTTTGTAGATATGAAAAATTATATAAATTTATGAATTAATATGAAAAATTATACAAATAAAATTATTTCCTGTACATCTTTTACAAATTCTTCGCTCTTGTTTGCAGTTTAAATCGTAATTTCAGAGTATTTAATTTTTTCAGTACCTTCAAAGATATAATTACGTCATCTAAGAGGCTTACAGCAGACTTTTCTGTTATTTTTCGCGCGGGAATATTAGTAATTATTTTCAACATGAAAGTACAGAAAACTCGCGTTGAAAATATCAAAATTTAATAACTACAGAACTAACTATTCAACACTTTTCTATTAAATTTCTTTACATAAAGAAAGAAAAAGATTATTTGTTACTTGAAGGTAACTTACAGTAGAGGATACTGCTCTTTTTATCATTTTGGTTTTCTTCCGCACCTTTTAAATAGAAATTATAATGATGTGAATAACAGAAATGAAATCGGCAATCACTATAACGGGCCCTTAACAAACTTTTATGGTGCGTATAGTTCGAAGGTAATTAGGACCATTCAAGGTTTATTTGGAAACATTTTCGTTCAAAAATATAAAATAATACATATTCAAACTTTGTGACTTTGTTCGGACTAGAGGTCTGCACGGGCCGAAATTTCCAGGCCCGGGCCTAG
The DNA here is from genome assembly GCA_964019185.1 of Maratus speculifer. NCBI lineage: Eukaryota > Metazoa > Arthropoda > Arachnida > Araneae > Salticidae > Maratus > Maratus speculifer. The sequence continues at coordinate 274,106,071 of OZ025298.1, forward strand.
TCACTAATCTTTTCGGTCCGGGCTGGGCTCGGGCCTTAATTTTTTTGCTGGAGTATCGGGCCGGGGCTAACTTTTTTTTCCGTATGAAGCCGAAACTGATTCCATTCTTCCTAGTTTTCATCAAAATAATCGGTTCCTATTGAATCTTCCTATATGAAAATCCTTTTCTCGAATTTTTATAAATCAGTAATATTTGGCTTTGTCCAAAAATTTCTTCAAAATAAGCATATACTTTTAAGCCGTGATTACTCTACAATTAAACATTAGAATTTATTCCTTTTAAAGAATCGTAGATTACTAGTCGTTTTAAAATAGAATTAATCACACACACACACACACACACAAAAAAAAAAAAAAAAAAAAAAAAAAAAAAAAAAAAAAAACCATGATTATGACGGAATTTTTTTTTAAACTGAAAACTGAAAGTTTCTTTTAAAATGTTCATCCATGCAAAATGAATACAACAATACGGGAGAAAAAATATAATAAACATTTACATCTGTTAAGATGTAAATGTCGGTCTCAGGGAATGTATTTTTTTTTTTTTTTTTTTTTTTTTTTTTTTTTTTTTTTTTTTTTTTTCGTTCCAAAGCGATTTTGTCTTTGGAAATTTTACCATATACCGCTTTTTCGATTTTTTGGCTCCATTACAGGGAATATGGATTAATAATACTAGTGATAACTGAAACATTTACATACAACAAACAAAGATTCATTTAAAAGCATAAATATCGCAGCCTACGGCACTTCTGCATAAATGGAGATTATAAACATGGAAAAAAAAAGACTAATATAATTTTTTTGGGTCAGAACTCTTCCATAAGATTAAAGATCAATGTTCTGTAGAAATTCACTCGAGCTGGGCCGGGTTCGGGACGAAATTTTAAATTTTTTCCGGATCGGGGCGAGCTCGGGCCGAAATTTTAACTTTCGGGCCGGGCCGGGTCGGGCCATTATTTTTTTCGAATATATAACTAATATATAACTAATCCCGAAAGGATTAGTGACTAGGCCCGGCCCGAATGCCATTATTGGAAATCGGCCCGAGCCCGGCCCGTGCAGACCTCTAGTTCGGACACTAATTTTTTTTCTTCTTATTATTATTATTTGATATATCAAAAGGTTTTTTTTAGAAAAACAACCTAGATAGATATGAGTAATGTGTAAAGTAATTCTAGCAAACGGATAAGGTAATTTTACATATATATACAGGATGAGTCATAAATATCGAAACAATAGGCTATCTCCTTAAATATTGCCTCTAGACCCATACTTCCAATTGCAAAAACTCATAAAAAAAGGTGAAATTTCTGATAATATAAGTTGTAACTCCATGGGGGGTCTATTTGAAAAAATACGAAAAATATAAATTAAATTTTTATACGGCCCCCGTAGAGCAAAATTCCCAATTAGGAAATTATTCCTTACCCATTCCTAACTTGAACAACAACAACAAAAAAAAATTCATCTCCGTATCTGAAAACCTGACAGAGATATTAAAATCCAAAATTCTCAAAAATTCGTGACTTACACCACTTTACCATGCCTGTAATCGATGTGTTTTTCATCCGTTTTCAAAGCAAATAAGGGATCGTTCACAAATTGTCCGTTATTATATGTCGGTTTAAGACCGTGCCTGTTATTTGGACATAATAAAGCAGTGTATTGATTTGAATCAAAACTTGTTTTCAAAACATGTTGATTGTTAGCACTAAAGATATGTAGGTCTGGTCTTAAACCGACCCATAGGGGGAAAAGTTCTGCCCGGCATGAAATAATGTTAAAATCATAATCTGGACCAGCCTGGAAAAAAGCTTAAATCATAGCCGGCTCAGCCGTGAATTTGTACATAGTTTTTTTACTTCAGTATAGTTAAAAATTGTTACGCGTGGAGGAGTTCTGAGCAAAAGTACTTAATATTGAATTTCGTTTTTTATATTTATACTTTTTATTATTAAAGAAGCGCCAAAGGCTGTGATATATTTATTTTATCAATGAATCTCTGTTTAATGTAAATGTTTCACTTATATTTTATTATCGCTAATCCACATCCCATGCGTTGGAGACTTTGAAAAATATTATACAGTAAAACTTTTTAAGACGGAATCACATAGAAAAAAAAAATACGTAATAGACAAATGCCCTTCCTAGAAGGGTTAAATGGAGTTTATTTTTTTCTCAGGTATTACTGTATTTACTTTGCATGGATCAACATATTTTCTGTTTAAGGCAGAATTCCGTTATAGGCAGATTTTTTTCTCTGGTTTTATTTTGTTTAATTTTTTAGAATTTAAATATACTATTCTTAAAAAAATAAATTTTAAAGTTTTTTTTTGTTTTGTAAAATAAAAGCGATTTTAAAATTTATGTGGTTTTTGTAAAAATATTGATTGATCCAAATTTTACTTATTTCATGTACTGTACGTATTAGGTCAGTCAGAGGCTGTGATTTTAATACGGATTGTTCGATACCGGGATTTAAAATTTCGTCCAGTGCAGAACTGGTAAAAAAGAAGCAGTCCCATCCGGTATGAAAAATAATTAGACCCGGATAGGCGAGTCTTCAGAAAAAAGTAACGTCTCGGTCCTGATCTGACCTGAGCCCAGAATACAGATTTTTTAACAGCCTGTCCAAAACGATAAAAAGCTTGACGTTGTGAGAGCTAAATTTTTAAAAAGACTTAATCTCTTAGAAAAGCATTCTTTTAAATAACCGATGAGCAGTAAAACAGTACATTTTGTTTTCCTGTATAATGACTTTTTCCCCCGACTATTTCTTGTCTTAATTTTTAAAAGTAAAGAATTGTTATAAAGATAAAAAGTAAAAACTTGAAAAATGTCATTTTTAATTATTTTACATTAGTTTTGTTTAAAAACAAGTTGGAAATTGCACGTGAAGCTTAGCAAATGAGGTGTGTTCGTACGATAACGAAGTTTTAAAAATATTACTCTCATATATCAATCTCATAAAATTGTAAATAATGAATTACAATTAAAACGCTCATCAAAAAATGTTCTCCCTCTACCATTATGTAATGGAATACTTTTGTGTGGCCTTGTAAATCAATAAAAAATGTTCTTTGCACCACAAATTATGGAAAATATATATTATAATATGTAATTTATAGTTGCATATAAATTTTATTAAGTTCGAATGATTTTAACACCATTAAAATGCATTTGAAACATTTTTCCCCATTGACCGTAATGTAACGGAATCCTTTTGATTGTCCCTGTAATTGATCTATGCATCCGATTTTCATAAAGTTTGAAATAACTCGACAAAATTATCTAATAATTATGTATTTTTGATTTCAAACGTATAAAATACATTTGAAACTTTTTCCCCATTGACTATAATGTAATGGAATACTTTTGATTGCCCCTGTAATTGATCTATGCACCCGATTATCAAAAAATTTGAAATAACTCGACAAATTCAGTAATAATTATGTATTTTAAAATTCAAACGATTAAAATGCATTTGAAACTTCTTCCCCATTGATCGCAATGTAATGGAATACTTTTGATTGCCCCTGTAACTGATCTATGCATTCGATTTTCATAAAATTTGAAATGACTCCATAAAATTATGTAATAATTATGTATTTTAAATTTCAAACGATTCGGTTGGGTAGTTTCTGCGTTGTTGTATGCGGACAGACAGACGTACAAACAGATGGACTGAACGACCACTATAGGTACTACGTATTTCCATAATTACGAACGCACCTAAAAAAATGAAAAATTATTTACTTTTGAAAATATGATTTTTTAAAAGTTATTATTTTTTAAATAAATATTTTTAATAGTTCTAAGATAAATATTGAAAAACAAAAACCCCGAAACATTTTAAAATCAGGTTTTCATTTTTAATTAAATATAAAGATATTGAAATCCGATAAATAATTTTTGGAGTTTTTGGAGGACGATTTTTAACTATCCCATTTAAACCAGTACTAACCATATAAAATTTTATAAATTTTATGATAAATTTTAGAATGTGATTTTCTTAGAAAATTATATGGCTAACCATCACAAAAAAGAAAAAAAAAATCTAACTCAAAAGATAGATTTTTTTAAGCGTTTTCTACAACAGTTAAAGTAACATTGTCTTTTGAATTGCGCGCATTTCAATTTGTGTCTAATCCCTTAAAACCTGATGAATTATTCAAACGGTTATAACTCAGCGAATTTTGAAGATATGAAGATGCAACTTTTTGTGTATTATTCAGGACTGGATAAGGAAAGTTTTCCTAATTGGAATTTTTATCCTACGGGGGCCGTATAAAAAGTTAATTTTCGTACTTTTTCAAATAGACCCCCCCATAGAGTTGCAACTTATCTTATCAAAAATTTCAGCTTTTTTTATGAATTTTTGCAATTGGAAGTATGGATCTAGGGGCAATATTTAAGAAGATAGCCTATTGTTTCGATATTTATGACTCACCCTGTATAAGATTAATATCCCGAATCCTTGTAACATACTGCGCGGAATGCCAACTAGTATGAATTAAGTGACAAATCAACAGTAATTTCCTTAATTTTGTATAAAATTTATTATTTTTATTTTTTTATTTATTATTTTATTTTATTTATTTTTTGTCAACAGATGGTGCTATGTTGTTCTTAAACTGTAAAAATGATCAATTTGACTTCTAATTTGAAAATATAAACCTTTCTTTTTCATTTCTAAAGCTCAATAAAATAAAAAATAAGTATCCAGATTTTTTTTTTTACTGCAATTTTACACATCAGTTTGAGTATTATAGCAAATTGAGACGTCAAAACTATCTGCTGAGAAAATGTTATGCATTAAAAAAAAAGTATACATAATATAATAACTACATCACATCAATATATACATTATAATTATTGAATTATTAGATTTTAATGTTAGTACATGTTTTATGAAACACCCGTAATCATAATAAGACCACTAAGAAAGACATACTTCATGAACGACGTATTCTGCAGGAAGTTTATCGAGCATTTCAGCAGCCATTTTGTTGACCACATTCTCTTTCGTCTCAACTCCTGCTTTCGAAGTATCGTTCGCAGGGACACGAATCAGTGAATCCAAAACCTCGTTAGCGGTGTTAATCTGATATCTAAAATATAAAAATAGGTTACAATCTGTATTTTTTACAAGCAGAATCAGAAAAATAATTTTATGCAGTATTACAGTATCCTCGTTTTAGAAAAACAGAATCACATTTAAAATAACATTTTAAAAAATTAAAAAATAAGATTAGTTAGAAAATAAAATAATAATTAAATAATAAATATTATTAAAAAATTTAAAAAATAAAATATTTAAAAATAAAATAATAAAATTTAAATAATTAATTAAATAATAACTTAATTAATTATAATATGAGTAATTAAAATATAATTATAAAATAATTAAAATATAACTATAATTAATTATAATATGATTAATTAATTTTAAATTAGTTATTTAACTAATTAAATAGTTAAAAACTTTAGTTCAATAAGAAAAAGTCCCTATAGATAATCAATAGCAGGTATACTCAGCACATTAACGTAGTCCATCATTAGCGTATAAGCAAATTAACTAGCCATCATCAATAATGATATTCCGACAAGAACGCCATCAAGTATGAAATCAACATAGATGCTGTTGTGGTTACTCTATAACCACTGCCATATTTTTATTCAATTTAATTTATCATATATTTTATTAGTCTTTATTCATTTATTATAAAAATTCGCATTCTAAAAATTTATTTTAGTTCTCGTCTTTTTTAAACTCCCCTGTAAAGTTTATTTTCTTACGTAACTTTTTGTTGATTTCAAAATGTTAAAATGTTTTCGAATTTGTTACTTCTGGTTGTGGATTGTTCCTGAGTTTTCTCGAATATTCAATGGGGCGTGTACTTCCGTTTTATAGCCCCTCCTTTCGTCCAATCGGACTCTATTCTACTGATGCATAATTTAAAATAGGTAAATCCCTATATACATTATTGGCTTCGCATCTTTCTGGTGCTATAAAAGTTTAATCTTAAAAATTCAATTTTCCTATTAGTGTTGAAGCATTTGGCCTATCTGTTTTATCGCCACTTCTATATCCCTGCCAATTGACGTATTATGAGATTGTGGCAACCCCCTTCTCCCTTTGCGGCTGCGTTCGTTTTTTTTTTGGCAGTGAACGGTACAGAATCCTGAGAGCGTGTCGGGTGTCTGCGGTGTTTGTTCCAAAGGGACGGTAGAAATCATCTTTTTGATACGAAAAATAATTAAAAATCAAAAGTAAAATTTTGAGAGAGAACTGTACAGAATCCTGAGAGGGTGTGCTAGCCCGATGTCTGCGTTTATTGTTCCAAAAGGATGGAACATATCGTCGGTTATGATTTAAAAAAAATTAACTTAAAATTAAAAAGTAAAAAGATTTTACAATAAAAAATGTGATGATACACCGCTTATGAATTTCCTTGCGATATTAGATGGGTTCTCGGAAAATAGGACCTGTGGTGTATGGAAATGCTTCGTCGAAGCTTAATTCACTTTTTCAGATGCTCTTCATTGTATTCAAAGAATTTACATAAGGATTCCAAAAAAAGGAACATGTCTCCCCTTATTCCCCAGGAGAAACACAATTCATTTCAAGTATTTTCTTAATTCGCCAAGTGTGGAATTTTAAAAGAGATGCTAAAGTGCCAGGTTTCTAAAAAAAATGAGAGACCAGGTTGTATTTACATCTGCCTTTCAGCAAAAATAAAAAAACAAGATTTTTGCAACAAAAAAAATAAAAATTCTTTTTTAATGAAAAGAAACTTCCTGCATCTTTATTGATGTCTTTATGTTCTTTTTTTCTTCAAGTTCCTGCAGGTAAGCAATTATTCTATTATTCTGTTTATTTTTTCCTGCATCTGTTCAAAGAATTTGATGAACTCTGTCAGTCAAGTCGATGGGTCTTTTGCGGCCACAAGACGTAATGTACTTGAAAAATTACTAATTTTTTTCCGGAACGGCTTAAAACGTTCCAATGCAAACACAACAATAAATCAGAAAAATTATTCAGAAAAAAATTAAAATATACGATTCCATTTTATATACACTGGTATGCAATAAGGAAATAATTTAAGGACTAGTCTCAAAATGCCAATTTTCAAGGGATTTTCAAGCGATAATTTTCACGCGAATATTCAAAAGAAAGTAATATAATTCGAATAATTACTATCCCTGCATAACAATTAGTCCATATAATATCTCATTTAGGTCAGGTCACAAGAGTCACAGTCACTACGGCGAAACAAAAAATAGGAAATTCCATACGTCTCTTTTATGAGTCTCAAATGACTACTATATGTGACTCCACTGACAGATCATTGGGACTGCTGCTTTGTGGCGAGTCACCAGGTGACTTTACAATGTCGTTTCATTGAGACTCTCGTGTGACCTCTCATCTGGAGACTCAATTTCAAAGTTATTATGAACGTTGCATTGTGATAAATTATATATAATGTCCCTTTAAAGTCATATGTGACTTTTCACCACTTTTCACAGTGATTACTTCACAGTAGGGTCTCTGTCTCCATTTGACAATGTCTTGTGTCAGAAAGTCACCATGTGACTTTAATGTGACATTATTTGGTGATTTATCATATTGCAACATTCACAGTGACTTTGAAATTAAGTATCCAAATGGAAGTCACATAAGAGGCTCAATAAAAAGACATTGTAAAGTCCCCTGGTGACTCGACACAAAACAGGAGTCACAGTGACCTGCCAGTGGAGTTACATATTACAGAATTCCGTATTTTTTGTTTCGTCGTAGTGACCGTGACTCTTGTGACCTGAATGAGATGTTATATGGAGTAGCTGTTATGCAGAGATAGAAATTATTCGAATCATATTACTTCCTTTTGAATATTCGCCTGAAAATTATCGCTTGAAAATCCCTTGAAAATTGGCATTTTGGGACTCGTCCTTAAATTTTGCACACAAGTGTACATTTATATATATTCTTATATTTAAATTTGATGGGTTCAAGTACTGAATGACTGGACTAAAAAGTGAATACAAGTGATTGGACTAAAAAGGACAGGGAAATGAATAGAATTATAAATATATTCTTTATTCATTTCAACTTAAAGTATTTTTTTAGAAAATAAAATGTCTCAGAATAATCTATTTAATTACATTACAATTTAAAATATTTATTTTTTAAAAAGTAGATGAGATAGAGTGTTTTCTGACAGCTGTTGTGTGCTTAACATTCAAATTTGAAATAGTAATTTTTTTGAAAAGGATCCAAAAAATCATACTTGACTTAAGAATCAAGGGGAAAAAACTAAACATAGCTTATTAGTATTCTAAAACATAATAAGCTCGCGAGTTAGACATGATAAAAAAGAGAATTATTTGCTTTTGAATGATGATTCAAAATCCACATTCTGTTTTTTTTATTTTAATACTTTCCAAGACAGTCAAAAAATGTTTAAAATCCGGCTTGTTTATCTATCCGGGCTCTAACTTTGCTAAATAAAATTGGATTGCTATATAGCTGATATATGTTATTAAAGTTATACGGTATGTTCACTGTTCAAAATGGAATACGTATAAATTTATAGTTTGTTTACAGGGACATTCAAACGAATCTCGTTATATTATAGTTTATGAGAAAAAAATGTTTATAGCATATTTTAATAACACTAAATATTTAAAAACAGATAAAAAGTTCTATGCATTATTGGGGAGCAGTGCAAGCTGATTCTGTAGAAAATGATGTTGATAACAATTGCAAAAGATTTCGGCTACAGTATGGTCTATGGGGGATAAAAGCTGGAGTTACGTTTACCGATGTGATAGTGCTTTTATGTTTAACTAGAGTTTTGCATACTACGTGTATGTATAAATTCTATAGGTTATACAAGGATATAAAACTAGTAAGATTAATTTGTTTGAGAGTGAATGGCTTAACCCTTTCCGGCGCGGACAAATTCTGTTCGTAAAATGAGAAATTGTTGACTGACACTGGAATTTACAAAAGACTTTTTTAGAAATTAAGAAATCCCTGATTTAAGCCGTCGTTGTAAAAGTAAAATTTTACTAAAATATTATTGGTGCCGTTTGTAAGTTTGGAATTAAAACTAGGTGTGCCAGGAGTGGATACACTGCGCCGGAAAGGGTTAAAGATATATGTTTAATTGCTATGCATTTTTTATAACGAGATACATTGCCACCAGTGGATAGTAATTTCCGAATATACGTCTTCATTTGGGCTGTTTTTTAACTATGAATTAAGTTTTAGTTTCATATGAGGAGTGTATAAAAATCTGTAGATATTACTCAGGGCTGTACAAAAATTTTCCGGTGCATTTCCATCTTTATTGTGGAAATTGATGAATGTGAATTTACGATTGTATTATACGTTTTGTAACTAAGCAATGTTTTCCCCCTAAGTAGAGTTATATATTGTAGAGTTATATCCATTGATCATACAGAAATACAGCCTTGGCCAAAAGTATTTGCCACCTTATAAAATTACAATAAACTTGAAAAATACTTGAAGTTTGAATTGAATAAAAAAAACATATGTTTAAAATACATTTATTGATCAAGTTACATTAATATTTTGTATTGAAACCCTTTGCTTTAATTACTGCTCTGATTCTTTTGGGTAATGAGGAAACTAACATTTTACATTCTTCAGGCGTTATAGCATTCCACTCCTGTATTAAACAATTCTTTAAAGTTTCTTTGGAAGTAATTGAATGTTCCCTTATTTTGCGCTTTAAAATCGACCATAAATGTTCTATTGGATTGAGGTCCGGTGACTGAGGGGGCCAACTTAGAAGTTCTATGCCATTTTTCTCAAACCAACTCATGGTGGCTCTGGATGTGTGGCAAGGCGCGTTATCCTGTTGGAAACGGACTCCATCTAGGTTAGTATCACCGAACATCATGTCTAAAGAGGGTTCCAATGCTGTTTCCATCACTTCGATATATTTTTTCGAATCCATTCGGCCTTCACACACGACCATTTTTCCTATTCCTGACGCAGACATGCAGCCCCACACCATAATACTGCCTCCGCCGTGTTTTACAGTAGGCACCACACACTCCGGCTTGAATTCTTCGCCAATTCTGCGTCTTACGTAGGTGGCACCTGCAGTACCAAATACCTGAAATGTAATAAAATAATAAGTTTAAAAAAAATAAGTCTAAAAATAAAGCACTGACATTAATATGTCTCAAACATGATTAAATAATGTTATGATTGTTCAAATAACATGTGTACCTCAAACTTTGATTCATCCGACCACACGATACTGGACCAATCTTCCTCGGTATAATGTTGGTGTTCTAAACACCACTGCAAACGTAACTTTTTGTTCTTCTCAGACAACCACGGCTTCTTTCTTGCCTTGCAACCTTTGAGTCCTACATCTAGGAGTCTTCTTCTTGTAGTTCTAGCAGAAATCTTTTTTCCCAACGTCTCACTTAATTCGGCAGCCAATTCAGAAGATGTTTTCTTACGATTTTTCAAAGAGGTTCGTATTAAATGGCGGTCTTCTCTATCAGATGTAACCCTTTTCCTTCCACTTCGTTTCATGTTTTCGTGACTTTTGGTCTTCTTGTAGCGGTTCAGGGTATATCTCACAGTACTATGAGGACATTTCATGATCCTCGCAATTTCACTTTTATTTTTGCCTTCTTCAGCTAACACTTGAATTTTTAAACGTTCTTCTTTACTCAATTCACGGCACTTGGGCATTTTTCTAGTCTTTATGAACTGCCTAAAGGAAAGCAACAACAATTTTACAATAATATACCGACACTTGTACACACTGCGATAGATCGTGGTAAACTGACACATTTGAAAAATTTCATTTACCTGGGAATAGAGTCACTTCTATTGTGTTTATGGTTTTATGATATGATGTGTTGTTTTGATTGGCTCATTTTAACCTCTACAGGTGTCTTAGTTAACAATAGACTCAGTGCAGTTCAACAGATAAGAGATTTCTAAGAATTAATAGGATGGCAAATACTTTTGGCCAAGGCTGTATGCATAAAAAAAACAAGTATCTTCCCAGCTAGACACAGAAATTATAGAAATCTGGTTTCATTTTTTTATACGGTGTAATTCCGTTGAACTATTGGTATAAAAAATAAGTTTGTCTTCTTGTCTTTATATATATATATATATATATATATATCTAGACACACGGCAGTGTGTCAGCCAAGTTCACAAAGTAAAAGGCGACACACCGGCCGTGGGTTATATTACCCGAACCATTTCGAGCCACTTTTGACCCCTCAATAACTTAAATTCTATTTGATCTACACACTTGCAATTTTTTGTGTCGTATAAGACTATCTTCTAATTTCCGAATCCTAAATTTTTTTAAAAAAATCTTTTACCGTTCACGAGAAATTGACGTCTGAAAACCACTGTTTTTACCACTGACTCACTCACTCACTCATAGAAATGTTTGACTACTTCCGGGTGACTTAGGAAGTTGAAATTTGGTGTGGAGGTAGGTTATTGGATCTATAAATAGGAAAAAATCAGAAATCACCATTAATTAAACATTAATGGTTGGTTAGATGATAAATTATTGGATTACAATGGAAGTTTATGAGAATTTCACAAAATACTAGAAATAGTGCCAAGTTGGCGTCACTTTTGGCGAGTATCAGGGCTAATCTCTGAAACTACCGAACCGATTTCAAAAATAATGGTACCAAAATGATGGTATTCGCCCCGGTTCAAACATAGACTATATCTTATGTCTGTGCCACTAACCAAAAGAGGGTTCAGAAGCGAAAAACATTCTAAAAATGTGATTTTTGTTTTACTTAAGGGCCAAGAAGCACAAAATTTGGCATGTTAATTATTTATAAGATATAAATGATCACTAATGACATTTGCTAAAAAATATCAAATTTAAATGGGTGAAAATCCGTGAAGAGCGTTCTAAAAAAGTTCGAAATGCCAATTTTAAAACAATCTCAGCAACCAACAAACCGATCTTAAAAGTAATGATATTAAAATGATAATGACAGTCTTTGCTACAACATAGGATATATCTTATGTCGATTACACTAATCCAAAGGAGGTAAAAGAGCAAAAAACATTCTAAAAATGCGATGTCTGTATATTAAGGGACTGGACTGGAAACATAACGTTTGGCATTTTAGAGTTTATGAGAATTTCCCATAATATTAGAAATAGTGCTAAGTTGGCGACACTTTTGGCGAGTATCGGCGCTAATCTCTGAAACCACCGAACCGATTTCAAAATTAATGATACCAAAATGATGGCATTCGACCCGGTTCAAACATAGGCTATATTTTATGCTTATACCATTAACCAAAAGAGGGTGAAGAAGCAAAAAACATTCTAAAAATGCAACTTTTGTGTTACTGAAGGACCTACAACTATAAGATTTGGCATGTTAATTATTTATAAGATATAAATGATCTCTAAGGGCATTTGATAAAGAATACGGAATTCAAAAGGAGTGAAAATGTGCGAAAAACGTTCTAAAAATGTTCTAAATTGGGATTTTTAAGCCATTTCAGCAAACAACAAACCGATCTTAAAAGTAATGATATCAAAATGATAGTGATAGTCCTTGCTCTAATATAGGCTATATCTTATGTCGATTCCATAAATCCAAAGGGGGTAAAAGAGCAAAAAGCGTTCTAAAAATGCGATGTCTGTATGTTAAGGGCTTAAAAACATAAAATTTGGCATGTTCATTAATTATAAGATATAAATGATCACTAAGAACATTTGTTAACAAATACAAAATTTAAAAGGGGTAAAAATGCGCGAAAAGCGTTCTAAAAACTTTCTAAATAGCAATATATAAGCAATCTTGGGTAGTTAGTGAACCGATTAAAAGAAAAAAAAAGCCAAAATGATGGCGACAGTCCTTGCTCTAACAAAATTATTGGATAAATTACCAGATTACAATGGGAATCTATGGGAATTTGGCAAAATACCAGAAATAGTGCCATGTTAGTATAACATTTGGTGCGTAATTTTTGTCGTCAATATAGCGATATTTCGCCAAGTTAGCTACAAACGTTTTTGGTCGACGAAATAATCAAGTAGTGCCCAATCACGTAAAAGAAACATCCTTATTAGTGGAATTTAAAGGAACATAAGCAGTCCTAATGTTAAATTTTTAAATCTGACTGGAAAAAACAGTGAATAATTGCAGGAAAAAGCTGAAAAATTAATTAATATTAAATAAAACAAACTTAACTAATTTAACCTATTTATTTCAAAACCTACTTATTTGACAAAAAATAATGATATCCTATCAAAAACATGAATGTGAAAAATTGCCAAGTTCGTTAAAGGTTTCGCTCATAAAAGAAGTGATTTGACAAAAAATAATGATATCCTATCAAAAACATGAATGTGAAAGAATGCCAAGTTCGTTAAATGTTTTGCTAATAAAAGAAGTGAGATCTAACTGCAAACCAAGTTCTTTCGGAGCTCCTTAAATCATAACTCCTGTCATGAATAATATTATTCAATTGCTTAAAATGATTTGTTATGTTACATGTTATTCAATAGAGCGACTTGGCAAGTTTTCAGCTACGAACTTTAATCTTTGAGTCGGAGTACAATTTAATCTAGAATCTGATTGGCAAAGATCTAGTCAATCGAGTGTTTGAATAAGTATATTGAAGTTAAGGTACTGATAAATTAAGGAAGGGATCAACTTTAATTTCTGATCAACTAAATAGAAAAAAATTGAATAAGAGAAAACTTGCTAAGTCGCTCAATTGAATAACAAGTAACATAACAAATCATTTTAAGCAATTGAATAATATTATTCATGACAGGAGTTATGATTTAAGGAGCTCCGAAAGAACTTGGTTTGCAGTTAGATCTCACTTCTTTTATTAGCAAAACATTTAACGAACTTGGCATTCTTTCACATTCATGTTTTTGATAGGATATATATATATATATATATATATATAATCTCTAAATTTCATTACAATTGGACAATAATCATGAAGTAATATTGCTGCGATACATTAATATTTTGTGTGTTTAAAATAGTTAAAATGTATGGTTTTGTTTTTTTTATTACTAAAACAATATATGTATATGTATATGTATATATATATGCAGGCCTATTGTGCATCAAAACGACCGATATTGACAACAAAGCGATTTAAATAAAGTGGAAAAAATAAAGAAATAATCACATCTAAAAAGCTTGTTTTATCTAAAATGCTATAAAATAGTTTGTCTTGATTGATTTTTAATTAATGCAATCAACACTTCAAGCATTCCACCTAGGACAATGAAATTTAAAAGACATGTTCCTTACAATGTGTAGGCACCGACTAAGAAAATATTTTTGGAAAATTACTGCCCTCATCCAAAACAATTAAAGAGGGGTCGAAAAATTTCGGACATTTCACCATTTCTCAGCAGCAATTCCAGGTAGACTGAGAAATTTCAGAAAATAAATCTATTAAAAAATATATTAAACGTGTATTTTAGTAATTTTAGAACCCCCCCCCCCCACCATAAGGGGCTAGAGGGGAGTTTAGGAGGAGAATTTAGAATTTCTAAAAATTTAGAGCGTTTAAGAGTTAAATTTATCGTGCTTATAAATCAAATGTTGTTGCAACCATAAGAAATATTAATCTATTTGCATTCATGGAGACGGAAAAACACCAATGGATACTAAAAATGTTAATTTATTGCATATAAACATTAAACATACTTATACACTATATTGCCATTGATTATGGGACACTTGCGATTTTAGACAATTTACTAAATATCTAGAAAAATACATGAGGAATCATCTCGAAACTCTTAGTGTATAAATATAATAGTATACGTCATACATCTCCGTGAAGATTTTTTACCGAAACGCCATAGGGGACCGTCAACAAATTAAAAAAGAATGAATATCTTTTGAATAACCCTGTCAAAACTAATGTAGCAAAAGCGCTCAAACTCTAGATTATGATTGAATGCCTTATTGTAATACACTGTGTTCATTTTTATGCAAATAGCATGCATACTCGCAGAGTAATTAAGGTTTTTATAAAAATGGTCCCAAATTTTTCCAAGTATTTTCCTTATAATTTTCAGAATTCTTAATATAAAACAATATTTTTTTCAGAAAATATGAAAAACAACATTGCACACAGTACCCTGTAATCAGAATTAAAAAATAATGAAAATTGTATACAAAATAAGTTGGTTTACTAAATAATTTTTTACTGCGCATGCGTCAACGATATCAAAATTTCATTTGCATATTATGTTAGCTAAATGTATAGAGCAACTTTTGTGAAAGTCACAAATCATAACTTGAAAATTCTGAAAATAATCGTCAATTGAATAAGTTGAAAATCCGTTATTCTCAAAATGAAGCAAAAACAAGAGGGGTTGTCTCATATATTCATTGATTAGTGTCAATATAGAATACACAATACGGGATGTTACGACTACTTTTGGATAAAATCCCTCATTTTTTTGCTTCATTTTGGAAACAACGGATTTTGTCCTTTTTCTATAGACGATTACTTTCAGAATTTTCAAGCTATAATTTTGAGACTTTTACAAAAGTTGCTCTATACATTTAGCTAACATAATATGCACATGAAATTTTGATATCTTTGACGCATGCGCAATAAAAAATTATTTAGTAAACCTACTCATTTTTCATACAATTTTTATTATTTTTTAATTCTGATTACAGGGTGCTGTGTGCAATGTTGTTTGTCATATTTTTTGAAAAAAATATTATTTTATATTAAGAACTCTGAAAATTATAAGGGAAAAACTTAGAAAAATTTGGGGCCATTTTTATAAAACCCTTAATTACTCTGCGAGTATGCATGCTATTTGCATACAAATGAACACAGTGTATTACAATAAGGCATTCAATCATTATCTAGAGTTTGAGTGCTTTTGCTACATTAGTTTTGACAGGGTTATTCAAAAGATATTCATTCTTTTTTAATTTGTTGACGGTCCCCTATGGAGTTTCGGTAAAAAATCTTCACGGAGATGTATGACGTATACTATTATATTTATACACTAACAGTTTCGAGATGATTCCTCATGTATTTTTCTAGATATTTAGTAAAATGTCTAAAATCGCAAGTGTCCCATAATCAATGGCAATATAGTGTATATTTAATATTTTTAAATCCATCTTATCAGAAGATGAGTAAAAAATCCACTGCTCAATTCCCTCTTTGTATACGGAAAACAAATTGAATTAAATAAAAGAGTATAGTGAAATACAAACGGCGTAAAATAAGAAAAATCAATGCATAACTTACAAAACACTCCTGTGTTTTGTTTTCTTTTTTTCTTGTTTCTTTCTTTCTTTCTTTCTTTTTAAACTTTGTTTACTTTTTTAGATAAAACTGTTTCTTTAAACACTTAAACTATCAAAACTTGATCAAGATGTATCTCACAACAGTTTATATTTGAATAAATCTAATTTTAGTAGACTGATGCTTCATAATATAAACAAAATGCAATTTTGACAAAAGCGATAGACAAAACGTTATTCATAGTTTTTTGATATATTTAATCAAAAATCAATAGGCGAAAGTCAAGAGAAGAAGATGAAAAAGAAATAGCGTATTTCGATGGAAAACTATGATTTATTTTCTCTGCAGTCAAAAAACATCTAAAGCTATACAGATGTTGCATTCATCTCGGATTAAATTCAATACGATCGCCTTAAAATTACGTTATTTGAACGCACACACGTTTAAAAAAGGGTATCGATATTATATCGAAAACATACATTTAATGTGAATAGTTTGATTTAGATTATTCTGTTGTACACAGCGTCTCAAAATTCTTAACACAAACATTTAGGAACACGAAAAAAAGAAAGAAAAAACAAGATTTTTTAAAATCCTAAGTATATCCACTAAAAAAATACACAACAAACATTTCTGAGTTACTCAAGGTTCAGAAAGGACTTCTTTATCTTTAAAAAACTTTAGAAATCAATCTATTTTAGAAATATAAAGAAGCATTTTTTAAAATTGAAATTCGAAGTTGGAGTAATATTATAAATACTTATATTTTGGTTTGACATAAACAAAATGACAATGTAGATGACTTCATAAAAGCATTTTTCTACAATTAACACTTTAAGGAGCAGGTAATTTAGATTCACAAATAATTGCTAGCGCCTTAAGGCCCCTGTCCTCGCTCTAGGAAACGCTCACGAGCTAATGCTATTCCTATGGGGAAGCATTTTTTTTAATAACTCGTTCGTATTTTGGCATTTTTGAATAATATTTTTGCATTGGATAGCTGAGGTGCATGCCGACCGCGCACCTTTTTTACTTTTTCGATTTTGGTTGCAGATATTTTTTTTAAAAGTTAGTTTCGCTTTCAAAGCCGGTTTCGAAACTGAAAGTGCTTTAAAAAAATATATCTGCAACCAAAATCGAAAAAGTAAAAAAGGTGCGCATTCGGCATTCACCTCAGCTATCCAGTGCAAAAAAAATTATTCAAAAATGTCAAAATGCGAAAGCGTTTTTAGAAAAATGCTTCCGCATAGGAATAGCATTAGCTCGCGTGTGTTTCCTCGAGCGAGGACAGGGGCCTTAAAGTATAGATTTTCTTATGTGTATTATACTTTCACACATATAAAATAAGATCTTTAAATAGATGAATAGTCTACAAATAGTCAAGATTTTTATTGTAAAGTATTCGAGTTAAATAATTGTGAAATTTATGCTTTTTTTTGTCAATATTCACTTGAAATAATTTCGTCAACTCACGTGTAAATAACAGTTTTTTTATGTAAATATAAGAATCTTTTCTGCTCTTTTTTGTTTTAACTTTAAAGCAGAAATATTTATTTATTTATTACAATCCTGCTCAAAATTAAGAGAATTTTTTTAATTGGTCTCCAGAACTACTGGACAGGTTTTATTGAAATTAGATATCTATAAAAAATTGATATAAGGCAACAAAAATGTCTACTCAACATTTATAATATTCACGCATGATCGTCAGAATATATAAGAAAGCTTACGATATTGTTCCAAAACTGGGTTAATATGGCATATGATGCTCTCTTGCTGTTATACAGCTGTCACAACATGAATTCATACTGGAAATCAGGCAATTTATAAGTCCCAAAGGCAATTAATCTCACATTTCCAGCGTCGCTGTTTTCAGGTTCTGGGTGGTTTTTAGAGAGAGAAATCCAGTTCCAGTTGTCCTCCTCAAAGCATTCCAGACATGCTGTATAGGCTTTAGATTTGCAGATCTGGCAGGCAAATTCATCAAACGAATATCCTTACTTTCTAGAAATTCGTCTACCAAATGAGCTGTATCTGAATGTGAGTTATAGCCCATTAAAATGAAATCAAATCCAATTTCTGCCTAAAACTGCGATCATAGGACTTCCATAGGAATCCCTACACCTGATATCCACAACAGAGCTTTTGTCAAACACAAAGAGAAGCGTTCGCCCATCCAATACGATGCTTATTGAGACCACCAAACCACCTCTGTATAGTGGTCCTTTACTCGAAATTTGGAAAGCAGGTCCCTGATTGTCTCCAGATGAAAGCACGTTGAGAATGAGTGTTAAGGGTGAACCGAGACCCGTAAGTGATTAGAACGATTACCCATTGATTCCTGGTCCAAAGGTGATATCTGCACCATACTAAATGGGTTCTTCTATATGGGTGATTCTCCATAAACAGGGTAATTTGGAAGTTGCAAAATACAAATTTATAAACTATGAAATAAATAACTTTTTTCTTCATATATAGCTTTAAAAAGTGATTTTATATTAGAATTATCACCCATCGTTCATAACTCCTAAAATTTAATATTTTACTTATAATTTTAAAAAAACAACTTCCAGGGGAATGATGGTAGTGAGCAGGGGAATGATTCAATAATCTATAAAGAACTGCAGTCAACTATTAATGATAGAAAAATTCATATCACTGAACATTTTTAATCAAATAAAGTAATATACATTAATTATTTAAATTACTGTACATAGTTTTCACAATAATGAATATATATATACATTAAGTTTCATTCTAACAACCGAATAAAACTTTTCTTTTCGCTTCAGAAAATAATCTGCTTTTGGCCTGGGACTCATATCTTCTGGTTTGCTGTTAATTTTAAATTTCAATCTTTGGTTACGTTTTTTATATTTTTCTAATTTTCTACTTAGAAATTTTATTTGATTTTCCATTTTTACACATTTTCTATGAAGTGCACTCCTGTTGCGCATTACGCGTTTTCTTCCAGATAATTTCCGTTTCTCGATTAAAGCATTACTTGATTTTGAATTAGATAAAGGACCGTTGAGTAAATTTGACATTGAGCTTGTGTTTAACTCTTCATAATTATCATTTGTTGACGCTTCTTCGACAGTCAAAGCTTGATGTTTTGTGAGACTTGATCGTTTTCGATAATTTCTGGAATTATTTTTCCATTGTTTCCACTTGCTTCTTTTCTCGCGGGCAGTCATCTCTGTAGTAGGCTTTATTGCACCCTTCATCTTTTTTTTTTTTTTTTTTTTAGTATTTCTGTCGCTTCTTTTCTTTTTGTATTTTATATGCAGCTGGGTCATTTTTTTTATCTTTTGATAGCGTTTGCGCTGTGGTTCTATTTTATTCTTTTATTTTCTCCTCTCTAGTCAGTTTTTCTTTTACTTATGCATCTTCCTGAAAACAAAGAGAATTTTTATTAAAAAAAATCATTTTGTTATCAGTTTAATTTTGTTTATTTGTATTAAATTTTAGCATTAATCTTAATGAAAATAATTATTTTTTTTTTAATAATAACCATTTATATAAAACAGGATGCTGGTAAAATAAAAGCTAATCTTTTTTTATTTTGTAGGTATAGACATGCCTTTAATTTAAAGTGGTACTTAAAAATATTTGAATTAAAAATAAAAATGAGATACATTCAAATTTAATGAAGTGTCTAAATTTAATCATACATTTAAAATAAAAATCTTAAACACACATTCATTTCTTTTTTAATTATGAAAATCAGTGTTGAATTCAGACTTTGTTCTCCGGGGGGGGATATTATAGATTTCTGGGGGGGAGAAATGCACATTTTGACCATTGAAAACCCAAAATCTTAAATTTTCCCCGGGCCATCCCCTGGATTCAACACTGATGAAAATTGAAAAATACAGATTTTAGATAAGTTACATTGAATTTTCCTTGAAAAACAACTAATAAAAAAAGTGTCCGGTTAAAATTAAGTAACAATAGCAATAAATGATTACATACTGTTTCAAATTAATGCAAAATATTGTCAAATTTTATGAAATAATTGAGTAGTAATACTAACTAAATTAAACATTTTTCGTTTTTTTTTAAATTTTCTAAATTGTAACAAACTAATATGTAAAAAATGTTGCGTCTATATTTAAAGATTACCTAAAACTAAAGTATTTCAATTTTCATATAAAAAATCATTTATAGTTATCAAGATTAAGAATTTTTGAATATTTTTAAATTTAACAACATTAGTTTCTTTTTTAATGTATTAATAGGGTTTTTAGCCAATATATTAATAACATTTGTGAAATTTCATCATTCCCCTAACTAGAATCATTCCCCTGCTTTAAGAACAGGCAGGGGAATGATGCTAGGGGAATGATGATTTGTTAGTAATATCTACCTTAGAACCACATGGGGGAACAAAAAAATTTTAAAATGATTACACATATTAAAAAACATGTATTAAAAATATAAAACAAAATAAAAAAAGCTTACCTTTAATTTATCCACAAAAGATTGATCCAGGGTAATGATGGCTAATAAAAATATTCTTTTTGGAACACCACTTTTCAACATCTGCACTCACAAACAAAATGGCTACAGTCTCCAAACTTTTAAGATGTCTGTTCCAAGCAAGTAGTTAAAATTGGATCAAAGCCAAATTTGAAACCAGCGGCATCTATTGGTGTTTTTTAGAACTATTTTTGTAAGTGCAGGGGAATGATGCCCAAATTGATGGACGTACTTCATTGGGTTTTTTCACAGAGTTGCATTATAGTATACCTCTACATATGTACTCCTCATATAAAGGAACAAACTGTGATACTACATTAATAATTACAATTTTTTTAAATCAATATTTAGTAAATATTTGGTGGATTCAAAGTCTAATTCTGGGGTTGGGGACAGCCAGGGGAATGATATTTTACATACATTTATATATATATAGATTGTTTAGAATTATTTTTTAAGTAAAGGATATAAGTAGTAGATGGCAAAAAAGTACAGCTTTTAGTAAAAATAAACTTTATTGGTAAAATAGTTCAAAAAAATTATAGAATCAAGTGGGACTTTGTTTTTTCCTATTCAATGAGAATGATCCATATGCAAAAGTGAACAGGACGCAAGCATCAGGTCCTAGTAAAAACAATTCTCTGACATGTAGGCCTTCTGCAAATACTAATCCTTAAAACTCTCTGCTTCCTATTGTCGTTTAAAGATCACGAAAGTACTGAGAATCTGTTACACTCTTGCCAACACCCTCTCCCTCCCCACTGAAACAGGTAAACAGCAATTATCGTCAACCACCATCGTAATCGTTAACAGGTTTACGGAGCTCCTATGTTTGCGTGCCACCTCTCGCCATAATCTCTAATGAAATCGGGCCGCAAAAAATCACTGCAGCATGGGAACATAACGTTCATGTGCTGACGGTTGTGCAAACGAAGTGCAAGGACCAATTTCTCATTCATACGATTCAATAAGCTCCTTCCTCCGATAGGTAGTCTAGTCAGTCTCTGCTGGAGTGATGAGTAACCAAGCTGATCAATCAGGTAATATTAAGATTATTTCAGGCAAAATGGCGAAGGACATAGGCAAAAAAAGCCCATGTGAGGTCCACATACTTTTTACATTACAATTTACAAAAAACTTGAAGGCAATGAAAAGAAAATCATATCAGTTTAAAATGATTCAGAGAAATATATACAACATAATACAAATTTTCCAGACAAATTCCAACTTATAAAATTTCGAAAATCATTACCTACAGCCTGCTTCAAGCCGAAGTATTCCAGGGCGAGTTCGTATAATTTAGCTTTTAAAAAGGAGCTTTGCTGCACTAATTTAGTTTACAGTGACTGTGAGCAGACATTTCAGTATAACTGGAGAAATACAATTTAGAAAAATTAAATAAGACATTTTTCTAGGAATACATTTAAGACTTAATTTTCCGTTGTGCGTTTTTATTTTTTTGAAAATGTGCCATTTATAAGTACTCCCCTTCAAGTTTTGTTATCGGACATTTTCAATTTTTCAAGAAATTTCTTAAGTGTTTTGTTTCCATATTTCTTAAAAGAATATATCATAACCTCCTCAGTCCTGAAACAAATATCATAAAGGACCACAAAAACTAGTTTAATACTACTATACAACATCTCCAAAAATGTATCATTCTATGTAGCGATACTTATAATATGCGCCCCACCAGTGGCCGAGAGGTTCTGACCTCTCAACTGGTGGGCGGCAGGTGCTGGGTTCGAACCCAATTGCAGCCGTCGGCCTAACCGTGCAGAGTTTTCGTGGTTTTCTTCGAACCTTGCGTAAATACGGGTAAGGTTCCCTTAGAAGACTCCACGAAGGGCACTCCTCCTTGAGCCTATATTCCTCGAGTAGATAATCAACCGACACAAAATAAACCAAACCAAAACCAAAGCTTATGATATGCACGCTTTTAATGAAAATGTCTCGAAGTAATTTTAACAATTTTAAAAGGATTTAAATGAATTTAAAGTGGTTTATTTAGTGTCGAATTCAGGAGACATCAGGACTGAGTAGGTTATGCAAATGAATTTTAATCTAATCTTTTTACATATCATTGTTTCAGAATGACATAATGTTTTCAGTACTGTACAATAAATGTTTTCCTTGGTTTTTATGCACTAAGATTTAATAGGTATTTATATTGAGCTTAAGTTTTATTATTTTTATTCATATTTATTTCACATCTAAAGTAAGTTTTATAACTTTTGTTCGCATTTTTTTCACATGTAAATTAATTATTTTATGTAAATGTGTTTCATTAATTTAGTACATTTATTAATGAAGACTGCTAGGAAATTTTAAAACCATAAAAAACTCAATTTAATCTTAATTTTTGTCTTTAAATTGTATAAATTTTGCGAAAATTAGTAAATTCCAACGATCCTATTTGTTCTACCCTTTTCACAAATGTTCCAAATACAAGTTCATATTAAAATCATTAGAATTTATTATCTGCTAAAGGGGGTAGTTAACTTTTGGTACTTTACAGCATATATTTTAATTTGGTTTACTAAATCAGACCTAAAGAATTAAATCTCAATGCGAAACTTTCACAAATCCGATGGAACAAATTAGCTTCAATACGTCTGGACAATAAACCGCGAGTCTGATAGCATTCGGGAAAAATAGGATCCAACCAATGCAGACTTTACTGGTTATAACGTCTTGGAACAAAAAAAAAAGTAAACGCTCCCTACTAACTCCTCAACAAATTATCGCAGCAGAAAGTTACTAGTACCGAACGATTAGAAAAAAAGTCTAATTTTAAATTATGTATATAAAATTTGTAGAAGCCCATCTACGTATTAAAACGAAACCAAACTTTGTTTTTTTCAATTGCAGTTCGAAATTCTGGCACCATAATTGAATTCTTCTGCCTTCAATTAGCCTATAAAGAAATTTTTGTGGAATTCGCACGATGAGTTTCCAATAAATTAATTATTTTAAAACAAGCATATTTTAGAGACTGTATCCAAATTGAAATTATGTACTCGATTGTTGACCGAGAGAGCAAGATTCTTGATCAAGGCATCTTAGACGCTTTTCAAGCAGTCATTGAAAGCTGCTAAATTACAGGATAGCACAAGAAGTTCCCGTATCTAATCACTTCTAACGCAGACAGCCCCTTAAACCATCATTTTACGACTTTTTAGCATAATTTGAAAGCTACTTGAAAGAAAAATTTGAAATTTTGGATTTCCATTAAGCAGGACTTAAATCAATAAAAAAACGTAGTTTGAAATCTATATATTATAATTCATGTCGTAAAATTATAAAAATTTCAAATTCAATGTATTTATGTTTGGATCTTTTAGTATTATGGTTAAATAAAAAAAACTACGACATTAGGAGTATAATTTCAGGAGATATTAGTAAATATATGAAAATGTAATTTCATATTATAAGCACTAAATTTTGAATGTTTATAATTCAAAAACTTATCATTCATATGACTTGAAATTCGGTGTCAAGGCATAGCTTGAACCGAAGATTTCAAATATCTTTAAAAATTGGGTATAGCCATTGAAAAAAAATAAAGTTTGGGTTCGTTTTAATGTGTAGACTTTATTTTCATAAGTTCGGTACCAGTATCTTTCTTCTACGATAATTTGTTGAAGGGTTAGTAGGGAAAGTTTTTTTTTTTTCCACGTCTGAACTATCATTTACATTCTGATCTATTGAGCGTCTACTTTATCATTGTGTGGATGCAGATGCTCAATATGCATTCGAAATTGGGTTAGGTCCTATTTTCATTGATAGTTATATTTCCTTCAAATTAAAATATGTCATTTCTAAATTTCTTAAAAATAACATCATTATTAGATTAATTTTTAACACAATTTTTTAATTGGTAAATAAATCGTAATAGTTGTAAATTTTCAAGTAAATGAAAAAAATCCGGGCCAGGATTTGAACTAGGGATATCTGGGCGGAAGCCGTAATATTCTTCGTCTGAGCCATTTCGGACCAATTTTGCTACTATGTTAAAAATTAATCTGGTGTAATTACGCATGTAGCATTTACTGAAGTTCTGAAAATAACCTTCGATTTACTCTGTTGAACTGATACAGATATCAGATCAGATACTGTGATCGTTAAAAGTTAGTTAAGTGAATTAGTCCCATGGGTTCGTCAAGGATAGCGCAGTCGGCAAAGCATTGGCGGCTGCAGCCAAGATAATCCTAGTTTGAATGATGGTACGGACTTTTTTTATCCACTTGGAGATTTGCAACTGTTATAACATCATTATTATTGATGTCGTGGAAAACATCCCAAATATGGAATGTAAATAGACACCCTGTATTTTTTAGTGAATAAAAAAATTTCAATCTTGGTTTCTAGTACAAAAGTTGTTTTTTGTTCCATTCCCTTTGAAAGATTTTTTCTATATTTTTTAAACACCATGTCCATGAATATTTGATCACTCGGCATCTTACTGTAGTTTTATTTTTGAATGAATCCAATTTCAATAAAATGTTATTTCTTAAGGTAAACAAAATTTAAATTTGAATAAAATAATACACGTAGAGTCATGCAAAGTTTATATCTCAGATGTATTTGAATATTAATCAAAAATCAATAGACATAAGAGAAAAGAGTAAAATGAAATAACATATTTCGATGGGAAACATATCATTTATTCTCTCTGCAGTCAAAAACATTTAAAGTTAAGCATGTTCTGCATTCATCTTGGATTAATTTCAATACATTCTTCTTGAAATTATTCCATCCGTATGTGAGCATGTTTGAAATAAAGCTGATTGATATTGTATTAGGAATAGAGATTTCTCAAAAGTTTGATACAAAATATTGCGTTATATATATACTTGTTTAGTTTCTACTTTTACCTGTCAATTGTACTCTAAACAGAAGTATTAATTATTAAAAATACTTTATGTAATTATTACAAAATTTCAGAATATGTTTCTGAGCTTCACAGGAAATTTTCTCTGAGCTGATGTGAACAAATTTAAATTATGATCGTAGGTGAACATAAAAAAGTGTCATATAAATATTTTTTCAACAAATAATAGTTATATTTTTGAAAAAGACAATAAAATTAGCCCATTATTTTAATCTTAAGACACGCAGTTCAGTTGTTAAACAAATGACAATATTTAAAAGTGGTGTATCTTCATCCCCTTATAACAAGTTTAATTGGCTCCATTTGGCTTTAAATGGGGAATATATGAAGAGTAGTGAAAAAAAGTCAGGCTTCCCATCATTTTTCGCATTTGATACTTGACTCAAGGTAATGCTTTTTATCGTGCATCTGCATTCGTGCATTCGAGGAACACCATGTGACTCAGATGGTGTGAAAACAGAAACACTCGTGTAACGCAATGCGGCAGCTTACCTTTTTGGTTATCCTCCGGTTGAGAAAAATAACAGCCGTTGAAATCTTATCCACCTTTCCCTCCGTCCGCCATATTTGTCCACCCCTGGTATTAGTTACTGCTGACTGCAATCGGTCAAAGTTAAATGTGACAGACGCAGGAAATGGGAGAAGATCTCGTTTGTTGGTATTAAAAATTTCCACAATGCCAACTCCTCTTATTCTATCCTATTAAGTTTTGCGTCAAACAATTGACTAACATGACTTAGCTATATAGTCATGAATGTAGTGTTCAGGTACGGTAAAATTAGTAAACGCTGTCCACTAAAGTACCTCATAACGCTCATAGTAGCAAGTTTCGAAATTAGAAATTGGATCTCGAAAACCAATTTTTAGGGGCTACAACCAAACTTTCAATGATAAAATTGTAGAGTATCATCGATTCAGTGAGAAAAGACATGTTGTATACATGGATGCAAAGATACCTTTAATTTTCAAACCTATGATGATACGTTGAAGTTTCCTTTATAGCCTTGCAAAATCCGCATCAACAAATTCGAAAATTTTTTATACACTATTCAGATAACCTACTGAAAAATAATCATTTTAAAACATTGAAAGGCAAATTATATTTGTAGAGTATGTTTTAATGTTAGTTTGTGAATGTAGCATTCTGTCTACTGTGTAAGCTCTTAGGACAGTTCTTTAAAAAAAAAAAATCCATAGTTAACAACACGAAACATTCCGAAGCATTTTCTGCACGTTTATTAAAGCAATTTGTAATCGAACAGTTTCTTTCACTTTCCAATGAATTATTTACATTGTAATTTATACGCAATGATTGTCTCAGGAAGGCATTTTTGCCTTAATGTGATGTTGCTACCGGAAATTTGGTTCAAAAGGACAGCTTTCACAATATGTTCTGATTTTTTATTTATTTATTTATTTATTTATTTTGCAGCTGGAAAACAAAAAAATAAATAAAATAGCACGATTAAACATTTTTTTAATAAAAACCCCTGCCATTTCCATACTTTTTCTAACATAAAATGTATTAAAAAAGTGACAGAATGTAGGCATTTTTTATTTAAGAATAGACTTTAAAATTTTGGTAAATTGAGATTAATTACATTAAAATCTTTGTCGAATAAAGTTGCATTGATTATAACCATTCAAGTGCAATGATGTAGAACCAAGAAAGAGACATTGTTTAAAATTATCTCGCTCCTCCCACCCTCCTAACAAAAAAAAACTGTAAATATTACATTGATTATTAATAACTGGATATCAGCTACTATCTTCATCAATAGAATGCTAGCATTATTTCTACGGCGCGGCATTTAGACAAAGTCATATATTAGAAGCAAAAATGAGAAATCATGCTTACAGAACAGATTATGAATCACTTTCCACCACATTAAGAATTCTATAATAAAACTTCATAGTTTGTTAAGATGAATAATTTGGAAAACACATAATGCATTTGGAAACTTTATTTCTGCTATTACCATGAATAGTCGTTAAAACATACGATTGTTTTTGTAGCGCCTGTATATGATCTACATATTTATATGCATACTACATAGTACTCTAAAAGTCAGTTTAGTTAAAGGCATTGCGCAGCTGAAAATTACTACTCAGCAATTTCCGCAAATTAGACATATGTTGTTGAGAATTTCTGAGTGACTCTGTATATGATCTATTGAAGTTATACATATCAGGTAATATTTTTAAAAAATATTTAAATTTAAAAACAGATACCACAATTGAAAGCGTACTTTCAGCAATTATTATTCCTAGACTTCAATAGATCAATTACTGCACATTTTTTTTTTCCTACAGCCAAATTCTTTTGTGTGTCCCTGTAAATAAATGATAAGTTCTATCTACACCTTATTCTACAGTAAAAACCTTGGAATATACATTAGTGATGTATATCAATTTCAATATACTTAAAATGCTGTAATACCATTAAAATACACAACAATCGAGTTTTTTCCACAGATCTTGATGTAACGAAATTCTTTTGAGTTGCCGTATAAATGAACCGAAAAAGCTACATACTTCATTTTCAATACCGAACGTGCCATAGTAAATCCCAATAACATATACCCATTTCATTTCAATCTGAATATATTTATGCGAGTTAGAGCACGGACAGGCGGATAGACAAACCGAATTCATAAACATCTTTTCAACAATGTTGGAAAGAGTTAGAAAGGTATCAAAATTCAGAAAATCATAAAAAATTGTAAATTAAGTTATATAATTATTGACATAATGAAATGATGAGAAAAAAGCTATGGACACATTTTTATCTGTGCTTCAGATATGTCAAAATGCAGATTACGTGACATCTTACGACAGCTTATTTTTAACATACTAGAATAAATCTAAATTCGATAAATCGAAATATTCATAGCACAAACAAAATTCAATTTTGAAAAAAGCAATATTCTTCTCTTTTTGATATGCCTGGGTTTCAATCAAATATCGCTAAACGTAAATCAAGGGAAAGAGGGAAAAAAAGCATTACATATTTCAATGCAGGGGCATATAATTTATTTTCTGTGCAGCCGAAAATATTAAAACCAAAATATATTTCGTATTCATTTCAGGTTATATTCTATTCGTTCGCATTATTTTCAAGAATTATTTTATTCTCATGCACGCATATTTGTAATAAAAATGACTTATATCAGAAAAATAGATTTAATATGGAGAATTTTTTTTTAAATATTAGCTTAGACATATTTATGTAGCATATTTTATATAGATTTTAAATAAAACTGGGAAAAATTACATATATATGTAGTTGATTTTAAGCGCTACGACCGTCTTTGTTAAAGAACCTTTATTTACCAGAGTGGCGGTATTAGAGCAATAAAATTTTATTAGTCGCGAGAATTTTCGGACAAAAACAATTTTTTTAAGCCTGTTATTACCGCCAGAATAGCGTCCGCTTAAATGTCTGTCGTCTAAGAGAGTATCGCAAAATTCTGTAATGGGTTTTAAATACAATCTAAAAACGATATTTTCAAAACTGAGTGAAAAATACTCAAATCTGAATATGCCACACAGACAGAATGGCTCCGATTCAAAATAACTCAAATTTGGATTATGAATATAGTCATTTCTGAACAATATGAGCATACTCAAATGTGGGCACATGACGCTCTATGCATGATGTTTATTTGTGATTATATATGATGTTTTATGTTTATATATTGTTGATGGTTGCCTAATTTCAACTGTCAGCTCTTTCTTTTATGAATTCATCCATTCTTCGCTTTCGAAGGCTGAAGAATAAAATTTATGCTTTCGTTATTATATTGCACGACTTTTAAATGTTTTTTCGCGAACACGATGAAAATGTATTCGTTAAAAATTGTGTTATAAATTAGCACTGAAAGAACCATTTCATTCGAAATCATAACAAATGAAATAATATGAATAAATTTAAGTAGATTAGTAAAATTTACTACGCATAACGAATAAAAGTAATTTTGTTTGAAACTGAATACTTCTAGTATTTCAAAATTAAAAGCATTGTTCGCCATATTTGAAACTAAATGTTTCATAAGAAAATGAAAACATTGGTTACTCATATTTGAAAGTGTCATTTTTCGTTTTGTACTTTGAGAAAGACTTCCAACACGAATTTCCTGACATATAAAGCTAGTCTAATCGTTTGTATACCAGATATAGACAAATTAGATTTCCGGTGTGAATCTTACATACGAACACGTTCATTTACCATATGTAATTATGCCCGAGGATTTATCTATAAGTTTAATTTGCTAATGCGTTAAAATTGTAGTAATGCATCATCATGAAGTGAAAGTTTTATCTTTTTAAGGTATGGGAACGCTGGTGATTTTGGCACTCTGGCTAAAAAAAGTGTGAGAAACGATAGCACAAATTTAATGTTGCTGTATTCTAGAAAAAAATTATATAATAGATGAAACATATACAACGTTGAATATGATCATAAAAAGGAAATCTGAAATTCAGTTTGACATCCGAAAATTCAGTAACGTAAGAAAAGTAGAACGAATAACTGCGTGTATTCAAATATTCGTTCATATTGTAATAAACAAAGAGAATGCGAAAGTTTGCTCCTTGTCAACAGAACTTGAATTAACTGAAGTGCACTGGATTAAAAATACATGTATAGAGTATTTTCCGAAGAATGTTTAGCGCTGGTACAAGGTAAACTAGCAACAGGTAGCTTTGCTATTCAACTATTTAATACAGTATTAGGTGATTGAAAAATTATCCTGATCGGGAGGAACGATAGAGGCAAAATAATAACTCATACCCTGAAACACATCCAATTTTACTGCCTAATATATGCAATTTTTCAAACTTATAGTCAAAAACTGTCATGAACGATCACGGCACATAGGTATACCGGAAACTTTTACACAATTTGGAGAACGAATTCAAATGTATTGGATTGAGAATATGGAGAATTTTCCAAAATAATATTAAGCGTTGACACAAGGAAAAGAAACACTAGTACGCTCCACTATTGAATCATTTAATTCAATTTCACATTATAGAAGAAATGATCTTGATCGGAGGACGATAACAGCATAACAATAAATTGTATCCTGAAGCTCAGCCTTTTTTACTACTTAATATATGCAATTTATCAACCTTATCATCAAAGTATAAAATTGAAGCTGGTGTTATACACAATTGAAATTAAAAAAAACTTCTTTAAACACCATAAAATAAGTTAACTGCGCAAGGCCTTTCGAACGAACTTAGTCTTTCTTCGTCAGGCGCAAAAAAAGACGTGCGTCCACAATGAATGTAGCGGCACGACTGAAGGGGAATGCGGGAGGGAGAGGGAGCAAGCAGAAGGAACAGCCAATAGGAAAGAAGAAGGCAACAGCCAATCACGGAAGAGCATAAACAAAACTAGATAGACAATGAAGGAGAGGAAAGGAAGAAGGGGGGAAGGGAAATGGGAAAAAAACGGGGTAAATTAAAAAATTAACTAAAAGGAGAGATTAAAATGAAATAAAATGTACGCAAAAAATATATAAATTAGTAATTAAAAAAAATTAAAATTAAAATACATAAAAATAAAAAATAGTTTGCAATTATAAACACACATGAATAAACCTGAAAAATTGTATACATAATATATATTAAAAATAATAATAATAATAATTAAATAAAAAACTTAATTATGAAGCAGTGCTGAAAAGATTCTTCCAGGCAACGGAGAGGGTTTTAGAATCAGATTTATCATTAACAATAATATCACGATTAATATAAATAGCTAAATTTTCAAGAAAGTCTAACTCAGAGGAACTATTGGCATTAAAAATAATTTTAGCAGTTTGAAAATTGAAACTATGGCCGGAATCCCAAGAGGGTTTAGCAACAGAAGATTTGGAAATTTCTTGATTAATGACATACCGAGAGTGTTCTTTTAGGCGTTTTTCGAGATTTCTTTTAGTTTGACCAATATACGATAAATCACAGCCATTACAAGGAACATTATAAATACCCCATTTTTGGAGGTCAGGGACAGGACATTTCATGGAAGGACATTTTAATTTATTGACTGGTTTAAAGATAATATTAAAATTGAAACGTCTTAAAACTTTAGCTAATTTAAAACATAAAGGAGGATAAAAAGGGAGGACGACCAAATTATCAGGTTTACTTTTATCAATATTAGAAAGAGTGGAATTGTTAGGGGGTCTATTGAATTTGCTCACAGCAGTATTAATGATAGAATGATTGAATCCACGTTTTACAGCAACAGATTTTAAGTAATTGAGTTCATTCTTAAGAGATGCAAAATCGGAACAAATTTTGAGAGCACGATAAACATAAGTATAAAAAACACCGATCTTTTGATTGACAGGATGATTTGAGAGAGCATGGGGTGGATGAAATTTTGAAAAGAATGTGATTCTTCTTTCAAAGCTTGTATTTATAGAAAACCTTTTTCTGTCTCTAATCCACCCCATGCTCTCTCAAATCATCCTGTCAATCAAAAGATCGGTGTTTTTTATACTTATGTTTATCGTGCTCTCAAAATTTGTTCCGATTTTTCATCTCTTAAGAATGAACTCAATTACTTAAAATCTGTTGCTGTAAAACGTGGATTCAATCCTTCTATCATTAATACTGCTGTGAGCAAATTCAATAGACCCCCTAACAATTCCACTCTTTCTAATATTGATAAAAGTAAACCTGATAATTTGGCGTCCTCTCTTTTTATCCTCCTTTATGTTTTAAATTAGCTAAAGTTTTAAGACGTTTCAATTTTAATATTATCTTTAAACCAGTCAATAAATTAAAATTTCCTTCCATGAAATGTCCTGTCCCTGACCTCCAAAAATGGGGTATTTATAATGTTCCTTGTAATGGCTGTGATTTATCGTATATTGGTCAAACTAAAAGAAATCTCGAAAAATGCCTAAAAGAACACTCTCGGTATGTCATTAATCAAGAAATTTCCAAATCTTCTGTTGCTAAACACTCTTGGGATTCCGGCCATAGTTTCAATTTTCAAACTGCTAAAATTATTTTTAATGCCAATAGTTCCTCTGAGTTAGACTTTCTTGAAAATTTAGCTATTTATATTAATCGTGATATTATTGTTAATGATAAATCTGATTCTAAAACCCTCTCCGTTGCCTGGAAGTATCTTTTCAGCACTGCTTCATAATTAAGTTTATTTTTTAATTATTATTATTATTATTATTAATATATATTATGTATACAATTTTTCAGGTTTATTCATGTGTGTTTATAATTGTAAACTATTTTTTATTTTTATGTATTTTAATTTTAATTTTTTTTTAATTACTAATTTATATATTTTTTGCGTACATTTTATTTCATTTTAATCTCTCCTTTTAGTTAATTTTTATTTTATCCCGTTTTTTTCCCATTTCCCTTTCCCCCTTCTTCCTTTACTCTCCTTCATTGTCTATCTAGTTTTGTTTATGCTCTTCCGTGATTGGCTGTTGCCTTCTTCTTTCCTATTGGCTGTTCCTTCTGCTTGCTCCCTCTCCCTCCCGCATTCCCCTTCAGTTGTGCCGCTACATTCATTGTGGACGCACGTCTTTTTTTTGCGCCTGACGAAGAAAGACTAAGTTCTTTCGAAAAACCTTGCGCAGTTAACTTATTTTATGGTGTTTAAAGAAGTTTTTTTTTAATTTCAATTGTGTATAACACCAGCTTCAATTTTATACATTGATTTGTGCTGATTCTGGCATTTCAACTGCCCACCTTTGCCGCCACTTTTGTCGTAAGTAATTTTTATCTTTATTCTTTATCTTAGTGTCTTATTTATTTGTTTTTCATTTTATATTTTCATTTATGATCTTATTTATATATTTTTTATCTATCCTTTTATTTTTCACTTTTTTGTGTTATTCATATTTTATTTTTCTGTACTTGTATATTGTTTATTGTCTTGTCGTCAGTATGTATACTGCTCAATTAAACCGGTTTACTAAACTTAGACGCAAACGTATTAAATTTCTCAATCACTTAAATTTTCTTCAAAATTGCAAGAAAAATAATGTTATCCCCAATTTTATTCAACTTAAGTGTTCTGTCAATAGTTCTTTTAGAATTTCTAAAGCTTTGTTTCGTTCACACCTTATAGTTTTAAGAGCTTGCATTCAGGATGTTCGGCATACTCTCTCCAAAATTGAAGAAGAACTTTATGATCTGCATGTGTTTCTCAGTAAAAATCTTGATAATTTTTGTAATATTGAAAACAAATTTTGGCCTTCTCTGCTTTCTTTCAAATCTGCTCATCAAAATAAACTTGATAAAAAGTTTTCTTTATTATGTAATAAGAATTCCAAGTATCAATTTTTGAATAAGGATCTTTCTAATGAAAACAATATTGTAAATTTATCTTCTCATACATTAACTCCTGAGCAAAAAGCATTTTAGATCTTGGTTTAAATTTTTCTCAATCTTGCAAACCTTCTATCACCAAATTGATTGCTCCTATTGAGTCTTCCTTTAAACATAGTAAAGTTTCTCCTTTTCAAAAAGAAACCCTTCGTCACATTCTTGCTGATACTATTTCTTCTAATGTTTCTAAATATAAACCTAATCTCTCACGTCCTCAGCATATTGCTCTGAATGAGCTTAAGTCCAATGATAATCTTATTATTACTAAAGCTGATAAGGGGGATCAATTTGTTCTTATGGATAAAAATGATTATTCTGATAAAGTTCATGCTCTCTTATTTGAAGGTCCTTATATTGAAGTTAAAAAAGATCCCACTAATTCGCATCTTGCTACTCTCACTAAAGCTGTTAAGAATTCTATTGTTCTAAATGACAACACTAAACATTGTGTTATTCCTTCTGCACCCATTTGTGCTCGTTTTTATGCTTTACCCAAAGTTCACAAAACCAATATTCCCTTAAGACCTATTGTCTCTAATATTGGTACTGTTACTTATCCTCTTGCCAAATTTTTAGCTTCCATATTCTCGCCTTTATGCATTGCTAATTCTCATACGTAAAAAATTCTTATGATTTCGTTAGTAAATTAAAAAGTATTAATCCATCGAATTGCTCTATGCTTTCTCTTGATGTCAAATCTTTATTTATTAATGTCCCGATTGAAGGCGCTCTTTCTTGCTTGGAAAAAAGATTACGTGAATTTCATTTCTCGGATATTGAGGTCAAAGATTATGTTAATTTAACTAAAATTTGCTTAACTCTTACTACTTTTCAATTCGATAATAAATTTTTCAAACAGTTAGAAGGCTTAAGTATGGGTAATCCTTTATCTCCCATTCTTTGTGATATTTATATGCATTACTTTGAAGATAAATTATTAAATCTGATCAATTTTAAATGTTGGATACGTTATGTTGATGATACTTTCGTCCTATTGGATAATCCATTTGATATTTCTACAATTCTACAAACTGTCAATTCTATTGATCCTCATATTCAGTTTACTTTTGAGTTAGAGAATTGTAATAAACTACCTTTCCTTGATGTTTTAGTTACCAAATGTGATTCTTCTTTCAAAACTTGTGTTTATAGAAAACCTTTTTCTATCTCTAATCCACCCCATGCTCTCTCAAATCATCCTGTCAATCAAAAGATCGGTGTTTTTTATACTTATGTTTATCGTGCTCTCAAAATTTGTTCCGATTTTGCATCTCTTAAGAATGAACTCAATTACTTAAAATCTGTTGCTGTAAAACGTGGATTCAATCCTTCTATTATTAATACTGCTGTGAGCAAATTCAATAGACCCCCTAACAATTCCACTCTTTCTAATATTGATAAAAATAAACCTGATAATTTGGTCGTCCTCCCTTTTTATCCTCCTTTATGTTTTAAATTAGCTAAAGTTTTAAGACATTTCAATTTTAATGTTATCTTTAAACCAGTCAATAAATTAAAATTTCCTTCCATGAAATGTCCTGTCCCTGACCTCCAAAAATGGGGTATTTATAATGTTCCTTGTAATGGCTGTGATTTATCGTATATTGGTCAAACTAAAAGAAATCTCGAAAAACGCCTAAAAGAACGCTCTCGGTATGTCATTAATCAAGAAATTTCCAAATCTTCTGTTGCTAAACACTCTTGGGATGCCGGCCATAGTTTCAATTTTCAAACTGCTAAAATTATTTTAATGCCAATAGTTCCTCTGAGTTAGACTTTCTTGAAAATTTAGCTATTTATATTAATCGTGATATTATTGTTAATGATAAATCTGATTCTAAAACCCTCTCCGTTGCCTGGAAGAATCTTTTCAGCACTGCTTCATAATTAAGTTGATTAATTATTATTATTAATTAATTATTATTATTATTATTTTTAATATATATTATGTATACAATTTTTCAGGTTTATTCATGTGTGTTTATAATTTTTAACTATTTTTTATTTTTATGTATTTTAATTTTAATTTTTTTTAAATTACTAATTTATATATTTTTTGCGTACATTTTATTTCATTTTAATCTCTCCTTTTAGTTAATTTTTTGATTTACCCCGTTTTTTCCCCATTTCCCTTCCCCCCTTCTTCCTTTACTCTCCTTCATTGTCTATCTAGTTTTGTTTATGCTCTTCCGTGATTGGCTGTTGCCTTCTTCTTTCCTATTGGCTGTTCCTTCTGCTTGCTCCCTCTCCCTCCCGCATTCCCCTTCAGTCGTGCCGCTACATTCATTGTGGACGCACGTCTTTTTTTTGCGCCTGACGAAGAAAGACTAAGTTCTTTGGAAAGGCCTTGCGCAGTTAACTTATTTTATGGTGTTTAAAGAAGTTTTTTTTAATTTCAACTTATCATCAAAGATTGTTATGAACGAACACGGCACTGAAGAATGTCGTGAATTTTTACATAACTTAGAAGAACTTCGGATTTTAAGAGCCAGACGAAGGACCAAAAGTTTATTATTTATATGTAATTTGTATCAGCAACATCGTGTAAAATCTGCTACGCAAATTTCTGAAGTTGTACTTGCCAACAGAATTACCAAAAATGATCTATTTAAAGTCTCAAGAATAAATTATTTAAACCCATTAAACAGTAAAAGTAACAAGAAGATAAATAACGCTAATATATTGATCTTCACATTGCTGTAACACGGGTAGTACTTACAATAATTTATGGACATAGGAAAACGTTTATACAAGCCTTCAGAAAATTTGGTGGATAAAGAAGTATTTTTAATATTATCTACAGTGATAATGTAGAGACATTCCCTAACGCACACCGAAAATTATATTTGCTACGGAAAATTATGAAGAATGAAGAATTAAAATTTTTTTTAGCGGCTTCTTTATCACGCTGAATTTTACAGTTTAAAGAACAACTTGATTGTGAATTTTCTATAAGAGTTTGATACAAAACTTCAGTTACTTTTCAACAGCTGCATGAAATTGTGATTGAAATATGCAATGATTGTCAATTCTAGATATCTCACCAACATCACTGGAATGACACAAATTTTTTTATAACTGGACTAATAAAACAATGGGAAAAAAGATTCCAACAATAAATATATAAATAAATAAATAATAGTTCCAATTACCGTGGATAGCGAGAAATTTGGCACTGTACTTAAAAAGAAAACATCAAAAACTGACAAAATGGATAGTTTGGATAAAATGCCATGTTTTATTCATTATATTCCCTTTCGGATGAGGAATTCGACCACATTCAATGTGGCCACCATTCTCTTGCACCACACCTTGCATTCTTTGTACAACATTTTCGACGGCCGAGCATAACATGTCACATGGAATAGCCGTTGCTGGTTATTGGAATTGTTTTTTTCTTGGAAACTTTTTTCCCTTGGTTTTATTAGTCCCCTTATAAATTTTAAAAATGTCCTGGTTATTAAAATTAGCTACAAAACTAATAAGCTTCATTAAAAAAAAAAAAGCCCTGTTGATAGAAGATTGTTTACTTTACCTCAGAGAAAGATTACAATTCCCCATGCAACTGAACATCATATAATTAGAATAAGAAAATACCAAGAAAACATTCTGGCTCAAGTTTGGAAGCGAAGAAAATGTAGTTATATTCATGCATTAAAACTGGTTTGCAAATACATGCATATCGACTAATCAAGTAAGTTTAGACCCTTTACAGTTTCGTCTTTTGAAACAATAAGCTAAAATTAGGGACTAAATATAATTTTTCCGAAGTAAAATGTTAATGGAAAATTATTCACCAATTGATAAAGCAAATTACACCACCTGACATTCGGGGAAAACTATTAAGGAGTTAAAGAAGATACTGTTGCTCTCAAAAGGGACAATATTGCACCACACAGCTGGAAAATCAATGTTATGACATAAACTTATCCTCGGCATTATGGATGTACAGTATAGGACCCCAATTCCGGAATGCTTGGGACCACTGCTTTTCCGGATTTTAGGTCTTCACTCAAAAAATGGATTTACAAACAGCAATAATATGATGGAACTTTGGTAAACAATCTATTTAGCATAAGTTTTATGATTTAAGCTTTTAAAAGCGCATAGTTAAAATAAAATCTATTTTAGAAAAAGCAATCATTAGTTTTAAAATCATACTTATAACAAAGAAAAAAGAAATATTGAAAGTGTGCTTACCTAATCATAGAAAAAAAAATTAAATATAACGGAGTATAAAATTATAGCTACTGTTAAAAGAGGAGGCATCAGTTAGCGCTCTGCAGCTATCCAGAGCGAAGGACGCGGATCATCTCTCTTCATGTCGCTCCGCATTTTTTATAGTGGTTGGTTTCCACATTGCACGCTTTTTAAACTGAGTCGCATCACTGTATAATAATAATAAAGCCGATAAGTTTTATTTGTCAGACGCTTTAAACATGTCCGATAACTTCAATTTTTTCATCTGCTTCGGCTTTTCTTTCTGCAACACCTCTTTTATCTTATAGAGTTGCATGATCTGTTCTTGGGTTATAAAACTTTTTTTGTTCTAATCCCATAATCAGTTCATCTGTCAGACTAATGCACTTATCTATGGGAATGTTTGTAGTTTTCTGCTGATCGGCGTTGTCATCGGTGGTATCATCATCATCATCATCATTATTTTCTATTTAAAACCATGTCGCAAATTTCTTGGTCTGTTAGTGAATGTGTAATAGGTGCATCGCTATCTATATTGAAACAATCTTCAATTGCTTCCTCATTCAAACTTACTTTGCCTGTGTATATCATGGATTTTGCATAATAAAGCAGGTCTTGGATGAGGTTCTTTTCTGTGGAAACTGAAAACCCACGAAATTCACCATTACTTTGTCTAACACCTAAACTGGTTAATCATGGCCATAATTTATGCCATCTATTTATAAGAGTTTCCTCTGGAATGTCTTGCCAAGCACTAGCTGCCCGCCATAACGCATCTTTCACATTAAATTGCTTTTGGAATTGCAATACGCCACTACCGCCATTGCATGCTATTAGCATCGCTTTTATAAACTCTTTCTTGTAGAGGAATTTGAAGCTTCTTAGAATTCCTTGATCCATCGGCTGGATAAGTGAGGTGCAATTGGGTGGAAAATAATGCAAAAAAAATATCGTTCTTTTCTACAATTCCTGAACTATAGTCCATTAAATAGCGAAGGCGGGTGACTTTGACAAGCTTACCCCTCACCTTCGTCAATCGAGGGGAAATCACATGTAGTTCTATGACGAGTTTCAACAGGCATTATAAACCTTTTCAGGCAAAAGTTTCTCCCGGTTAATGATTTCCTCAAATTCTTTGATGAAGGAATCGACAGCTTCTAAATCCGCTGATGCCTTCTCACCAGAAATCTGAACTAAACGTAATCCGTGACGCTTCTTAAACTTGTTGTACCATCCTGTTGAATAATCACAAGGCCTAGAAATGTTTAACTTGGCATGATTTTTTTTTTTTTGCCTGTGCCATAATAATTGCACGGTCTAATGGAATGTTCTCTGATCGTCATTGCCGAATCCATTCCATTAAAACTCTATCAACATCAATACTTTTTGAATTGTGCAAAGTTTTTCGATGCTCCATCAATTCTGGAGCATCGCTCTCCGCAAAAGTTTTAAAAATCTTCTCTCGTTGTTCACCGTTTTTCTGCCGGCAGAAATAGTTTCATATGAAGTACTTTTTTTTCGTTCTTGAGAAAAATTTAGCATTTTTTCCCCTTAAGGTAAGAAAAAGTTCCGGATTTCGGGACTTCCGGTTTTTGGGATTTCGGATTTGAGATCCCATACTGTACTAGATTTAGTACAGTAAAATTGACAAACAGAACTAGTATCAGAAATTAAAGCAGCTTTTTTGCTCTCATCAACTCTCAATCTTTTCGTTTCCACATGCTATTTGCCCGGCGGAAATTGAAAAAAAATCGTCTGAACTTCACTTTAATAATGTTAGATAGATTCAAACATAATAAAAACTGACAAACATTTACATAGGGAACTGAATAATGCATTATGAAGAATATGGGTAGCAAAGAATTTATTATTCATTTACAGGGCTATACAAAATAATACCGTTACATAATGGTCTATTGGGAAATGCAACATATTTTACTTCTACTACACTATTTTAAATAAAAGGGAAACGATACACACTACTAAGGCTTACTACAAGACACATATTTTATAATATGATGTGCATAGCATTGATCGTTCTTTTAAAGGGACACGCAAAAGATTCGGATAGAATGCTGTATCTGAAATACATTGTTTATCAGCTAACATTGCTTGAAATGTGATTTCATTTATGGTATGCGCCATTAATTAAACTTTTGTTTAATAAATGGTGTGTATAAATGATATAGAGAATAAGAAATCGCAAAAGAGTTCTGAAGAACTACCAATTTTCCGCGCAAAAACTTTTAATTGAGAACAATACTTTGAAGTTCAATTGTATTTAATATACTGTTCGTATAATACAAATAAATTCATATACAAGACAACGCAAAGAGATGATATATGACTTTCTAAGAATGGCAATGTTTGGAAGTATGACTTGAATGGTTTCTATTATGTTTTAAACTGAATTATATTTTAACTTAATTTTTATCGCATATAAAAATCTACTGCAAATATAAAGGGCTGTACAAAAAAAATTTAAATTATGCTTCCTTGTATTGACAGAAACTGCTGAAACAAAATCCTCAATTTATTGTGCATTTTCTTACTAAACTACATTTATATATATTTTGCTGCATATGTACAAAGTGTAGATTAATAACAAAGCTGCACAAAATAATCAAACTACTTTTCAGCTACTAATGGCAATTATTGAAATCTAATTATTAAATGTGTTGCAATTTTTTTTTTAACCTTATTAAACAGCAAACTTTTAGTTAAGAATTCAGGAAGTGTTGGAAAATGTTTCATAATGTAAACTTAAAGAAGGATTTTTCTTTCTTGTTATATTTCCAATCAAGAAGAATTAGGTTTTATTTATGCATGTTTTAATTGCATACGTATGTAAAATTTAAAGTTATTTTTTCTTAAAAAATACATTTTATATTAGGGATCTTATCACTATTTATATAGTTTCCTTCAGAAAAACTTTTAAGAGAAAATTACAGAAAATTTCTTGCAATGTAATAAATTTTTAAAGGATTCATCTTAAAAAAAAATGAATAAAAAAAATTCGCCAAGAAACTTAAACAACAGATAAAAATAATAAATGTTCAAAATATTTTATCCTTTAATCGAATTCTTTCCTCTGAGATACATTAAAGTCTGCAAACCCTCCTTCAACATTTATCATATTTTAAACTCTTCTCCATTCCAAAATGAAAATTCCATATTTACATGCCGTAATAAGGATTTATGAATACGTATGAGTAAAAATTTATTTTCGTATTCTTTTGCATTACGGCATTGCAGCTTATAAAGAAATTCAGAAAAAATGGCCGATCATAAAATACAAGTTATGTATTTTTGTTTACGTTCAATGAAAATGTAAATTTCAAAGTAATCAGCATTAAACAGGACGTAGAATTGTATTAGAAATATTGATTTCGAAACGTTTATGAAATATTCAAAATTGAAACGTCATTTAAATGTTTGCAAGTTACGTATTTGTCTGAATGCATCTTAAAAAGCAATCAATGTTTTCAATTTAGCTTAGATGAAAACATTTGTATAGGATTACAATTTAAATAATACCTTATTTGTTCTCTAGAACAAATGACATATTACAAGTTGTCAAATGCAATAAGAAAGAAAAATAAATGCTATGAGTAGCATGATTACAAATTTTCGGACAATGCATGAATACTATTACATTAAAATGCACATATTGAGTTAGAATATAACCAGCAATCTAGTGATTAGCGCGGAGCACTTCCACACTATAAATCCAGATTTCTATACAGGACTGGGAAAGGCTGACTGACCCTTTCACTCTTTTATAAAGATAAATTTAACAATGTTTAATTTCAAGATTGCAAATTAAATACACACTAAAGGTGCACGTTAGGTTGACCATTTTACTGGGACATTTTGCTGAATAATAAGTACTCCAGAGTTTGTGGTCAAGGAAAAAGATTTGGTCACTATAGATCATGATATCTAATGATTGTAGTTCCACAGAATTTAGTTTTTTAACCGACTTCCAAAAAGGAGAGGAGGCTGTCAATTCTACGCGTATGTATTTTTTTTTTATCTAAGTTCACCGATTACTCCGAAACTATCCAACCGATTAATTTGGTTTTAGTGTTAAATGAAAGAGCTTGCTCTCGAATTGGTACCACTTTCGTTTTATCGAAATTGGTTCAGTTCTTTTTTAGTAATTAGACAAAAACTAATAAAATTAGTGATTTTTCGCTAATTAAATGTGTTGAATGTGTTCGGTGAATGGAGTGCAGACAGAATGGCCGAGCTGTCTAAGGCGTCTGATTTAATATCTGGTTCTGGAAAGAGAGAACGGGTTCGAACACCACTCCTGATATACATGTATACAATAATCTTTTCCGTATTATAACTTTTAACCGACTTCAAAAAAGGAGGAGGAGGTTATCAATTCGACGAGTATGTATTTTTTTATGTATGTTCACCGATTACTCTGAAACTATCCAACCGATTAATTTCGTTTTGTGCTAAATGAAAGAAGTTACTCTCGAATCGGTACCACTTCCATTTCATCGAAATTGGTTCAGTACTTTTTTAATAATTAGGCAAAAACTAATAAAATTAATAATTTCTCGCAAAGTAGAAGTAACATGGACGTTGAATAAGCTCGCCGAATGGAGTGATATCAGGATGGCCGAGCGGCCTATGGCGCCAGGTTTAATCTCGCGCTCTCAAAACAGAGCGTGGGTTCGAACCCCACTCCTGACACACGTGTATAATTTACAGTAATTTTTTCCATATTATAATTTTTATTAACCCTTAAGGGTGCTTGTCACTCAGCTTCCGAAATAACCGGCTTAATGTTATGTTTACGAGAGTTTGATGCATTCGTATATTTGAAATATTTTCTCAGGAAATTAATATTTTTAACCGACTTCAAAAAAAGAGGAAGAGATTATCAATTCGACCCGTACGTCTTTTTTTAGCGTATGTTTGCCGATTACTCCGAAACTATCCAACCGATTAATTTGGCTTTTGTGTTAAATGAAAAAGGTTACTCTTGAATTGGTACCACTTCCATTTCATCGAAATTCAGTACTTTTTTAGCAATTAGGCAAAAACTAACAAAATTAGTGATTTTTCGCTAATTAAATGTGTTGAATGTGTTCGGTGAATGGAGTGCAGACAGAATGGCCGAGCTGTCTAAGGCGCCAGATTTAAGCTCTGGATCTCGCAAGAGAGCGTGGGTTCTAACCCCACTCCTGACACGCGTGTATAATTTACAATATTTTTCTCCGTATTGTAATTTTTATTAACCGACTTCAAAAAAGGAGCAAACGGTTATCAATTCGACCCGTATGTATCTATTTTTTATGTATGTTCACCGTTTACTCCTAAATTATCCAAACGATTAATTTGGTTTTTATTTTAAGTGAAAGAGGTTACTCTCGAATTGGCACCACTTCCGTTTCATCAAAATTGGTTCAGTATTTTCTTAGTAATTTGGCAAAAACTAATAAAATTAGCGATTTCTCGCAAATTAAAAGTAACATGGACGTTGAATAAGCTCGCCGAATGGAGTGTAGTTCGAATGCTCAAGTGGTCTAAGGTGCCAGATTTAAACTCTGGTTCTCCAAATAGAGCGTGGGTTTGAACCCCACTCCTGACATATGTGTATAGTTTACGACAATTTTTTCCGTATTATAATTTTTATTAACCGGCTTCAAAAAATCGTTAACTTTAAACTAAAAGAAATTAAATTAAGAGCGTAGTATTTACCCTGCGTATTATTTTATTTATGTACA
This sequence comes from Maratus speculifer, assembly GCA_964019185.1. Taxonomy (NCBI): domain Eukaryota; kingdom Metazoa; phylum Arthropoda; class Arachnida; order Araneae; family Salticidae; genus Maratus; species Maratus speculifer. The sequence continues at coordinate 274,150,087 of OZ025298.1, forward strand.
ATAATTTGATTTTTTGGAGTCGGTGCCAGCCAAGCCAAGTTATATGTAATTTTCCAATAGAAACACATCCAAGTATCTACGAGTTTTTCGTACCATTTAATATTTAGTTAAAAAAATTAACTTTATTCTTTAACGATTTGCAGTGGATAATTATTAATTTTGATTTTAAACTTGGCTTGGCTGGCACCGATTCCAAAAAACCAAATTAATGTACATAAATAAAATAATACGCATGGTAAATACTACGCTCTTAATTTAATTTCTTATTACTATCATGTAAAAAAATTATTTTTCACTTTGCAGTAGTTTTTGAAGTCGGTTCAATTTTTGGTAGAAAAGTTTATTGTTATTTAGAATGACAAACTGTTAATTGAAATTTGAAAGAAAAATACGCATTTATATGTTAATTGTAGAATTTCACACAATATACGAATCGTAGTACTTGCTTGCGTACATTGCTACTTAATTATATTCTTTGCGGTATGATGTATAATATTTTACACCTACTAATAAATACTACTGATGTACCCCGGTCACATATATTTACGGAACATTTACACAAAATGAGACTTTAATACGCTAGAAGAGATTGTAGTATCAAAATAGATTTTAACTTCTATGGTTTTTCTCATCACTATTTTCGAACAATAAAATTAGATTTAGGTATCCCGCTCGTGACGCCCTCTCGTAGCTGAAGCAAAGAAACTTTGGATTTTTATAAAAGCAATCTGAAATACTGTTTTTTGAATAAATATTTAAAAAAAAGTTAGATCTCATACAACGCCATACAAGAACACTATTACAATAGATGGTGACTATACGAAATGCTGATTTTCGACAAGTAATATTTTAATTTTTTTGTAAATTTAAACATCTATTTATACCGACACAGGTCGTTTGAAGAACATTGGATTTTGCAAAATTAGGATTTTGCAAAAAATGCAGTTTTTGGTCAACAATGAGATTTTCTATATTTGGTTTAATATTAACACCTGACATTTTACCTTTCTAAATCAACTTAAAACTTGTTTTAATTTTGCTTAGAACTTGAGTTACAGGCATTTTAATATTAGTCAGTCGCAAGATTTTAAAACTAAAATCAGCCTTCCGCTACCAAAATAACCGTAAATATTTGCACTTAAACAAAGAAAAAAAAATTTAAAACCAGACCCCCCCCCCCCCCCCCCATAAAAAAAACTAGTCAGTTGTGGCAATCTCAAAACTTTCTTTTATCTCATGCATGTTAATACTTCCTGAAAAATGCAGCATAGCAGCCCACCCGTTAGGTGATTTAAACCAAAATCTAGTCAGTACAAACTTATGTCAATTGAATGTGAAGTTTGTTAAAAATTCGTACATTAATTTTTGAGATAGAGTTATCGAAAATATTTTTAAAAAATCAACATAATAGCTTCAAATGTTGGGGAATGTATACCAAAAACTAATCAGAATCAATTTTTTATCAAGTATTAACTGAATCTGAAGTTTGATGAAAAATACAAGCATTAATTCTTGAAATATATTTATTGAACATCGTGATATTGCACTATAGAAGCACCATCTGTAGGGCGATATACACCAAAAAACTAAACAACATTAATCTACATCAGGGTCTAACTGAATCAGAAGTTTTAGAAAATTTCGTGCATTAGTTCTTGAGATAGAGCTATTGCGATAATCAGGAATAATGCACCATGGCAGCACACCTGTTAAACGATTTACACAAAAAAGCAATAGCAGCATGTTACATCCAGTACTAACGAAGTATAAAGTTTTCTGAAAATACATACACTTCCTCTTGTTCTTAAGATATGGCTTTTGTGGAAATTGTAAATAGTGCAGCACAGCAGCGCCACCTGTTGAGCGATATACACCAAAACCTAATCAGATCTAGTTTATATCAAAATCTAACATAATCTAAAGTTTTGTAAAATTCCGTGCATTAGTTCTTGAGATAGAGCTACTTCAATAATAAAAGATAATGCATCATAATAGCACCATCTTTTGAGCAATTTGCACCAACACATAATCATATATAGTGAAGTTCAATATAGTGAGGTTCATAAATGGTCTAAGAAAACAAATCACAAAATTTGCCATATGACCTCGGTGAAAAAATTCTCGAAATTAGTCAAATGTTCTCGTGATAAAAATCATGAAATTCGTCAAACAGCCTCGAAAAAAAAATGATATTAGTCAAATAGGTCTTGAAAGGAAAATTATGAAATTCGTAAAACGATCTTGTGTTAAATGTCATAACATTTAACAAAAATTCGTTCATTTGGCAAAGTTCGTCAAATGCGTCTCGGAGAGAGGGGTGAATCGTTAAATTCAGAGAGCGACCACACAAACAATAGTTAATTTTGTCTTAGGTTCACGGAAATAAATAGCGAAATTCGTCATTTAATCGCCATAAAGTAACGAATTTCGTAAAATGAAGCCATTAAAAAATCAAGAATCCTGTCAATGAGTTACGTTAAAATGTCGTGAACTTCAACAATCGGTTGCGGCATAAAATAGAGAATTTTGTCAAAACTACATCAGGAAAAAATAGCGATAGTCATTAAATGGTCTCGGAGAAAAAGAGAAATCAAGGGTAATATTGACGCTAAGTGATATTTCAGGACACATTTAATTACATTTTTTCTTCCACTACCCATTGATGAAATTAGTGATTTTTAACCCGTTTCCAATTGCTGCAATTTAAAAAAGAAAATTGTGATAGTTTTCCTCGATCGCAATTCTTACCACGTTTATTTGACAAAATTTGTAAGTTTTTCTGCGATTGTTTGTCAAAATTCACAATTATTATTCGGCTATCATTTGCAGAAAATCGCAATTTTATCAGCGATCGTTTGCCGAAATTCGCGATTTTTTTAGTCGATCGATTTCCAAAATTCGCAATTTTTTCCGCGATTGTTTGCCAAAATTTGCATTTTTTTCTACAATTGTTTGTAAAAATTGTGCAAAAGCAATTTTTTCGTCGATCGTTTGCAGAAACTCGTGATTTTATCAGAGCTAGTTTGCTGAAATTCGCGATTTTTTTCGGTGATCGTTTGCCGAAATTCACAATTCTTTCCGTGTTTATTTGCAAATTTCTTAATTTTTTTAAACGATCGGTTCTCGAAATTTGCGAATTTTTAGGCGATTATTTGCCAAAATTCGTGATTTTTTCACAGATCTTTTCCCGAATTTCGCGATTTTCTTTCCGAGATTGTTTGTCGAAATTCGCGATTTTTTTCAAGATCATTTAACATATTTGGGAATTCATTTTGCAACTCGGTAATTTATTTCGAAATCGTCTCACGAAACTCGTAATTACTGCATTTGTACGACGAAATTTGCGATATTTTTTTCCCCACAACTGACAGAAAAAATTTCATGTTTTTTCTGAGACCATTTGACGAAGTTTACGATTTATTTTTCAAAATGATTAATAAAATGAGATTTTTTTTTTAGTCACCGATTGAAGAAATTCATAATTTTTTCTGCATTCGATTTATGAACTTTACTGTTTTATTCTACGAGCTAGTATTAAATTTCGCAGTTTTTTAATAATCCTGTGAGAAAAAAAATTAAGATTTTATTTCAGGATTATTTGACGAAATTTTTGGGATTTTTTGCGATAGTATAACGAAAATCGCGGCTTTATTTTACGATCATTTGACGAAATAGTGGTTTTATTTCGCGGTCGTTTGATGAAAGTCGGGGGCTTGATTTCAGAATCATTTGACGAAAATCGCTACTTTATTTCGCGACCATTTAATGAAGATTTCTGTTTGATTTCACGATCATATTTGAGGAAGATCGTGGTTTTATTTGAGGAATTTTTGACGAAAATCGCAGTTTTATTTCGGGATTCTTTGGCAAAAATCGCGACTGTATTTAGCTATTGTTTGCCAAAAATCGCTTTTTTTATTTCGGAATCTTTTTGTGAAAATCGCTGCTGTATTTTTCAATCATTTGATGAAGATCGCGCAGCTTGATTTCACAAGAATTTGACGAAGATCGCGCAGCTTGATTTCACAATCATTTGACGACGATCGCAGTTTTATTTCGGGATGATTCGACTAAAATCGCGACTTTATTTTGCGATCGCTTGGCGAAAACCATGGTTTTATTTCGCGATCATTTGGCGAAAATCGTGGTTTTGTTTTGGGATCGTTTGGCGAAAATAGGAATTTGATTTCACGATCGCTTTGATGAAAATTGCTGGTTTATTTCAATATCGTCTGATCAAAATCGGTGCGTTATTTCGCGACCGTTTGACGGAAATCACTTTTTTATTTCGCCATCATTTGAAGAATAACTAAAAATTTTATATTTTTATTTATAATTTTATCTTTACATCAAATTTTTCTCTTTTTATTTGTAACTTGTTCCTTTCATTAAAAAAGCCTGCAAATATTTTTTAGTCTGTTATATATTTTTATAAAAATACAAAGTTATCATTAAAATCACTAAATAAGGTGGTCTGGAGTAATAACGCCAGGCGGGGTAATAACGCCAAGTGCTAAAATTATGCATAATTATGAAATAATCTGGTAAATGACACCCATGTGCTCTGCGCAGAAGGGTTTTGAGTCATATAAATCGCAAAAAAAGAGCTTCAAGTTAATTTGTTTCATTTTTAGGTCTTATTTTTTTTACAAGCAACTAAAATTAACGCTTGATCTAAAATTTGCGAGATACGTTTTGTGATGTGAAGACTATTTTTTTTTTATCCGGAAATACTTTGTTAATTACATAAATTTGTAGTACATTTCATGGACTTTCAAAATATTGTTGAAGATTTTGGATATCTTCTCGAGATAATTTGTAATTTAAAATGTACAGCGCAATAACTATAACAGGGTAATAACGCCAATCCTTGGCATTAATACCCCGGTTGATTCCCTACAGTGGCCGAGCTACATCAGTATTTAGATACTGATTCAAATAAACACGGTTAAAACTGTGCAATGTTTCTAATAATTCTATTTAAGCGGTCCTTTTTAAGCAAGAAGAAGCTCACGGTCTGATATTCTTTTGCCTCATCCCACCCTCCCCCCACACCACACCTTTATTTTTCTTACACTTTCACAAAAAAATTGAACATTTTCAATAGCTTAGAATGCAATTTGTCAATTTCTAAGTTTGTAGAGTTTGTATTTTTAGAATTGGGCAATCTACATACAATTATTCCATCTTATTTCATAGTTTTGTTTGCATGGCGTTATTACCCATATAGGTGGATAATAACGCCAAATAGCATTAGTTAAGAAATCACGCCATTACTTTTTATGAATACATATCTGTTAAATTATTTTTTTTATATAGATAGTCAATGAGTTGCTGTGTCAAATCATATATTTGTTTGAAAAATACAAACTAAAACTGAGCCGTGAAAATTGGTAGAACCTTAACGTGGCGTTATTACCCCAGGGTACCTTATTTATTTGATTCCAAAGTATGGAATACCTCCTTTTTTGGCATTACTATTCTTTTTTCATATTTGTATGCATAATTAATCCACTGTTCGAGAAACCAAATGCGATGTTTGATATAATATTTATGTTACCATACCAGTAAAGAAAAAAAGAAAGAATCTTGTACACCTGTTTCGTTCCGCCCGCCTTCATTGCCCATTTGCGTTAGCAAGTGCAAAAAGGCATTATTACTGTTGAATGCATTATGTAAGAAAAATGTATTTTTAAATACATTTAAATAGCAAACATTTCTTTTGTAAATTTTCTTTAATATAAATTATTTCATACATAATAACGGTATTTTATTGACTTCTCTTCATTTGAATAAATAAAGTATTTTAATAATAAGTATATAACCATATCTGTGTATCAATGCTAACAAAAGAAAAAAATTGCAACATTCAAAAGAATTTTTAGACATTCATAATTATATCATCAGGGCGGGGATTCGGAATGATGACGTGTGATATCATAAGGCGGAAAGGAGTTTAAAATTACCAAAAAGTTGATAATGTCATATACGTATAGCCCCTAATCTAAGAAATGGAGAAGTTTAGTTGCTGTATTCTGCATGTATTGGAAAATGTTTTATGGTGTGAGTGATTTTTTTTCCCTCTTAGATTTCTAAAAAGTCAACTTACGTGATGTCTGCATTAGCATGCAGTCCAAATACTTGAGGGCAGTCTTCGTCGGGCAACATCCGGATGCTTTCGATGCACTGGCGAAGAGAACTGCACAATGGGATATGATATCCGTTATAGAATTCGAAGTTGTGGTTGAGGATTTTTTCATCGAACCATTCGTTGGTATAGGTCCAAAGCAAGCGTCTATCGAAATCGTCTGTAACTCGGCCTCCGTATTTGATATCGGCAAGCATGAAACGAATGGTACGCCAACATGGACCCTGCAATAATACCAATTACAAAATCAAATACCATTGTTTAGACAGGTTGTTTTTATGTTTTACAAAGGCTATATATTTCGGCGTATAACGCATACTTTTGATACAAGAGAATAAATCGATGTGTTACAGATTTGTGTTTATTAACCCTTTATGCCCCGATGATACTTTTAAGTACAATTAAAATAACACTTGTTATAAAATTAGTTTAATGCATCAACTAATTATATGTATGTTACTTTATCTTGTTACAAAAGCATTATTGGTTGAACATAACAAAAGGATTAAAAAAAATTTCATTTGCATCTTTTCAGCTTTTTGGACATTGAAAGATAGTGAGATAAAAAGTTTCGATTTGGAAATGTTGCTATTAGACCTGGAAGTAACAGCACAGGCGTCTAATTACCTCATCGAGTTCAAAGACGTAAATCTAGGATTAGTTAAATTTCTATTCGTATATAAAACGCAATCGGTCTGCCAAGTCATATCTTAGCTGAAAACAACCTAAAAATTCGATTTTATTAGTTCACTCATAAGATTCACCATTATGTTTTCCTGCTCCCAATTCTCCATGTTTTCATGTTTGGGGGTTCTGGAAAGCACAATTGCAAACCTACGGGTCAACCAATAAAATCCGGTTTTTACGTGTTTTCCAATAAGATATGAGTTGGCAGACTGATTGCGTTTTAATATCCGAATCGAGATTTAACTAATCCTAGATTTGCGTCCGTGATGAGATGATTGTCTGTACTGCCGTCTCTCTGTCTATATGTTTTTATTATAAGAGTAATGTATTTTTACATTTCTTAATTCTATAAAAGTACTACAAAAAAGTATTTTAAGCAAAAGATTTGAATGGTGTTATAAATATTGCACGCAATTCCTATAAATTCAAATTTAATTAATTAATTTTAATTCGCAAAAGCCTTTTTAAAGTTCGTTAAATGATTCCGTCAATCGTCCAAAGTAGTTTCAAATATTTAAAAAAAATTGCCTTAGAAGATAAAATCTTCATAAATTCATAATTTGGATCATAAAGGTTTAAGTGCTGATTATAGGAATGAAAGTCCTTCTATAGTAAAAAAAAAACTAGCCTTAAAAGGAATGACTCCTGGAATGATGCTAATGTGGAAGATTTCCGGAACTAACGAATCCGGGTTGTCCACTCCTTCCATGAGTCGAATAGACCAATCAGGAAAGGGCTCCGTCTATGCATCGCCGTATGGGTTACCATAAAGAGAGGAAAGGTTACCATCGCCAACAATCGCCAAGTTTGTCGCCAGCTTGGCGATATATCGCCAAATTTGGCGACCAAAATTAGTTGTTAAAAGTGACGCCAACTTGGCGATAACTGTAATATTTCGCCAAATTTTTAATTTCTTTACAACACCAGTCGTTTGATACATCATTTGAGAGGTTTGCAACTGCTTATTCATTTAATGGATGTCTTGTGTGTTATCCCCCATTCTGCTCCCCAGGGGGGACACATTTTTAATTTCTTTACAACACCAGTCGTGTTACACAAGATTTGAAAGGTCTGCAACTGCTTATTCATATTATGGATGTCTTGTGTGTCACCCCCACACTCTGCTCTGCCCAGAGGGGGGGGGTCATGTTTTTAATTTCTTTACAACACCAATTGTGTGACACATCATTTGAGAGGTCTGCAACTGCTTATTCATATTATGGATATCTTGTGTGTAACCCCCACTCTGCCCTCCAAGGGGTACATTTTTAATTTCTTAACAACACCAGTCATGTGACATATCATTTGAGAGGTCTGCAGCTGATTATTCATATTATGGATGTCTTTTGTGTCGCCTCCCACTCTGTCCCCCCAGGGGGGTACATTTTTAATTTCTTTACAACACCAGTCGTGTTACACATCATTTGAAAGGTCTGCAACTGCTTATTCATACCATCGGGTATTGGCGAGAGCAGCAAGCAGGGGGTAGCCAATAATTTGGAATCGCGAAGCGATTACGCGGGGGGTTGGCGAGCATAGCGAGCAGGGGGGCGGGGGCCCCCTAGTTTTAGAAAAAAAGAGCATAAAAAATACTACTATTTCTAATTTAATAAATATGCTAATCACAAACCAAATAAATAAATAAAAGAAAAAAGAAAGGGGAAAGAAAGAAAAACAGTAATTGCTATATATTACATGTAGAAGTTGTAGTTATCATAATAGGGTGAACATCATACGTTAAGAGAGCTCAGGAAACATTAAGAAAGAATTTTATTTATTGAGTTTTAATTTTTTTTCTTATGTTGGTTAACCATAACATTTGAAAACAAAATCACATGATAAAACTTCTTAGAATTTTTTTAATAAAAATTTAAAATTTAAAATTTATGAAAAAAGTGATGTAATTTAAAATCCTTATAACTCGAAATATCATTTCTAGAATTTCAATTTTTTATCATTGAAATAAACAAAAACATGGAAATTTTAATTTTGATTCAGTATTTTTAAAAATATTAATTTAAATAAAACTAAAAATATTTAAATTAAAAAATTAAGAAAAAATTATGTTACTTTAAAAAAAAAAAAATCATATTTTCAAAAGTAAATATTTTTTTCAAATTTGCTGAATCAAAATTAGAATAAAATAAATTAAATAGACATGTTCCAAGATTGAACCAAGTTTGAATCTTTAATAGTTCTTGACCTACAACAAGTTAAATAAGAGAAATGATGAGAAAATTCCTCATGAAGAAAAACACATTTTCACAAGAAGTCATTTTTTGAGTCATTGCTTTAAAGCTAGATTTGAAAATCAAACCAAAACGAAAAAATTAATATTTTCGGTTCCATTTAAAATAGGAACATAATTTAAACGGGATTTTAAAGGATTTTTTTTTTAATTTAAATATTTTAGTGTCACGAATCCCCTTAAATATACATAAAATTGCAGAATGAAATCTAAAAGTTTTGGTTGCGATTCATATACCGGAGTGCCTGAATATAATAGCATTCAGTAATTTTATGTATTCGGCAGTACATAGATTCACTTAAACATGCATCTAAGATCTTTAATTTTACTATGAATCTCAGATGTTTATAATTTCCTTTTTCACAAAGTAGGAGAAAACAGAGCAATGCACCAGTGGCGTAAGTAGCGAGGGACGGAGGGGTGGTCCGCCCCGGGTGTCACCCTCTAGGGGGTGACACCCAATCTTTACTTGTGAATAAAAAATATAATCTTATAAGATTTTGGAAAGGAATTATGAAATAAAATGAAAATTTTAGTGCACGACGCAATAGAGCTATTTTTTTCTTTGAGAATGTGAAATTTTATACAGAATGGTGCATCTAAATAAGACATTCACCAATGAACAAAAACCTACCTATCCAACGGGAAGATAGCAAAAGTAAATTTTAAAAGAAAGAATTTTCTTTTACATTATAGACAGAACATTGACTTATGCGAACTATGGGTTAAGTAATGAGTGGCTCCTGTGTTTTTTTTATGCAAGAGGACAAAGGTAAATAAGGAATGGTATGGTCATTTGCTATAACGTAAAATCTTGATTGAAAAAATATGACGGATCGGAAGGGGGGGGGGGTGACACCGTCTTTATCCGCCCAGGGTGTCACCCATCCAAGCTACACCACTGCAATGCACTCTCAGAAATATTTTCTTAAATTCATGGAAATATTCCTGGCAACACTTCTGGTGGTTTATTTCTGTGAATTGAAAAAATTTCCTTCTTTCTACTTTCCGTTCTAATATAGAAAAGTTCCGTAATCTGAAAAAAAAAAAAAAAAAAAAAAAAAACTGTTTCCCGTTTTTCGGTGGATTTGCTTGGATAATACCGGGCCCATGCGTCTCGAATCTCGCATCGAAACTATTCGGCCAGCGAGCGCTTGATTGAAATAATGGTATGTTTTTTTCCAAATAGGGAAAGGTAAGGCTAGTTAAATCTCTTGTTGGGATAGCTCGGAAATTTAAAATTAATTTCAGGAACATTTCATCGTTATGAAATAATGATTGATTTTTTAATATTTTTAGAATAATGCAGGTTAGAAGTTATTACATATTACACTATTTTTGAAAAGACATAATTCGATTATTAGATGTAAAATATTAACAGTAAATTTAAAATTAAATTCGAAAGAAATGTTTCTTTTTTTGAATAAAATCTTTCAACTGGATTGAAAATTTCTATACATTTTTTATGTATTCATTTAGAGTATGCTTTACATGCAAATATATTTTTAATGCTCTAATAAAGAAACTGTGAATAAGTTTGAATAAATAAAAGAATTGCTATTTTGTTACTTTCAAAGACTTTTTTTATTTATTTTTAAATAAATTAGAAAATTTAATTTTTTGAACTTTCTGTTTATAATTTTAATAATAAATTCGAAATTTGTTATTAATACAGACAAAATGCATGCGTGCAAGAAATAAACAGAGTATTTTCCCTTATTTTTCAGACTCCAGGGAAGAATGAACAAAAAATGAATGTGTTCTATGAATACGGAAATTACTTTATTAAAAATGACGGATAGTTTAATACATAAAGAAGAATATTTTTCACAGTGTAGCATTTAAATTAATGTTCTTGGTTATGATAATTAAACTGGATTTTTCACAAAATAAATGCAAATAGAATACTTACACCGTGCGCTGTAACACTGAATTTGACATCAAACATGACGTCATGTGTTTGCTTTATTTAACCCTTTATCTTCCGACGGTACTTATAAGTGTCATAAAAATTACTTATTATAAAATTCTTTTAATACGTCAATTACTTCTAATAATGTTTAGAATGAGTTACAGATACATTACTATATTTTGCACCAAAAGCATTATTAGTAATACAAAACAAAAATATTTTTAAAAGGATGATTTCTTTTGCCTTTGTATATTTTCAGCTTTCTTGGCACTGAGGGAGGGGGGGGGGGTGAGAATTTTTCAATTCGGAAATATTTCTATATTTATATTTTAAGAACATCATATTTGTAAATTTTATGATTCTACAAAATACTAAGAAAAGAATTTTAAAAAAAAGATTTGAGTGGAATAATAAAAATTGCACAAAATCCCAGTAAATTCAAATTTAATTAATCCTTCTAAATCTTTCAATACTTCTAAAGTCCTTCAAAAATCTATTAAATGATTATGCAAATCTTTTAATTTAGTTAAAAAAATTTACGTAAAATGTTTTAGAATGTAAAATTTTCATGTTTTCATAATGCGGTAGGTACGGGGTTAATGTTTAATCCCATTGAAGGTTTTTTATTTTTTTCTTCTTTTTTTTATATAGAAATCTGTCGACGGGAAAATAGGAAAATACCGACACCTTTAAAAGTCTATAGAAGACTTCCACTCTATATACATGAGTAAAAATTGACAATACATACCTTTTTCATGTCCATATCGTCCAGATGCTTCTGTAAAAATTTCATCGAAGCGACGAAATCTGCTTGATTGAATTCGTAGGGAATATTCCATCCTAGAGGACCAAACTTTCTTCTTTCTTGGACGATAGTATTAAGAAATGCAATGCCGAACAACAACGGTTGCCACTGGGTGGCATTACTGTATTCAAGTATGTCTTCCGGGAGACCGGCATAGGTCCTCTTGAGACTGATTTTAATTCCTTGAGGGGATTCGTTGGTATATCGAATAGACATCTTAAAAATAGAAGGAAAGCATTCTTCAAAAAGTATTTTGATGCACTTTAATTACAAAGTGTATGTTACTATTTACCACAAAGCAAACAAAAGTACAATATAAATGCGGATTAACTGACATCTTTAAAATCAGATAAGCGAAAAGTGACATAGATTAAATAGATTTGAATAACAAAATATTTAAAATTTTATAACATTTAATTTTCACAAGAAGTTAGTGTGATGTTGGGAATTTCTTGTTTTGCTTCTTTGTTGTAGCTGGAGTAGATGCACTGCACTGTCATTCATTATAGGGCTATACAATTTAATTCAAAAACATAGATTAAATTATAATTAACATTTTTTCTTCATTATTTTTAAATCTTGAAACGCTAAAAAAAGGGGGGGGGTTACAGTTTGAAATTGTAGGGTTACTTTGAACATTCTTACAATTTGGATCAATTCAGCCGCACCTGTCGATAACAATTGATACTAAAATAGGGAAAAATACCAAAGACATTGCCGACTTTTCACATTGACCTCTTTCCAAAAAAAAAAAAAAAACTTTTAATGTATTGTAGCAGAAAAATACCGACAGGAAAATCATTTGCTTAATACCATTTTTTTAAATTGTTAGTCCATTTTAGATACTTTATGTGCATGCAGAATAATAATAAAGCATGACCTTTTTTTTCTTTTGGAGTGAAGTGAATATGATCCAATTAACTTATTTTTTAATGTTTATATATCTTTTCATACAGTATAATTTCTAAGTCTTTTTTTTTTCCTTGGGACTAATCTATTTGTGAAAAACAGTTTCAATTACTTTTTGCAATGTTACAAGCGTTTAAATTTTGTACACAAACATTTTTTTTAATCCTTTAAAGGGTCTCATCATTCACTTGAAAATATCGGCTCCATAACGAATGGGTAGGTTGTTTTCAAATTTCTTGTTTAAATTTAAATATTTTCAAATGATTTTTGTCTGCATACGATAGCTAAGCTTAATCTTTAATATGACTATTTTTTACTTTTTCGATTTTGGTTGTAGATTTTTTTTAAAGGGTACTTTCAGTTTAAAAACCGGTTCTGAAAATGAAAGTACTTTTAAAAAATCTACAGTTGAAATAAAAAGAAAAATATAGACATATTAAAGATCGACCTCAGCTATCTTTTGTCCCCCCCCCTTCAAAAAAAATTAAAAATAAATAAATAAAAGGAGTTTAAAAACATTCAAATTTAAACAGGAAATTCAAAAACAACCTGGCCTTGATTTTATGTTACCGAGCGGGTGTTTTAATAATACGAAATAAATATTTCGTATATGTATAATTTCGAAATAAATATTTCATAAATATTTCGTAGTTTAATACGAAACAAATATTTTGTAGATTAAGAAACATTGGCAAAATATAAGTAATTCGTGCTTACATTTTATGCAGAATATAATTTCTTAAAAAGATCATTTTCATTATAATTTTCATCTATTTACCACAAAAAATGTTAATACTTCATCTGGTCTGGTAAAACACTTTCGAGAAAACATTCATTTTAGCCGCAAAATAACCGATTTTTAACAAAATTATATTAAAATTGGATATTTCATACGTCCTATATAGTAAAAGTTGATGTTCTTTTTATTAGAATTTTTTTCTATTAAAATTTTTCACGTATTTTTGTTTAGAATAGTATATCAAATTTTAATATGGGTGGTGGAATGTTATTTTTTGATTGATTTAAAGGCACCTGGCTGTTGAACAGCATCTTAGAAAATTACCAAAAATTTTAAATCAATAAGCATGTACATTTTGAAACATTTTTTTATTTCAAATATTTGTTGTGACTTTACCTGTAACAGTGTAATTGGAAAGTTCGGATGCACTTCTGTTGTTATCCATAGACGAAAGTTTTCAGCAAAGTCATCTTGTTCTGTTAATATGTCGAGAAGTTCATAACAAAAGTCTAAACTCAGATGGCAGTTTTGTAGCATGACCCAGCCTCCAGACTTAGTCATAGTCGACAGAATTTTTCGAGCATAAACTTCTTGCCCTTGGCCCATGGATACAGCACTATATGCTGAAATACATATAAAACACATAGTTTAGAAATGAAGTTTGATATTAGAAATAGAACAAAATAACTTTGGAAACTATTCAAAATTCTGAATAAATACAAGGTGTTGCATAAAATGCATTAATTTTAAATTAAAATTTTTCATTATTTACCCTGTTTACTCCTGCATATAATTTACTACTTTTTCGATTACTTTACGTGCAAATACAGCATGAGTAAAGCATTTTAATTATAATAAAAAATCCTACTAGAAAATTTTGGCACGATCATACAATTTAAGATTCTCTATATCCATTTAGTTATTTTTAAACTTATTTCATATGACTCGTAACTTTGTTGTTGCAATCACGTCATAAGTCAAAAATCACGATTTTTTTTGAGACACATATGGAGTTTGAAATACAGGATGAGTTTTATATATTTAAAGTAATAAATAAAAAATGGCATTATTTGATAAAGTAATATCTGATTGTGAGAGAAGGTGAACTAAAGGACAAAATGTAGGGCACACAACTTCTTTAACCTCAAAATTAACAACCAGTTTCACTTATGACTTTCCTTTTGCAAAAATCATTTTAAGGAAATCTTTAAAATTTTGGTTTCAAAGTATAGATAGCAGCACTAGTGTGAGTTTGGCAGCTCATTGGTTAAGATTCCACTATGGCAGAATGGATTAAAGTTTCGTAAAGGAGAATTAAAGTTACTCTGATTTGGCCCAAAGTTACCCTGATTCACTGTACTATTTATTTGCATACATACATATATATACCGGGTGTCCCAAAAATGACTGACGGATTTTAAAATTCAATAACTTGCAAACGGTGACAGCTATTTAAAATTTTTTTGCAGGAGGGTTATGTATAATGTCAGGAGTTTTTTTACCGTAATTTTTTATTTTAGTTCGCATCTCAAACAATAGGTGGCACTGACGGCGATTGAAGGCCAGGTGATCAGTGTTGAGTGAAACATCGACCTGGCCTTCAATCAAAATTTAATACATTTCTAATCCGAGATTAACATTCTTTAAAAAATTTGGAATTAAAAAAATGAACTCAGTAGAATTAATTATATTGAGAAATTGAAAAACTTCTTTCGTTCGTACTATAAGTAGGAAATATTTCAACGGCCGATGCTTTTCAGTTCGTGATAAACGATATTCCGCGTAAAGCTTGTTCATGAAAAAACAATATAACATTGAGAAAAAAATTATACCGCCTTCACCTAGAATTATCATCAGTCATTTTCTGAATACCCTAACCAAAATTATAGATTTCCGAATCATGCAAAAAGAGTAAATAACTAAGTTGAATAGACGAAATGATCAGGAATTTCTTATCTCTTGTTTTCTAGATGACGAAACAGTATTGGATAGTTCCAGTAACGAGAAATTATCGCTTGATTTCTGAAATGGTTTGATAAATTAGAATTACCGTTAACAAAACTAACCTGATGTGTCCGCATCTATTTGCGTAGATTTTTAAATAAGTACAACGAGAATATAGAAAAATGCTCTTGAATTCTAGTAGGAGAACCAAGAATTATCTAGAAAATGAAACTATAATTTACAGGAATGACATGGAACTATTTTTTCTAGAGCCACATTTTAGATTCTAGATGCAATAAAGGTATTTTCTTATCAGTGCACTTGGCGGAACATATGAAAACATTTCGTATTAAAAATAATTCGCGTTAAATGTGTTCATGTTAACAAAGTTTGGCTGTATTTGAATTAAATATATATATATATATTTTTTTTTTAAAGATTATAACTAATTATAACACCCTGCAATAAGGAGCTTCTTTTAATGGTTAAGTGGTGTAAAATAAAACTTTAAAAACACTAAAAGAAATTTTATTAGACTATTTTTATGTTTTGAATCCATCGAAGCCAATATCAAATCGAATAAGAATAGTCTACAATTCCAATATCTAGGGTAAAATGATTTAAAACGCCACCTTCCTGCAATTTTTCATACATTCTTTAAAATTACGCACGTTATTAAGTGCGTTCGTAATTATATAAATATGTAGCACCTATAATCGTCGTTTAGTCTGTCCGTTCGTCTGTCCGCACATAACAGAACAAAAACTACCCAACCGAATCGTTTGAAATTTAAAAATATATAATTATTTCATAATTTTGTCGAGTCATTTCAAATTTTATGAAAATAGGATGTATAGTTTAATTACAGGGATAATCAAATTCCGTTGCATTACAGTCAATGGGAAAAAATAGTTTTAAGTTCCTTTTAATGATATTATACTCTTTGGAACATAGTAACATTGATATGTATGTATGAAGAAGATACTAAAATATACATTCTGTACACTCTATGGTTTCAAAGAATATTTGTTATTAATTTACAGGGCCACACAAAAGTATTCCATTACATAATGGTATAGGTGGGGGACATTGTTTTGGGTGCTTTTTTATTGTATTATACTATTTCACATTTTATGAAATTGATATACGTTATTGAGGTTTACAACAAGTTACTTTCCGCGTGATAGAAAGTAGATAGTATTTACTGGGACAAACAAGAGATTTCGGCTACATTACTGTATCCAAAATACTGTGTACTATTACACCAAGATCTGAATATTTTAAAAACTCTTTTAGGATACGAACGCACCTCATTTGCTACGTTGACGGGCAATTTCCAACTTGTTTGTAATTTTTACTCTTGGATGATTATTTTTATATTCGTAACCATAGAGTAATTCAAGCTATGTGTTCTGTTAGCTAAATGACGCTTCATATACAGGCACTGAATTTTTTCATGTTACAATCGCTTAGCAACATATGCATAGTACAGATTGGATGTAAAAATGATATTAGTTTAATTGAAATTTATTCTGGTGATTTCTTCTTAATATAAACTTACTAGGCTTTAGGTTTTCTGTCACGCTTTTTAAAATCTACATGCCCTTTCTTTCTATAATTAAATTTCGTGCTAGTCATGCCAATATAGTAAATATTTTTATCTTACTGGTTTAAGAAATAATATTTATATTCATATATAATTCTCAGAATTAATTGAGTCAATTTTAATACAAATTATGTAGTGCAAAGAAAGATATTTTTTCCTTCCAAATCATACTATCCATCCACTACAAGAGAAATCACAAAGAATGAATGGCTGAAAAACTCAAAGTGTAACGATGTACCATCATTCAACTTAATAACATTATGGTTTGAGTTACTTTGTTGTTACGATTATAGAAATAAACATCCAAGTAATACATATAACATGCGTTCTTACGGAGTACATAAAAATTGGAATGATGGCGTTTGAATTTATTAAATCGTGCACTTTTAGAATAGTCTTATTTGTATTGGTAATGACTTAAATGGAGTGGAAACATGCAAACAGTGTAATGAAACATTTTTTTCATTATTAAAGTTATTTAGAGTTTTTATTTTATACCTTTTAGCAATTAAAAGAATTGAAATATAGGCTATTAATATTATGAATGTGTGTAGTACTTCTGAAGATAATTCGCACATACATAAGATTTACAATTTCATACTTACGTATGGATTTCCTTCTAGCTAATATATCTACTTGAAAACTTGGATCTCCACTTGTAGATAATAGACAGATGAGAGGAGTTTTGCAGTCCGATTCCATATACATAGCTTCAAAATCTAGAAGTACGCCTTCGACAAATCGTGAGCCCAGAGAAGCTGAAAAGAAATGAAATTAATAATCAATTGATAAAATTCACAACCAAGTAATAATTCTTTTAGAAACTGTAATCGTGATAAAATTAAAGGAAATAGTAAAAGAAGTTGTAACATGCGTAAGTAACCGAAGTTGTAACATGCAATATCCTTCATTAAAAGGGTTAAAGTTATTTTCAGTAATATAAAATTTTAAATGCTATTGATTTCAATGGATGTTACATGCATGTAGCTATAAAGAAAGAGGAATCGACATATTCTCACAATGGTGAAGCTTGAAGCATCTACTATATCCGTTTCTGCAAAGGCTGAAACTTCCACTAAGAAGTTGCATTTAATTTACTAAGAAATGTTAGAAGGATATACAGAGTTGGGTCATGCAAAGAGCTGAATACAGGGTTGCCTTTGGATGATGATTTCTGGAAATGTGATTTGAGTAATTTGAAGAGTATTTTCGTTTGAACTAAATTTTAGCAAAATATTTTCATGTATTAAAGGTACTGGGCAAACTACAGGGTTGAAAAAAAGGTATTCAATTATGTTTCCATCTATTAGTATAAATTGTTGAAAGGAAAATTTCAACCAGTTAGGCGCTTTTTTCCTAAATTAAATTTTCACCATTATATAGTCTATATATCAACCAACAGATCAAATAGAGAAGTATTGAAGTATCAAAGTATTGGAATACATATTTGGCTATGTAAAAGAATAGTAATGCCTTATTTTTCAGGTAACTCTCTTAAAACCGTATTAAAATGAAAGAATGGATTTGGTTTCTCGGGAAAAAACTATAATTTATTGGATCGTGAATTAGTTGTTTTTAAACGTTTTACTCATCTTCATTTCGATTGCTTATTTAAATTACTCATCTTGATTTAAATTGCTTAAAAACGAAGTTTTGTTAAATATTATAAGAAGTGTTGGAAAGTGCTTCATAATCTATGATTAACGCATGATTTTTCTTACTTGTTTATTAGGGTTTCTTTCATCTGACGAAATCCTATTCGTCTCTGTTATCTGTTTGCCTGCCCGTCACATAGTCTGTACACAAAAACTATTTAAGTCATAGAGTTAAAATTATGTGTACTTATCGCTGAATACTCCGTGTCACACGACAGATTATAAAATTTTGAAAAACTCCATTATTTTAATTAAATTAATTTTTTCAATGTCATCTATTCATTTGTGCGATTTAAATTTTAAAAGAGAAACTTAATTTCAACGTTTTTCGTATAGACATCAAGGCTTGGAGGTAAAGCGTCTCGCTAATAAACATAAAGTTTTGAGTTCGAGATCCGATGCTGGAAAATGAAATTTCATATTAAGATGGATTTAATTAAAAGAATTTTCGTATTTTTTGTCAATTTAAGGGTTTACATTATTAGGATTTCATTAATCTGAAATTCGTAATATTTTTTGGAATTCAATTTTCGTTCTATTTTTAAAACTATTGCGATTTATTAATGATTTAGCATTTTTAATTTCGTTTAAACGATATTTTTCGTTTTTTGAAATTAAAAATTTTATTTATATCTCCGCTTTTTTATTTATTTATTTATTTATTTATTTATTTATTTTTTATTTTATTTATTTTATTTTTTTAAAGTTTTTAATTTTGGATTTTATTTAAATAATTTGATTTGAACATTTTTAATTTAATTAAAATGAATAATTTCCTTTTATAATTATTTTACAATTAATTTTTTCCGTGCTACCATCTATGTAAAAATTTCTCAATTGTAAATTAACATTTTTTATTTATTAATTAAAGGATAAGTTGTTTTGAAAGAAACGTTAAATGAAACTCTCTGTGCGATCTGCGATCACACTCTCCCACCTGTTCATAGTGCCAGGCCTATACCAGTCCTAAGCGTTAACGCGAAAACAGGCCCTGTCGAAGGCGAATATTTCGCAGCGCTTATAAAGTTTACTGAATTTGGAAACCAGCACTTTTTAAGAATATTCTTCGTCTTCTTTTGTTGAGATTAAATAAGGCTAAAAATACTTTTAGAAAATACGAAGTTGTGGAAATAAAATAGTATTAAATACCACGGACCTTACAAATGATGAAAAAAAAATCCGATTACACTCTTCAAACGAAAGAGTGGATTTGGCTTCTCAGGAAAAAGCTGTAATTTATTGGATCGTGAATCAATTGTTTTTTTTTAACTTTAACTCATCTTGATTTCAATTGCTTATTTAAATTACTCATCTTGATTTAAATTGCTTAAAAACAGTTCGTTCACTTGAGTTGTCGCAATTCTTTACGAGAAATGGACTTTCGAATTGTGAGATGAGTGAATTTAGGCTCATCTTGAGTTCTTTCGTGGATAAGATTTTAACAGAGTACGACTGTCGCTATTTTTTTATCAGCGTATAAACCTACTATTTAGAGAAGGGATTCATCGCTAGGTGTGCGCCAACATTAAAAGATTATGGAAGGATATTGTGTACATTTTAGGACAATCTGCAGACATAAAAAAAAAGAACTAAAAAAAAAAGAGGTGGAAGAAACATTAAAATTTTGTAACTGTACAACAAGCAGTTTTAATAAGGAAATCAAAGATCCATCTATATACAATCCAATTGCTCAAAAATATAGCGTTTCTCAATTCAAATTGAATCAATTCACATCTTTTTAAACAAGTTTAACAACATTGAATATATTTTAATGAATATTGATAGAATTATTTAGTTTTACATGAAATTTTTGCTTCTGGAAAAAAAAAAAAAAAAAAAAAAAAAAAAAAAAAAAAAACGGGATATATAGCTTCTTATGTAAAGTCAATTTCATTCCACTAAATGAAATGCCAAAAATTTGTTGGAGATGATGAATTATTCCCTATTTCTCCTGATGATATTAGATTTTAGATGTCAATATAAGAACGCTTTCATACTATTTTACCATAGTCAAGGAGAACTTAAGCTAGTTTTTCTGTTTCTAAAAACGTTCATCAGAAAACAGCTTTGATTTGGCACGCTAGATTGAAGTTGAGATGGTTCAGTAGTCTAAAATGCCAGTAAGAGAAATTCTGGTTCTCTAAAGAGATAGTGGCATAATATGCTTCGTAGATATTATTAGTGTTCTGTTAACTCAGTGCATAATTATAAATTATATTTTATTTCAGGAAGAAAAGCTTCAGTTTTTTTTTCACTTCGTTATTAATTAAAAAAAATAGCATCACCGATATTATTTTGTTTAATAATTTTTTTTACTTTTAATCCATGTATTTCAAAGAAAAGGCTGTTTTTTTAGTCATTTGTCCTGAGATTTCTGTTCAACCAATGTTACTAGTTTTCTTTTATTTAATGAAAGTGTTTCATCTACAGCTCATATTCAAAATATTAGAATAATTGAGAAAAAGTAATAAGAAAAAATTATTTGTCATTTATTTATTTTTTATACTAAGTAAATGCAATTAAATTTCTTATAAATTAAATCTGGAATGTTTAGATAAGATTTTAACATTTATAAAATATAAAATACAGCACAATAAATTAGGTATACAGCTTCCTTAAACACACCAGAATATTAGAATAAAATTTAGATTGGTTCAAAATATTAGAATATTTTATTTTACGCAACAATATTACCTTATGAATATGAAGTAAATGGTAGTTAATAGTTTGTAGCATCCCCTTTAGCTTTCATAACAGCGTACAATCGATCTTGCATACTATATACAAGGTGTTTACAAACATTTCTATCAATATTAGCCCAAATAGACTTTATACGTGCCACTAACTCAGTTTTACTTGAAGGAGGATTTTCTTGAAGTTTTATCTTCATTATACACCATAAGTTTTCGATGGGATTAAGATCTGGTGAATTTGGTGGCCAAGGAAGTACCTTAATGTTGCGTTGGCGGAACCAATTCTTAGTTGACACCGAGGTATGCGGGGACGCTAAATCTTGTTGAAAGATGAAATCATCTTCAAATAAATCTTCTGATGATGGAATCATGTAATATTCTAAAATTTCTTGATATCAGAGAGTTAACCTTTTCGTAGACGATGCATAACTTTCCAGGTCCTTCTGCACTCATACAACCTCAAACCATGACACTAGCAGCAAATTTTACGGAACGTTTAAGGCATTCTTTATCAAATGCTTCCTGCTTCATTCTCCAAACTCGAATATCTTGATTACCATATGAAACACAAAACATACTTTCATCACTAAATAATATATTTTTCCAATCTTCATTGCTCCATAAACGTCTTGATTTACACCAATTCAATCTTATACGCTTTTGTCTTGCAGTCATGAGAGATTTTGTTTTCGGTACACGAGATTCAAATTTAAATTTATGGAGACATCTTAATGTTGTCGATGTAGAAACTTCAACTCCTTCTTCTTTCCATTTTCGGTGCAAGAATCGCACACTTTTAAAACGGTTTTTCTTAACTATACGCTTCAGTTTCCTGTCATCTCTAGCAGATGTTTTTGGTTTTCGGCCACCATTTCGGCGATTATTTTGAAATTTTCCAATTTTTGAATATTGTGTTAGTATTTTACTAACGCTCGATTGCGAACAATGTAAATAATTCGCTATAAAACATTGATTTTTAGCGTACCGATACAAATCAACCATACGAAGTTTAGTAGATTCAGGAATATCACTCACACGGCCCATTTTAAGACGAAAAAGAAACAAACTGCAAAAAAGAATACTGATTTTAAATAAAATAGTCTGAATTTAATCAATGATGCCACCAGTTAAGAATTGGTAATACTTAAAGGAGAATTAATGTGAAATATTCTAATATTTTGAACCACTTGAATAAATATTCTAATATTTTGACTTTTCAAAATAATTTTTTTTGCAATTAATCTTTTCAAAAATGATATTAAATTTAAGATAACAAGTAAGTTTAATCAACAATAAGTTCTTAATAAAAATATCGTTTGCATATTTTCATTAAAATACATTAAATTACCAAACGATACTTTCAATTTCTAAAAAAAAGGTAATTATTCTAATATTTTGAATATGAGCTGTATGATTGTGTCAAGTGAAATAATTTATGCTAATTTTCCTTAATACCAAGTATAAGAACCTTCATCATATTAACTGATATTGATTATATCTTATAGCTTTACTAATAAATTTTTTCAATAATTTGAACAATTGTTTTGTTTAGTTTATAGAAACGGTATTTTGGTAACTAAGTTAAAATAATATGTGTTTTAAGAATTAGAGAAATTAATGTAAGATCGTTTTTATTGTATTTAATTTTGTATGTTTATTACAAATCAGTGTAACAGTTCTTTTTTAAACATTTTCTGTCGCCAAAATTCGAGAGACTCAACCTCATTTTAAATTAAAAGATTTGTCAAGTAATTATCAGTTTAAAAATTTTAAAACTATCTATAATTTTGTATTTTTTTAATACATTTGTAATGCGGTAATAATTTTTTATAACAATTATTAATGTTTTTCACAATTGTAAATCAATAACACAAATATAATAAGAAAGGTAATTTTTTTTTTCATTTAAAAAAATAAACAGACGGAAAAATATTTACATAAAATCTGTCATGCCATCTATTAGTATTGTAAAACAGTTAAATATTTACATTTGTGAAAATTAAAAAATCAAAATACAAAAGCTTAAAAAAAAGTTTCAATGTTTTGTTTCTGAAAATTGAATTTTCTGAAAAAAATCTTCCATGCAAATTAACTTGTGAAGGCAGTTAATTTGCAACCAATCCCCGATCCGGTTATAAAAAGAGGCATTTTCATTTCTTTAAACTACTTACTTATTGTTAAAAAATATTTCTGGAAAAAAAATCCGGTACTTTAATGATGTTACGAATATTTTTTGACAAATTAACTTTAAGTTTTTTTCCTATCAAATTTTGAGGAATACAACCTAGTTATTTTCAAAGATGCGAACAAAAATCCGGTGGACATTATCCATGTTATTTGGACAGAATCAACGGATTGCGATTCTTGTGCACAAAAACTGTTTCTATCAACCAAAAACATTTGTGCTAATAATTTGAGCTAAGATGTTGGTGCCCTATTACCTTCTTACGATGCTATTCGGAAGGGTTAGTGGGGAGTATGTGCTTTTTCTTTTTTCATGACTGTACCTGAAATAAATTTTTTCGCCTGAGTCAGCGTTCTATCTGGACACCATGTTCTAATCAGAAGTAGCGTTCCGAATTCATTCAGTTTCTTATTGTAACCACAAGGAAATGTTGCCAATTCTGGAGCTTCTGAATCATACCATGCCTTCCACTCAGCTTCTTTGGTGCATACCTGACAAGGAAGATAAAACATAAATTACGCATAGATTAAAATAAAAAATTATAACATAAATCTTAACCAGGTTATTGTCAAATATATGCACCATGGATTTTAAAAGAAACTGAAATAATTTGAGGAGTTAATGCTTGTAATTATAACGAGTTTATCAACTTGTTAGAACCATAGTCGACTTCAGTACTGGCCGAGTAAGATCTTATTAAATAAACCAAAAATTATATTAGATCATCATAAAATTAAAATAATTCACAGGACAGGATTCGAACTCGAAAATATAACAACCACGTCATCAGTCACAGTAAAAATGTCTGTGCAAGGACAATGTCGTAAATGAACAGAAAGGGGGAAGAGAAGAGCTTACAAAGAGTGCGACAGGTGGCGCTAATTTTGGCGCACCACACACCAGTGAGACACTGAACAAAAAAACGTGAGACATGCAACAATTTCACCCTGATAACAAAGAAAAAACGGGGGCGCTGATT